>JAJTUV010001181.1:0-476209 GCA_021653895.1 Mastomys natalensis | reverse complement strand
CAATCAAGGTTGTCATTCACCAAGTATGAACCTGCTCGCAGACATCCTGGCTGTTCAACCCTTTCTTCTTCCATCCTAATGTTTTACTTGTTATTTTTCATATTTGTATCTTTGTGTCTAAAGTAGAGATTAAAAATAGCATTGCAGGTTTCCAAAAAGAGACACAGAGCAGCTGAATGCTCTTGATCCCTCACCTCCTTCTAGGTTGTAATGAGGATGAAGTCAGTTAGTAGTTATAAAGATTCTGGAGTTGTCCTGATGCAAAGTAAGTACTCTACCAGTATTATTTGTTGATTATCACTGTTTAGGATGTGGTTATATAATAAAATAACTCTTTGTGCTGATTGGACAAGAACATGGAAAAATAAATAAACTAAATATTGGAAAAAACTAACACCATGATATCCTAGTATTGTTGTGCCAGGGAAATGTTAGTGAGTTCCCAAAACACACACAGGAGCCAATCTGATGCAACTCACAGCATGGTCTTTATTCTATTCGAGTTAGCTTGCTCCCCTCAACCTACTGTCATGCAGGAAATTTTGATGGTAGGGGACATTGAATGTCTATTGAGGAAATGTTTTTTCATAAGCAGCAAGCAGGGAGTACATGTGCAAAAGTCTACTTGAAAAGCTACTGTGGCCATTAACACAAATGGCTGGTGCTTGGAGTCATATCATAAACTGAACTTTTGCTCCCCTCTGCATTGGTGATCATTAGGAGGAAGGTAGGCATGTAACATGGGGTCCAGGTTTGTTGGGGGAATAACCTGGAAACACTGGTCTTGCTGAGAGGGTAACCTGGAAATGCTATTCTTGTTGGGGATTAGCTTATAGACTGGAGCTAGGCTCAGGTTTTGTTGGGAGGCAACGTAGAATCTAATGATAGATACCAGCCTGTTAGTTTACCTAATTCAAACTTAGGTCAGGCTTTCTAAAATGAATTCTGAATTTAAAAGATTTTGACATCTCTGTATAACCAAAACAGCTCTCAACCCCCTAACTTCATTTTTTGTTTAAATTAATAACTGCCTTCATTATCCATAGCAAATTAATTCAGTTAGTTCTCTTCTAGAAATGTCTCTGTTGATGGACCAGAACAAAAGGGAAGCCTAGGGAACATTTACAGAGCTAGTACCTATGTATCAATAAACTTAGATGGTAAATTTTACAATGGAGGGAATAAAAAGATAGCTTTGAGATTAACAGCAACCAATGCTATGTCAGACCCAATTTTGGTTCCCAGCACCCTGGTTGGATGGCTCTCAATCACTCGTAACTCTAGCTCCAGGGAATCCAACACCTCTTCTGGCATCTCTAGATACTGACAATATTCACAATTTTCACACATGGGCACACACACACACACACACACACACACACACACATATCATTAAAAATAATTTAAAAAGTAAATTTGCAGTTAACAGCAAGTAGATAAAAAATCAGCTAAACTCCCATATGAAATTCTAGCACTGGATGCAAAGAATGCAGATGTAAAATAGTTTAGAATGAAATGACAAAAGCCAATCTTACTGTTTAATATACAATTTTCTTAAAAAGATGAAAGGAAAGAATGCCATGTAAAAATAGGGAGGTACTACAGGTAGGGATGATACAATGTTTAATCCCAGGTAGAGGCAAGTGATTCTATATAAGTTCAAGGCAAGCCTAGTGAGTTCTAGGAGAGCCAGGGCAGTTAAACAAATAAATCTTGCCTTGAAAACTAACTAATTATACTACTAACCTACCTACCTACCTAACTAACTAACTAACTAACTGTGTGTGAGTGTGTGTGCGGTGTGTGTGTAGATACTATATCAAATGCTCCCAAGAAACACTTACTAATTGTAAGTTCATCACAATTGTGTCTGTCCTTATCATCCATGTACAATTTTCTGCAAAACTATGATAGAGCAATGTAGCAACAATGTTGGTAGAATGCATCTTTCCATTCTAAAGGAAAATAAATAAATAAATAAAGATGTTAACCTTAGGGGAGAACTTTGTATTATATACTATTTACAGCTTTTTTTTCCTCTTTTAGCATTTAAAACTTTTTTGTACAATAGTGTTTTCCTCTCCCCCAGATCCTACCAGGTCTTCCCACTTAACTTTATGTTGTTCTCTCTTTTTTCTCTTTTTTTCAATAACCATAGACACAATGAAATTAAAAACAAATAAAAAAATGAGACAGAATAAAACAAAATGTTCACATACAAACAAGAGCAAAACATGGAGTTGTCTTTGGGATGCCCAACTACTCTTGGGCATGGGACATCCCTTGGTGTGTGGTTGATACTGGAGTGATCACCCATTATCAGCAGGTATCATCTGTAAATGGCTTCTTGGGGGGACACTGTGTCCCTTCTGCTTCCCACTGATGTATATCTCACCTGACTTGGTCTGTTCATGGTTTGTGCATGCTACCGCAGCCACTATGAATTCTTTTGTCTACCAATTCTGTTGTGTCTGGAAGATAATTGCATTGCACCTTGTTTACAAATGAGTCTTACATATTCATTCAATGCAAAGAGCACACATCTCTCTTCAACAGGGGTAAGGGGTAGTTTATTCTAAAGACAATATCAATGACTCTGGCCCAGGAGCACAGATATATTATTCCTAAAATTCTATGTTTTCATATAGTAATGGTTTGAGGAAGTTTTTACAGGCACATTTCAAGTATATTGGTGGAAATTTTAGGTAGGAGGGCTGCAGTGCAGTCTAGCAGGAAAATGTGGCTATGGGTCTCAGACTCTATCTAATGACACTCTTTGTCCTTTGGTTGGCAAAAACTAGGGTTTTATTAAGATGATATATTCTAAAAGATTTTATCTGTCTCATCAAGGTAGTGTTCTCTCCATGAGCAGATGAACAGCTAAGACCATACCTATAAGCTGATTTTTGGGATACGCCCCATCTCCATGAAGTTTGAGACGCTTGAAAATCAAGCTGCACATTTACAACTTTTGCGGGATGCGGCACTAGGTTAGACCATGGAGTAGATCGTTATGTCTACTGCAGACTTTATAGTGAGCAGGCTGGCATGGATACAGGAGGCAGGAGGTATCAGATAATAAGCACTATGAAAGGATTGTTGGATCATTTGTAACTGAGACGCGTTATTAAAGTGCAGTATGTCATAATAAACTAAATTTACATAAGAAGGAGAAAAAAAAAAAAAAAGTAATCACCCAAGAGACTGGCCACACTTGAATGTTTTCATTATGAACAGGATCAGTCACCGCCTACTTGGTGGAACCGGAAATGACATAGGTGGAAAAGGACCTGGCACAAGCGCATTCATGATACTCTCGCTCTGTAAGATTCCTTGCATAGCAGCTTTAAGCCCCATGATACCTGAACTCATGATGAAAGACTGTAACTTGAACTATGAGGTAAAATAAACATTTATCCTTAAAAAAAAAAAAAAAAAAAAAAAAAAAAGATTTTATTGTTCATCACAGGATGTTAGGTCAGACACAGAGGTGAGCAGAGAACAGCTAAACATAGCCTAGCATAAGTTTTAATTAGGCCCAGGATTTACAAGTCCCAGCATCTCCAGAACCATGGAAGCTCTCTTCAGTGAACAGCCTTGTAACAGATTCAGTGAAAAATACAAAGTCTTCCTGGGGATGCTTGTGCACACCCCCTAGTGGTTTTTTTTTTTTAAACAGTTTGGAGCTAATGAGTTATTTTACTCATTCCCCCCGCCCCCCTTTATGCTTATGACAGGCACATAAGCATGGAAACATGAAGTTCAGGAAGGCATTCAAGATCTAATAAACACTATGTTTACAACGATTATTATGTTATTCTCATTTTGTAACCTTTATGCCAGCACCATATTTATTTATAATAGCAGTCACTTGTCTCATTTAACTGAATTGTCACAGTAATTGTAAGTCTGAGAACAGGTGAATAGAGATAAAACCTTAAAGTAAGGTCTACCACATGGCTGCCCTCCATAGGGTAAGGTATTGCCACCATGTTTGGAACACAGTAGAAATTCAGATCACACCAAGCCCATTGTGGAATGCATTCAGGATAGCATTGACAGAAGAGCAGAAAGCCATGGCATAGAGTCGAATTTAGGTTGATTAGAGAACTCTCAGCAATCAGAAAGATCCTAGCAATAGCCTGCTATGCACCCAAGTGAGGATGGAGCCGAGAAGCATCAGAGTGATTTGAAATGCAGATTGTACCACCTACAACTTTGCCCATGGTCATCTTTGTTAACTTCCCATGACTGAGGAAACTTCAAGGCCCTATTTCCCTCCAGGGACATGGCCTCCTTCTTCACTCTCTATTAGAAGGAAATGTGGAAAGGGAATCACTTCAAAGAGCTAGGCTCTGCGCCCAGAGCTGGAGATCTGAGAGCTGCTCCCACCCTATGTGTGATCCTTCAGACAGGCAGCCAGAGATCAAAAAGCTGTCTCCAGCTGCTTGTCTCTGCACACATGCTACCCAAAAGCTAATCACATTAACCACTTCATAAGTAATAAATTGTTACTTCCTCTCCACTTTGATTTCCCCTCTTGTCTCCCCATGAAGCAGCCAATAAACGATTCTCTATCATTCTCTCCAGGAATTCTGTTGGTGTTACCTGTTATGTCACACACACATTTCTGCCTGGGTTCAGGGGCCCAAGTGTGCACATCAAGAAGGTGCAACCTCTTGAGAGCAGTAGCTTCCAGATCTGGATGTGTTCCTATAATTCATGTAGAGCTCAGCTCCTTGTCATGACCCTACTATTGTGCTGTTTCAACAATATTAAAATGATTATTATGGGCTAGTCCAATACTTAATACAGACAAAAGAACAGCCATTATTTATTAAATGAATAGCCTGGCAGAAACATATTTATTTCACAGAAAACTCCCTTAAAAGCTGCTTTCCCTTTTGATCTCTCTCACCATAGTGTCTCATAATGCAAAACTCCTTCAGGTCTGATGGCTAGCTTACTCCTTGCCTGACAGCTATATTTTTTCCCCAGCTACAGCTCAACCCTCTGAGACATGGCCTATTCCCTGTATCTGTCTGGATCAAGTTTTTTAATAAGGAAACTTTTAAACAATTTCTAGTTTTCTTGTTTCCTAAGGGAGGCTGGCTTCATTCCTACAGAGAAAGAAGTGATTAGAATCAAAGTAACAAGTAGACTCTGGTCCCTGGGAAGTAAAGAGGAAAGATGTACTTCATCTCTTTGTCCTGGATGAAAAAAGCACTTTGCATTTCCTTCCTCTCCTCCATGTGGAGACAAATTAGTTGTTCTACTTCTTGGTTTTGTTCATTTGTTTCTAGACATCATCTCCCATCATAGTTCAAGCTGACCAGGAAAAACACAAACTGTCCTGAAGGCATGACAATCCTCTTGCTTTAATGACCCAAGAATTGCCATTATAGGTATAAACTACTACTCTTGTCTGAGAAATATTTTTTTTAAATGCTCTTGATGGGCTGGAGAGATAGCTTAGCAGTTAAGAGCAAACTCTTGCAGGAGACTCACGATTGGTTTCCAGTATCAATATAGTAACTCACAATTGTTTGTATCCCTAATGCCAGGTATCGAATACTATATTCAAGCCTCTGACAATACAAGACATATACATGGTACATAGACATACATTCACAAAAAAATATTCCTACGCATACAATAAAATAAAATAACCCCCCAAATATAATAATAAATATTTGACAATAATTTAGGATATATGGATGTATATGTTCATGTATGCATGCACATGTGTTTAGGTTAACATGTATGCACATGCACTTGGAGGACAGGTGTTGATGGTACCTGCCTTCTTCAATCACGGTGGACCTCTTGTTTGGGACAGAGTGTCTTAAAGAACCTGGAAGCTATTGTTATTGCTATATTGGCTAGCCAGAGAAGCCCAAGGATCTTCCTTATTGCAATTTCCCCAATGAAAAGCTTACAGGCATATTCCAACATAATTTCTAAGTGGGTACTGGGAATCCAGACTCAAATCCTTATGCTTCCATGACACTATATCAAGTGAGCCACATCCTCAGCCATGCAAATGCCCTTAATGAATAAGAATTCTATTATTTTCATCTTCTGCCAAATCACTCTTCTTCCATGAAGAACTTACCTGAGGTACTGAACTATGGTCTACAGTACATGTACACAGAGAGGGATACAGTAGATGGTACTCACCAGGATTTGACATTCTCTAGAACCAGATTCCCAAGAGGTGGGAGCTACATAAAGAAAAGCAGTTATATCAAAGTTTATTATGGCTGAGTGAATATGTTTCTGGAACTGTGCAACTTCTACCCAGAAAAGTTTAGGTGGGAGAGGTCAGGGCTCTGGTTCTGGGACTAGAGTAGGGCGGGTAGATCAGATTACTAAGAACTGACTAGGCAAAGAATGGATAGAAAGCAGACAAGGAGTCCATGGATAGCAACTGTCATATGTGATGATGCTAGTGCTGTGGTTTGAATGAGAAATGTGCCCCATGTGTTTGAACCCATGGTCCCCTGCTGGTGTCACTGTTTTGGGTGGTTACAGAATTTTTAGTGTCTGCTGGAGAAAACACACCAGCAAAGGCATCTTTGGAGCTTGTATCTTCTCATCACTTTTAGTTTGCTCACTCTGCTTCTTTTCTGGTAACAAATGTGATTATCTAGCTTTTCTCTCCCACTGTCATGCTGTCTCTGACATTTATGGACTCTCACCCTCAGGAACCGTAAGTCAAATGAACTTTCTTCCTTAAGTTGCTATTGATCATGTATCTTACCATAGCAGAAGAAAGTACCTGATATAGTTAGGACTGAGACTAAGACGAATAAGAACATTTGAGAAAGAAGATGAACATTTGGGAAAATAATGAAGCAAAGGAGAAGGGTCTCAGAAGGCAGTGACAGTGGACAAGACTTAACACTTATTGTATAGGTCTTAACATCTTGGCATAAACCAGGACACATTCATTTTTTAGTTTCCTTTTTTAAATTGTATTTATTTTTACTCTTTGACAATTTCATGCATGTACACAACAAATACTATCATATCCACCTCCTATTTACTTTTTATTTCCCATCACACACACACACACACACACACACACACACACACACACACACACACTCCTTTTCCAACTTATCTTCTATTCCTCTTTTTTTCTTGGTCTCTGTCTTTGTTCAATAACCCACTAAAATTTAATTAAGTATGCACATTATGCACAGAAGTGGGGCCATACACCAAGCATGGGAACTTGCCAGTGGCCACACCCTAAAAGAACTATGATTCTCCTTCCAATAACTGCTGACATTTTTCTCACTCTTCAAATATTGCTGGCACCACTCCCCATAATGAATATAATTAATTTACTGGAATTTTTAAGGACCAAGTTTCCTCTGAGCTATTTGTTGCTTTGTATTTGATAATATATGTGCTGTTGACTATCTCTGAACTCTGAGGTATTTTGACCCTTTCTCTTATACTGTGTGAGGGAAGTACTTTCATCCCTATCATATATATTGTAAGACATCCTTCTCTCTCTAAGCTCCAAGAAGCCATCTCAAACACATGCTTAAATCATCTTCCAGTACTTTCCAGGACATTATGGTCAGGATTGTATTGTATAATAGAGTGCATAATAATAGAATAACATATACAAATATATAAAATAAAAATAAAGCAAACAAAAAATAAAAAATGAGTTGATAAACTCCCTTTCATTGTATGCGGACCATTGGATAGACAGGTATCTATTGAGCATACTCAAGATTCATTCCTAGAAATTTCTTAAGGTTGTGCTACAATTTTGGGGTGAGTGATGCAGACTTACCCATGCAAAAGAAGCTGAAACATAGCTGTAATTATTGGTTTGTGTAGAGAAGGCCTATGTTTTCTAGTGTCTCATCAGCTATCTGCTATGGTCTGTCTGCATATTTATGTGTCTTCTAAATATACCCATTAAAATGTAACTCTTCAATATCATTATCTGTTAAGATGGATCCTTTTGAAGTAAGAAAGTTAGAAGACTGCAGCCCTCATAACAAAAATTTGTGCTAGACTGCAGAGAAATGTTTTGCTCTCTGCATCAGCTTCTGCTTTGTCAGATCAGATTTTAGGCCATCAGCAAACACTGAATTTGCTAGCACCTGCATAACTGCAAAAAGTGAATTTCTGATGCTTATAGTATACTGACTGAGTTTTAATGCAATACCTGCCTTAAGAAAGGTTTTTTCTAGGAATCCGGCAGGGAATGAAAGGATGCCAGGCTCCAGAAAACGCACAAGGGTCACTCTCCTTATAAACGATTTTGGGTGTTCCAGCTTCTCAAACATACCTAATTCTGAATGTCCTTCCACATTATCATTGGCAGTCCTGCTCTGTCATCAGGGTCTTCACTATGGCATATGAGATTTTCTGGGGTTTACCCACTTTATATTTTAGTGACTCCAAAACAAGGTATTAGGCTGAAGTCTAATTTTCACTATAGTCTGTCTTTATCAGAAATCTGAGTCTAGTTCTATGCAGTCTTGAATCCTACTAACTTTCTGTGATGCTGTATCTTGTGTTGTTTGACCCAAGATTGTGTTTTCATTCTCTGTCTCTTAGCATCATGCAAGAAACTTATTGTCATGTCTTTCAGATATTGGAGCTATTAGGAACATCTGGGGGTCTCAGCACTCAGAGGGTGTCAGTCAGGTTGGTGTGACAGCCTGCCAATGTTCTGCCCTGCTTTCAGTAATCACCAACAGTAAGATGTGCTTTTCCCCTCTGGTTATGTCTTTGAAGGATTATTTTAGATTAGGTTAGTTGAGATAAGACCTATCTTGAATGTGGATAGCACAGTTTCATGGACTGGATTCTAGACTGGAAAAAAAAAAAAATAAATATAAAGAGAAAGCAAAGTGAGCACCAATGTGGTCTCTCTATGTGTCCTAACTGTGGCTCCAATGTGGAGAGCTGCCTTAAGCTCCTCCCAAAGTGACTTCTTGTCATAATGGACTGTTCCCAGGAACTCCGTTTCAAAATTAAACCTTCCTTCCTTAAGTATCTTGGTAGTTATGTGACAGTAGTGAGAAATCCAATATGAATGAGAAAGGGAAGAAACTCCTATCAAAACCAGCCACTATGGGTCACTAAAGTCTGTGCCCACTGGGGCCAGCATAGACATGCATCTTGGAGTCATCTGCATTGGACAGATCTGGGAGCCTATGTGCATCAAAGCTAGAAAAACATTGTTTGATGCTGTTCCTAAGGAATTCTCACTATCCAGAACTTCAGCCATGCTGTGGAATTGGCCCAAGCCTCTCACAGGAGTCAGTGAGGCAGTGATGAAGAGTGCTGACAGCTGGATATCAGGGTGACATGTATCAAAGGAGCACAGGGAGATAATGAGGCAGAGTCCCAAATGCACCTCTACAATAGATGTGGTCAATATCTTTTATATTACTTTTCAATTTGTTTCTAAGACAATTCCTTATTCATAAACAGGTTAAGTCCACACATCTATAGCAAACTACTTCCATTTTATAGAATAGTAAAAGCTAAACAATAATATTTGCTTAATGTTTGCATATTTGACAATTATTCCCACTAACTCCACTCCTACTTATTCTATATTCATTATTCTTTTCTCCAAGCATTCTGTCAAAGACAGTTGAATCCAGACAGACTATATAATATATTTCCCTGTTGTTCAACTTTAATAATCACACACAAAGATTGAATTGCATTTTTTGTGACTTCTAGAGTCATTTCTACTCTTGTTTCTGATGATGAGGGTCATCTGAATTTAAACATTAAACTGATTATAATCTAATATAGTGAGATAACTCTCAGCTTTGGCTCAATCTTTCTACCTCTAGGTTGATAAGTTTTGTGATGTGATATCTCCTGACTCCTAAATGATAGATAGTACCACCATTTACTAGCAGACACAAAGAGAGACTCCCTAGGATCTAGGCTTGTTTTAAAACTTAACAAAGTGCCAACCCCAAGGCTTTTCTTTTCAATATAATACTAGAGTCTTGCCAGTCATGGCATTCTCTAAAGCAGTAATTTCTGGAATCTCTTCTTCACCCCATCCCCCATTCCTGTCTGGCCGTCTTGGCACCATATTGAACTGCTGTCTAGTTTCCCTGTTTGGGAGGCTCATTCAAGCTCATCTCTGGGATGAAAATATATTATGTCTCACTAATCACTGGAGTTGCGTAACTCAGATTTGTGAAGTATTCTGGCTTCCCGCCCTATGCTGTGTGTTATCTGTTGCTAATATTTGTGGTGACTGGTGAATTTGTTTCCAACTGGCAATTTGGGGGCAGAGAAGAGCTAAGTGGTTGTGAGTGAAATTGCACTGGGATTCTTCTTTAGAACAATTCCCCAAGGTTCAATTCAGCTCTGCTTGAAGCATTTTAATATGGATGGGAGGCTAAGTCTTCCTTATCCTGTTATTATAGATCTTTTAAAAGGCTAATGAAAAATGCAGTGTGAGGGCTGGGAAGTAGCACAACATATGGTCCCTGGAAGGGGGGTGCAGAGCTTATGTGATGAATGCAAAAGAGACTCTGACAAGGTGAGGCAGAATTTAATGTAAGGCCCACAACTGGGATCGCTTCTTGTCACACCCTAGTGCACTACACCTGAGTAGCTGCTATGACTTCAGCTGAGGCTTCTAAAAGCTACCTTGTCTTGATAGCTGTGTCACTATGCAAATCATTACAGAACACATAAAGTACTCTGACCTTTGAGAAGGTTATAGAGGCAGGTTTTTGTTGTTGTGGCCTTGGAAACCCAAATGCTTAACAAGGCTTTAATGTTCTGCCAGAGACCTAGTTCCCTGCTGCTACCACAGAAGCCTTAGCAGCTCTTTTTGGAATGTCAGGGGGAAACTTGGGACTTGAGCATTTAAGGGCTGTTGAAAGGTTAAACTGTTGGGAAAGAAATTGGTTTTATTTTAATTGAGTGAAGATTATTAATGTTAGGCAGAATTTTAAATGCTTCATTATTTTTGTTTGAGATTAAGTGTTTTATGGTGGTCTATGTGGATATGAAGTGAAAAGAGGTGCGTAAGTAAACATAGTTGTCAGCTTGATTGGATGCAGAAGCACCTAGGTGAAATACACTTTTCAGTATACCTTTGAGAATGTTTACAGAGATGATTAATTAAGGAGCAATGGATAATCCTGAATGGGCCATCAAATATACAGGGTGCTAGGTGGATGAAAGAGGGAAGAATGAGAGAGCCTCCTGGTATAGACATTCACTCATTGTCTCACATATTGTCATTGTGAGCTTAAGAGCTTTGCTCTGCTGTGATGCTTTGATCTATCCCAGGCACAGAGACAGAGAATGATGAGGACCTGGATTGAAACCTCTGAAAGCAAGAATAGAAATAAATGATTTTGCCCTCAAGATGTTTCTCCAGGTGTTTTTGTCACTGTAATGCAAAGTCTAAAATATCTACTCTTATCCTAATTAAAGTTTTATCCACAGATTATTATTATCAGTGTTACCTAGACTATTTCTTATTTATGTCCACATTGGGTAATGGTGGGAGGAGACAATGAATTAAGCTATCTTATAACTTGAATGTTTCTTTTTCTCCCTCATATTTGGGTTAAAGTCTTCTCCTGGTTTCATTTGTTTGTTATGATCAAACACTCTGACCAACAGCAACTTAAAGGAAGAAACGATTTACTTAGCTTCTACTTTCAGTTCTCATTGTCATCACTGAGGAAAGTCAAGGCATGAATCTAAAGGCTGGACCACTTGCTATTTCATCATTATTTCCAGCCAAGAAACTCATTTCACAGCAAAGAAACATAGCAGAAACCATGGAGAATTTTATTAGCTAGCTTACTCATAAGATTGTGCTTAACTAATTTTCTTTATTCAGCCTTGGACTCTCTGCCAAGGATATGATGCCACCCAAAGTAAGCTGGGCCCTCCTTCTTCACGAACCATCCAGATAATTCTCAACAAACACAGCCACAGATCAGTCTAACCCAGAAGCCACTCAATTGAGAGTCCAATCCTAGGTGGATATAGTTTGTGCTTAGATGAAAGTTAAAGCTAAGTCAACCAAGTTTAATCTCCAGTTGATATTAATGCTTAGTTGTGCCAGTAGTAAAGATTTAGGGTGAAGGTTAGTCAGTCATTGGGTTTACAGTCATTTTCTATTTAATATTCAGTGTGCTACGATGAAGTTGAATTCATCTCTTTATCTTTAGCTAGCTAAGTGCTAGAATTCTTTCTTCATATCAGATTCTAAAATGTGAGGACTCTTGGGGCAGAGTTTTGGTTATTTGTCTTTTACGGAGACAACAAATAAAATGTTTACTGTAAAAATTAGATTCAAAGCTAGAATAGTCATTCATGCCTCTAATCTCAGTATTTTGGAAACCTAGGCACTAGTAAGCTCATATGTTGGAGGCTATACCTGACTGCATAGTAAGTCTTAGCCTCAAGAAAACAAAAATAACAAAACAGCTTCAGAGTTTTATCCTACACTAAGCATCTAGAATCATTTTAGATGACACAAATAGTAGTATACTCTTGTTAAAATCCCAAAATGTCTCGTAGTCAGACTGTACTGACTAAGAAGCAGTGAATAATCAAGGCAGGCAAAAAAGGCCAGACTTTTTGAGACACTTGTGAGGTAATTAGACTGTCTTTACTCTGCTTAAAGGCAGCACCCACTCCTTTTACAAGATGCTCATGCATTGTGGTGGCACCCAGACAGTGAACAGATTTGCTTCAGATCATGGTGGGAAGAAAGTAAAGAGGGAGTTACTGAGTAGGAGGGAGGCTACAGGCGAACACTTCCTCCAGCTGACAGAAAAGAAGGAAGGTGGGTGATGCTTTCCTGACTTTCTTCGCTGCCAGATTCAGTTACAGTCACAGAGACTCTTCCACACAACAAGCATGTGAATTTCAACTGATCTGTGCTAGACCAGTTAATGAGATATGCATGGTAATGTGACTGGCCAAAACCAATTAAGTCCAGAGAATTTTGTTGTTGTTTGGGTTTTTTTAAAAAGATTTATTTATTTATTTAATGTATATGAAATTCTGTTTTCATGCACAACAGAAGAGAGCATTGGATCCCATTACAGATGGTAGTGAGTCACCGTGTGGTTGTTCGGAATTGAATTCAGGACCTCTGGAAGAGCAGCCAATACTCTTAACCACTGAAATATTTCTCTAGCCCCTGGGATCTGTGTTTTTAAAGTATTTGAAACTTCATTTTATTTCATCCTCAAAGACTTTTGTCAGTTGCACAAACAGGTTACCTAGATAAGAATTGATCAAACCAAGTACATAGTCCAAATAGTCCAGGTTACCTCTAGAGATTTACTATATAACATCTTAGATTTGTATTTTATGGTCCTCCCTTTTCTGCTTTAACAATTTTATCATTGAAAATGTCTTATAGACATCCTTAAAATGTGACTGAAGATGGGTGAGAAGTTTCAGTTGATAAAGGAGCTTGATGCCGAGCCCTGGCAACCTGCTGGGAGTTGACTTCTGGCTACCTGCAGGGAGTTGACTTCTGAGATCCACATGGTAAAAAGAAAGTACTAGCTCTTGCAACTTCTCTTCTGAGATCTGTACTCATGCTTTGGCACACGGAAATTCATACACACACTCTCACACACGAGAGAGAGAGAGAGAGAGAGAGAGAGAGAGAGAGAGAGACAGAGAGAGAGACAGAGAGAGACAGAGAGAGAGGACGAGAAGAGACACAGAGACACAGAGAGACACAGGGAAAGAAATGGATACAAAAATTATAATGGTGATTAATTTCTTAATCTCATTATAATGCCATCTGATTCTGAAATAAGGATTTTAATGTGTGCGTGTTTGCATGTTCATATATTGTGGGTACATGTATGTGTGTGGGATGTGGTGGTCTAGGATCACTCAGGAAGGAATTTTGCAACAAGATATTCTCTAAGTCAGTTTGTCTGTGTATAGGTATATGGAGGATTATCCTGATTATTTAACTTTAGGTAGGAAGACTTGCCCACTGTGGGTGACAGCATCGTCTGGGCAGATCCAACTATATAAGAATGGACAAAGCAAGCTGATGTACAAGTGTGCATTAATTTATTGTTCTAGTCCCTTGACTGTAGAAGTAATATGACTTCATGTTTCTATAACCTTAAGTTCCTAGCAATAGTGTACTCTACCCTGAAACTAAATTAAATTAGCCTTTCTCCCCTAAGCTTCTGTTTTCAGCATATTTTAACACAATGACAGAAATAAGTCTAAGATTGTGGGTACACATATACGTAAGTATATATACAAGGAGATGCCAGAGTGTATGCTTACATATCATTCCTTAGGCATTGTCTGCTGATTTTATTGAGAATTGGCCTGAATCTCATCAAGAGGGCTAGGCTGGATGCATAAGAACCTCCCTGTCTTCATCTCGCCATGATGGGATTAAAATACTGTGCTGCTATGTGAGACTTTTTTTTTTTTGTAGCTTTTGAGGATTAAATTTCAGTTTTATGTTTGCAAGACATACACTTTACAGAGCCATATCGCTAATTTGGAATAAGATTTTATCAGTGAGATTAAGTTAATAGATGATGAAATGACATTAGAGAATATTGACTCCTAATCTTATGTTACTATTTTCTCGTCTTCAAAGATAGCCACGGAGAAGGTAAGGGAACTAGTTTTATGCAACCAGAAACCAAACACTCCCAGCGAACAATTAGAAGTTAAGAAGATGCAAAGAATTGTCAGAAGGCTTCAAAGGAGGCATGGCTATTTAAATATCCTGAGTTTGGATTTCTGGCCCCCAAGAAACAGAAAATTTCAGATGCTTTACTTCCTTCAACCTGTTTGAGAGCCCTGGAAACTCAAGCAGATGTTTTCCAAGATGATTTTTATAACTGTTCAAAATAATTTGAATCATTCACTTCTTCTTGATATCCCTTTTAATCCCTTTAAAGATCTTTGTACCTTTTGATCCAGGCTCTCTTTGATGTATTTTTGGTGAGATGTGGCTCCTTTTTTCCTCTTTATCTTTTTTGTCTCTTTTCTATGACTTCTTTTGAAATCCTATCCATTTTTCATGACTTCATTTAAATTTCACCTTCTAGAGGAAGGTTTTCTTTTGCTTGTCCTCTTCTCCATCATTGCTTTTCACCTATCTTACTATCAAGTCACTTATGACTGTGATAATCAGAACCATTGGAAAAATATGACCTGTGAATTTTCTGTATTTGAACAGACACTTTTCTATTGTCTGCAATTGACCGAGCCCAACGTCTATTTTGGTGTAGACATAAGACAGAGTAGTTAAATTGATTCGGAAGACTCTCAGCATGCTCTTTCTGGTATATGTGTGGTTTATGTGTGGCTTATGTTTGGCATATGTGTAACTACTCCTTTTAGCACTGATTATGGAAAAAACAATACATCTGCAAGCAAAGATGAAGTGAAACCTGTGTGAGTTTTAGAGGTATTCTTTAACTTATGACCCATTTTGTTTCGTTTCTGCATGCACTCTCAGGCCAGATGTTGAAACAGATCCAAGATAATGTATTTCACCATCAGTTAATATGCCATTTTATAATTTCAGCCAATAAAGGATTTCCATAAAGATGTAAATATGATAGAGTCAACAAATTGAAAATAGAGCTGGAGAGATGCCTAGTTTATAGCACTGGCTATCTTTGTAAAAGACCAGGTTTCAGTTTCCTTAATCCACACAGTGGCTCACCACTGTCTGTTAACTCCAGTTCCAGGGTATCTGAACCCTTCTTCTGACCTCCAGTGGGCACTGCACACATGTGCACAGACAAAAATGCATGAAAACCACCTTTACACATAAAACATAATAGTCAGCTTTGGTGGTGCATGCCTTTAATTCTAGCACTTGACAGCCAAAAGCTGGCATGCAGAACTTTGTGAGTTCAAGGCCAGTCTGGTGTACACAGTGAGTTCTAAGATAGTCAAATTGTGATAAATTGTCTTCAAATAATAAAGTAAAAATATTAAGAAAATAATCTGTAATTCATCCATTATCGAGAGTATTTTTCTAGTCTTTTCATGGTTTGTGTATTTTGCACGTCAGTGGCATTTTGGGAATAAACCGAGACATATTTTCTGAACAAACACTCTGAGAAGTGCATTGTGTTATGAACAATGAAAAAAATTATTACTAAACATTTTTTTTTAAAGTTTGGGGAAATGTCCTAGTTGTTTAAGGACATAGAGGACAAGGGTAAGGACTAGTGCTCATATAAGTACTACCTGGCCATGATGGCTTACCTGCTGCAAACCCAGCTTCCGAAAGCAGCGATAAGACAAGGTATCCTCAGAGGAAGCTCTCTCTGGAGTGTAGCCATACCTGTGATCTCTGAGACTGAATAAGAATACCTACATCAATGAATACGGTAGAAGAGATCTGAAGGGTGACTCGTGACATCAACCTTCTGCCTCCACATGCACAACAACTTCAGACATGTATAAGCATGCATTTATTACATAGCACATGCACATAATGATGGACAAGAAAAAAAGTGACTTTTTAAAAACCATTTCTACACTTTATCAATAAAGAGCATTTGGCTTATAAAAATTGGGCTGCTAGTCTGTAGTGAATAATTAAGCAGTTGACTAAATAGTTTTGGATCTAGGCTGCTGACTTTGGGCTGGTATTTCTTCCATGATATCACAGAGCAGACTTGATTCATCTACTCCTCCAAACTACCCTGACAAGAATTTTTCTTGAAATAGTAGTAGATAGAACATATATTAGTTGACTTTCATATTTCTTCAGTTATTTAGTAGTGTTTTGATGCTATTACAGCATCTGGTATAATGATAGAGTTTAACTATGCTTTTATTCACTAATAAATTCATATTTCATTCATTTCATAGTTATTAGTGTCTTTTCTAAACTATTCACTATGAGTGCACTTGAACTAGAAGAGGACTGAGTTAAATCTTTACATAAAACTTAAAATTGGGCAAACACTATTCATTTGTGAATTAATATGGAAGAGTGCAATTCTTAAAACTTTTGTAGACTATCTTTTCCCAAGCAGTCACTCATCTCCATCCTTTATCTCATTTGTCGTTCATTTATAACACTAATGGTAGTAATGAATGGATGGTAGTTGTATGTCCTGGTCTCTGTGATGGATTTTCTTATTTAATCTTCATAATAACCCTACAAGTTAGCCATGAGCATTATTTTCATTTTAAAGTTTCTGATGCTTAGACTGAGTTTAATGGGACAGAATTCTAGTCTCAGCAGTTGGTTTCCAGAACTTTTGTTCTCAAGAAATTCTTCATACTCTCAGGACAATTTGTTCTTGAATTTGAGCAAACCCTCTTTAGACTGTAGATAAAGCTAAGAAACTCTACTTATTTTATTACATGAACATTATCAATGGTCAGATCTCCAGATAGTGACATAGGTCTGAGTTTTAGCAACAAGGAAAGAAGTTAAGAAATGTGGTTACAATTTATACAATGTGTATATTACTCTCTATTAAAAACAATAATTTGATAAATTTTATATAACATGAGATGGAACTAGAAAATTATCATCCTGAGTGAAGTAACCAATCAACAAGAACATACATGGAATTCACTCATGATTATTGGATTTTAAGCCAGAAGCCTGAAATACCCAAGATACAACTCACAGACCACAAAAGCTCATGAAGAATTATGACCAAGAGGGGAGTTCAGTCCTTCTTAGAAGAGTAACAATAATACTAAGTGTGCAAATATTGAGAACAGTGCAGGACAGAAAATGAAGAAAGACAGATAATTCAATGGATATCCATCCTAATGTGCATCACACAAGTAGAGGTTGATTTTGGATGTCAGGTATGTACATCTGACAGGAGCCTGATATAGCTGTCTCCTTAGAAGTCTGCAGAGTCTGACATACTCAAGGCAGAAGCCAAGCTAACCATTAAATGATCACGGGGTTCCAATGGAGAAGATAACTGTGAAGGCTGAAGGAGTTGAGAGATTCGAGACACCATGAGGAAAGCATAAATCCCAACAACCATACCCCAGGTTAAACACAACCTGGATGCAATTAGGGAGGGACCATGCTCCAGCTATATTTTCAAGGGAGCCATATATAAGTGGGAAAGAAGAGATCCTGTCCCATAAAGACTGGACGTGTGGGGGGGTATACTCGAGGGTGGATGAGAGGTACAGGGAGGGTGGAAAGGGTACACCAACGTTGGAGATAGGAGGAGGGAAGGGATAGTGATGTTCCTGCAGAGAGGTGGAAATGGGTAAGGGAGAACATCTAATTTTATAAAAAATTTTACAATAAAAATTTACAATAAAAAAAAAAGAAAAAAAAAAAAGTATTGTAAGATGCTTTTGAAGGCAAAGGCAATAAAGGAACTTTGTTCACAGACCTTGGGAACCCACCCCTCTGACTATTATAAATAAATGTCTGGGCTATAATAGCTCAGACTGTGAGGCTTATAAAAAAAAAAAAAGAAAAAAAAACAAAAATTAAAAAAAAAAAAAAAAGAACATACCAGTCAACATTCTAACACAGAAGGGGAAAAGTTCTTGATGTCCCAACACTAGGTAAAGACAACTAAGAAGTTGATGGCTGCTGAGAAAAGGATAAGCATTTCTCAGAGATAAGCTCCTGCTAGGTTGCTCAACTCTAAGCAGGCAGCATTAAATCCATGTACATATGAGTGGTATTAATTGGACTCAATAGTTTAGATTTATGCATGTTTATATGTATTATAGTATATGTATATTATATGTATATATATATATTGGTATATATATATGTATGTATAATAATGATTACTTAAAGAAAAAGCATAAATTTGAGAAGAATTAAAGAGGGAGAAAATGGGAAGAGTTGAGGTGTAATAGAGAAGAGTGAAACAGTATAAAATATATCATTTTCCTGCATAAAATTCTTAAATAATTAGATGTAATTTTTTAAAGTGGGAAATTTATTTATAATTTTACAATTCCTTTCTCTTAGGTCCTTGATAAATCCTATATGATGAGGTGATTTTTCTGTAGCCAAACAATGGATTACTCTTCTTAAGCCACAGGATTAATACATCATTCTTTTCCACCTCCTTTGAGGCTGATAGCTCTTTCTAGTGAGGGAGACTTCAATGAATTTTCTTTCTATTTATGGACAAGAAGAAGTATAATAAACAGAGGTTATCATTTATAATATAAATAATGTTGTCATCATAGGCATAATATGTTGGTAATTCATATATTTGCTCTGACCTTGTTGCTGCACATATTTTTTTTCCTATAGACATTCCTGTCTGAAGTATGGCATTGACACACAAGTAATAGAATCGGTCCCCAGACAATTCACTTTGTGCCACTGATAGGAACAGGATTGCATAATTTCTGACTTGATAGATGCTTTTATGATTCCCAAATGAATATGACCATGTTTCTCTGCTACATTTTTAACAAGTGGATATCTGTGCTAGCGAGTTTAATATCAGATTGGCACAAACTAGAGTCATTTGGGAAAAGAATGTCTGTAGACAGGTCTGTGGTGCACTTTCTTAATTAGTGACTGATGTGGTAGGACCAGCACAATGTGGCAGGTGAATGTAAGGCATATAACAAAGATGACTGAATAAGCCTTGAGGAGCAAGCCAGTAAGAAGCATGCTTCATGACCCTGTGTCAGTTTCCATCTTAAGTTTGTGACCTGACTTCCCTGAATTATAGACTATATGCTGAAAAGTAAAATAAACCTTTTCTCCCTAGGTTGCTTTTGGAAATGGTGTTTCCCAGTAGAGACCCTAAGAACTATCCAATAGGGCTTTATGTTAAAGAGGTTTGGTATAGACTTTTCCAACTAAAGCCAAACCAAAGTACTTAAAAGCTTGACTTGGAATAAACTATGAGCTCTTTGCTGAAATGTCTATATCTTGGTCTTAGTTCGTTGTGATTTGAATGAGAAATGTCTTCCATAGGTCTTATATTTGATTATTTGGTCCCCATTTGCTGGTGTGTTTGTTAAGGCTATGGAACCTTTAAGAGGTAGAGCCTTGTGGAGGAAGTATAGCAGAGGGGTTGAGTGTATATATATATTTATTTATTTCCTACCATGCTGCTACCTTGAACACTTTACTTGCTTTACTTGTGTAGAAGGAAATGTTATAAACAATCTTTCTGTCATGATTTTTCCAACTTGAAGAGTTGTATACCTCTGAAAGTTTAAGTTAAATTAAATCCTTCCTTTCTAAGTTGCTTTTGATTGTGATGTTTTATCACAAGCATCAGAAAACTAAAAAAGGAAGTCTTCCTCCAATCAAATAACACACTGCAAATTCATTCCTTCTTCCACAGGAAACCCTATAGGTATTAACAAGAAATTCTGACAACTATAGGCATATATTTTATTATTGAAAATGTACAAATTCTTTATCTTTTCCAAAAACAATAACAAATGACAAAATGATCAAAGATGTCCAGTTACCAATAAAGACAGATATTACTCCTTTTTATTTGTTAATAATTTTATTTGTTTACATTTCAAATGTTATCTCCTTCTCCATTTCAAATGTCCAGTTACCAATAAAAGCAGATATTACTCCTTTTTATTTATTAATAACTATATTTGTTTACATTTCAAATGTTACCCCTTCATGTAATCCCCTCCATGATCCACACACCCCACACCCCTTCCCCTTTTCCTCTAAGTGGTTGCTCCCCCATCCACCTACCCACTTCCACTTCCCCCTTCTAGTAACCCTTTCTCCAGGACAGCAAGCTTCCACAGGACCAAGTTCCTTCCCTCCCACTGATCCCAGATGAGGCTGTCCTCTGCTACATATTTAATATGAGCCTTGGATGACCAGGCCATGTATATTCTTTGGTTGGTAGTCCAGTTAATTGATATTATTGTTCTTCCAATGGGGTTGTATTCCCCTTCAGTTCTTCAGCCTTTCCCTTAACTCTTCCATTGAGTTCCCCAGGCTCAACCCAATGGTTGGCTGTATCTGTATCTGTCTTAGTTAGAGGACATTCATACCAGACTTCTGTCTACAAGCACATTTTGGCATCAGCAATATTGTTAGGGTTTGGTGTCTGCAATGGAATGGACCACACAATGGAGTGGTCTATGGACAGCCTTTATTTCAGCATCTGCTCCATTTTTGTCTCTGCATTTCCTTTTGACAGGGACAATTCTGGGGTAAATATTTTCAGATGGGTGTGCAGCTGCATCATCTTCACTGGGAGCCATTTCTATCTACTGGAGGTAGTCTCTTCATGTTCTATCTCCCTGCTGTTGGGTATTTCAACTAATGACATCCCATTGGTCTGGAGCCTCTCAATCTGCTGTTGGTATTCAGCTAATGTCATCCCATTGGGTCCTGGGAGCCTCTCACATCGTTGCTGCCTGGATATTCAAGTGGTACTCTTAAGTTTTCTATCCCCCACTGCTACTTATTTTGCATTCCTGGCCCTCTGGACTTCTCTCCTGTTCTTCTCATACTTGGTCCTTCCCTATTCTTTTTCCCTCGCCCTTCTCCACCCAAGTTTGTCTCTCCCTTTGCTTCCTTTCTTGTGTCTCCCATGATTATTTTGTCCCCCATTCTAAATAGGTTTGATGCATCCACAATTAGGCCTTCCTTCTTGTTAAGCTTCATGTGGTCTGTGAGTTGTATTGTGGGTAGTCTGAGATTTTGGGCTAATGTCTACTTATCAGTAAGTACACATCATTTATGTCTTTGGGGTCTGGGTTACTTCACTCAGGATGATATTTTGTAGTACTATCCATTTGCCTACAACTTCATAAAGTTGTCATTTTTAATAACTGAATAGTATTCCATTGTGTTAATATACCATATTTTCTGTATCCATTCTTCCTTGAGGGACATCTGGGTTGATTTCAACTTTTGGCTATTATAAATAAGGCTGTTATGAGCATAGTGGAGCACGTTCTCTTGTTATATGTTGGAGCATCTTTTGGGTATATGCCAGGTCTGGTAGAGCTGGGTTTTCAGGTAGAGCTATTTCCAATTTTCTGAGAAACCACCAGATTGATTTCCAAAGTGTTAAACCAACTTTCAGTCCCACCAACAATGGAAGAGTATTCCTCTTTGTCTACATCCTCACCACATCTGCTGCTACCTGAGATTTTGAATTTAGCATTCTGATTGGTGTAAGGTGGCATCTCAGGGTTGTTTTGATTTGCATTTTCCTGATGACTAAGGAAATTGAAAGTTTCTTTAGGCACTTCTTTGCCCCTCAAATTTCCAGTTGAGAATTCATAGTTTAGCCTGTATCACATTTTAAAATTGGGTTATTTGGTTGTCTAGGGTCTAACTTCTTGAGTTCTTTGCATATTTTGGATATTAGCCCTCTATCAGATGTAGAGTTGGTAAATATCTTTCCAGTCTGTAGGTTAACATTTTGTCCTGTTGACAATGTCCTTTGCCTTACAGAAGCTTCTCAGTTTCATGAGGTCTCATTTGTCAATTTTGATCTTAGAACCTGAACCTTAGTTTCCTGTTCAGGAAAACTTCCCCCTGTGCTATGTTCTAGGCTCTTTTCTACTTTCGCTTCTATTAGATTCTGCCTATCTGGTTTTATGATGAAGTCCTTGATCATCTTGGACTTGAGCTTTGTACAAGGAGATAAAATTGATAAATCGGATCAATTTGTATTTTTCTATGAACAGACCATCAGTTGAACCTGCATCATTTGTTGAAAATGCTGTCTTTCACCCATATGGTTTTGGCTTCTTTTTGAATGATCAAGCGACCATAGGCGTGTGGTTTCTTTCTTGTCTTCACTTCTATTGTGTTGATCTATCTGTCTGTCTGTTTACAAATAGCATCAGTGTTTTGTTGTTGTTGTTGCTGTTTTTTTGGTTTTGTTTTATTTTTTAATCACTACTGCTCTGTCATACAGCTTGAGGTCAGGGATTGTGATTCTCCCAGAAGTTCTTCTATTCCTGAGAAATTTTTCCCTATCTTGGGTTTTTTGTTTTTCTAGATGAAGTTGAGAATTGTTCTTTCTATCTTTGTGAAGAATTGAGTTGGAATTTGATGGGAATTGGATTGAATTTGTAGATTGCTTTTGGTGAGATCACTATTTTTACTGATAATTCTACTGATTCATGAGCATGGGAGATCTTTCCATCTTCTGAGGTCTTCTTAGATTTTTTTCTTCAGAGACTTGAAGTTTTTGTCATATATTTCATTCAATTGCTTGGTTAGAGTTATGCAGAGATATTTTATATTATTTATCACTATTGTGAAGTATGCTATTTCTTAATTTCTTTCTCAGCCCATTTATTTTTTGTGTAGAGAAAGTCTCCTGATTTGTTTGAGCAAATATTATATCCAGCCACTTTGATGAAGTTTTTCAGGTTTAGTTTTCTGGTAGAAATTTTTGGGTTGCTTATGCATATGTCATATCAGCTGCAAATAGTGATACCTTGATTTCTTCCTTTCCAATTTGTATCAATTTGACCTCCTTTTGTTGTCTATTTGCTTTAGCTAGAATTTTGAGAACTATAATGAATAAATAGGGAGAGAGTGGGCAGCTTTGTCTTTTTCCTGATTTTTATTGGGATTGCTTTAAGTTTCTTTCCATTTAACTTTATGTTGGCTGTTGGTTTGTTGTTTATTGCTTTTACTATGTTTAGTTATGTTTCTTGAATTCCTGACCTTTCTAAGAAGAAACATGAAGAGCTTTTGCATTTTGTCAAAGGCTTTTTCAGCATCTAATAAGATGGTCATGTGGGGTTTTTTTCTTTGACTTTGTTAATATAGTGGATTATGTTGGTGAATTTCTGTATATTGAACCACCCCTACATCCTTGGTATGAAGCCTACTTGATATTGGTGAATGATTGTATTGACTCAGTTTGCAAGAATTATATTGAGTATTTTTGCATTGATATTAAGATTGCATAAGCAAGATTGGTCTGAATTTCTCTTTCTTTGTTTGGTGTTTGTATGGCTTAGATAGTATCATAACTGTGCCTTCATAGAATGATTAGGTAGTATACCTTCTTTTTCTACTTTCTGGAATATTTTTAAATATTGTTATTTTTTTTTAGAAGGTCAGAAAGAAATTTAGCATTAAACATAATAAGCCCTGCATGGGTTGAGATTATTTTAAGATTCTTGTAGCTTCAGATAGTTATGGGATGTTTAATAATATTCTGCACCTAATAACTCGTATCTTACAAAGCAAAATCATCATTAAATAGTGAACTTCAGTTGGTTATAAACCCTTATATAAATATATGAATTTTGTCCAGTTTCCCCTGAGTATCATAAAATTCGAAACTGAGATTTCATGCAGCTTATTCAATCTTCTTAACATGATGAGGCTTGTTTATGTTCAATTATATGGTTAATTTTGGCAGATAGGTCCATGAGGTGCAAGAAGAAAGTAATATGTCTTATTGTTGTGGTAATGTTTGTAGATATCTAAATTTGTTTGGTTCATAACTTCGGTGAGTTTTTCTGTGTCTCTGTTTAGTTTCTGTTTCAATGATCTGTCCATTGGTGAGAGTGGGTTGAAGTCTCCCACTATTTTGTTTGAGGATCAATATGTGTTTTGACCTTAGTAATGTATCTTTTACAAACATGGGTACCTTGGATTTTGGGTGTAAATGTACAGAATTGAAAGTTCACTTTGTGATTCTTCCTTTGATGAATATGAAGTGTCCTTTCTCATTTCTTTTTATGACTTTTGGCTAAAGCTCTATTTTATTGGGTATTAGAATCGATACTCCAGCTCGTTTCTTGGTACCATTTGCTTCTAACTTTTTTCCAGCTTTTTAGTCTGAGTTAGTGTCTGTCTTTGCCACTGATGTGTTTTCTGTGTGAAACAAAATTCTGGGTCCTGTTTAAGTATTCAGTCTGTTAGCTTATGTCTTTTTATTGGGAATTGAATCCATTGATGTTGAGAGATATTAAAAACCAATGATTATTTGTTCCTGTAATTTTTGTTGTTAGTTGTGGCATTATGTTTCTGTGGTTCTCTTCTTTTGGATTTGTTGTGAGATGCTTAATTTCTTGGTTTTTCATGAGTATAGTTTCTCTCTTTGTCTCAGAGTTTTCCTTCTATTATCCAGTGTAGGACTAGATTAGTGGAAAGATGTTTAAATTTGGTTTTCTCATGGAATGTATTGGTGTTCCATCTATGGTGATTGAGAGTTTTGTTGGGTATAGTGGCCTAGGTGGGCATTTGTGTTGTCTTAGTGTCTGCTGGATATCTGCCCAAGATTGTCTGGCTTTTAGAATCTCTGATGAGAAGTCTGTGTAATTCTGGTAGGTCTGCCTTTATATGTTCATTTACTTTCTTTCCTTACAGCTTTTAATATTCTTCCTTTGATCTGTGCATTTAGTGTTTGAATATTATGTGACAGGAGGAATTTCTTTTCTGGTTGAATCTATTTGATGTTCTGTAGGTTTCTTGTAAGTTTATGACATCTCTTTCTTTAGAATAGGGAAGTTTTTTCTATGATTTTATTGTACATGTTTCCTGGCCCTTTGTATTAGGAATCTTCTCTCTCTTCTATTCCTATTATTCTTAGGTTTGGTCTTTTCATTTTGTCCTGAGTTTCCTGAATAATTTGGGTTAGAAGCTTTTTGGACATTGTATTTTCTTTGATTTCTGTGTCAATATCTTCTATGGTGTCTTCTATACCTGAGATTCTTCTTCTTTTTATCTTATATTTTGTTGGTGAGCTTGCATGTGTACTTCTGATCTCTTTTCTAGGTTTTTCATCTCCAGAGATGCCTCCCTCTCTGATTTCTTTATAGTTTTTATTTCCATTTTTAGATCTGTGGTTTTATTCAATTCCTTCACCTGTTTGGTTGTGTTTAAGTGCTTCTACCTTTACCTGTGTTCTCCTGTATTTCTTTAAGGGAGCTATTTATGTCTTCTTTAAGGTCCTCTATCATCTTCATTAGATGGTTTTAGTCAGAGTCTTGATTTTCAGATATGTTAGGGTATCCAAAGCTTGCTGTGGTAGGAGGACTGGGTTCTGATAGTGCCAGGTGGTACTGGTTTCTGTTGTACATGTACTTACCTCTTACCATCTGGTTATTTCAGGTGTTAATTGGCCTTGCTCTCACTGATTGGATCCTTTTCCTTCTGTGAACCTGTAATCCTGGTTTTTAAGGAATTCCTGGTTGTCAAGCTGTCTCTGACTGTGGGGTTGGGTCTGGAGAGCCAGCTCTACCCCTAACTGAGTTAGGAGCTGGAAGGAAGATTCAGATATTACTCTTTGTTTCAATTTGTACAATTGAATCTGAACAAAGTTACATGAAAGAATTGACACCCACACTTCTCTTTTTTCCATTCAAACTGTCCTTCTGTGTAACTAACATCTACCATCATGTCTTAAATCACTAGATACTATTGAGCTGTATTGAGTCTTCTGGCAGTCTACCAGCACAGATATACAGATCAAGCTGTTTAAAAGCTTGCCAAATTATAATATTAAGCTTAGAAGAGAGATGCAGGGCAATTTGAAAATCTTATTTTGACCATTAATATATACTACTGAGAAAACAAATGGCAGTCTTCTCCCTGGACATGTATTTCTTGTTTGCTCATGCTAATTAGTAGACTTAGCATAAATGCATAATGTGTGTTATGCAATGTATGCAGATCTAATTTCTCATTAATGTCAGTAAATATTCCCACATTGCACACAGATTAACTATCTTTGACCAGGCCAAATGTGGGAGCTTTGCCTCTATTTTTTCTATTTGTGGATGTATTGAGATATAGAATGTGTCAGTCACATCTGTAAATCATCTGAGCAAGCATTTTAATTTATGAGTTGAGGAACTGAGACAAAGATCATCAGTCACACTCCTGGGATCTGGGCTTCCAGAGTGACTACATTCCTCTCAGAAACAAGGTGGAGAGGGAATGTGGTGAGGAAATGTACGGAGGGGCAGAAAAGAGGAAAATAGCTGGAATGTAAATAAATAAAATAATTAATTAAAAAAATAATGTATTGCTGGGGAAATGTTTTAGTTAGTAAAAGTGTCTCTATATCACACCTAGCAGCCTAACTTTAGGGCATAGATTACCAGATTAAGTGCCATTAATATTTATAATCACAGTATAACTGTGTATTTCTATGGGGAGATAGGAGGTAGACATGGAGAATACCCATGAGTTCATAGTCCAGCTAGCCTAGAGACCCTGCCTAAAGCAAGGTGAAAAGGGAGACTTATTTGTTTTCTAAATGCACTATATGCACAATGTTGATTGCATTCCATAGCAAGCATAAATCTGCAATAAAGCATCAAGATTTGATTGCCACATCACAAACAAACACAGCACACAAAACACACGAATGCATATACACATAATTCTACAGTGACGTTAAGGACACTTTGAGATATGGAATTCACTAAGCACCATCACCCACCACATACTCTCTCTTCAACTGAAAAAAAATAAGAACAGAGAATGATATACTAAGATAAACGTTTCGGTTGCAGTCGACTGACCTTAGATTATTCACTTAAGTCTCCCCCAATTAAGTCCCATTAAAAAAAAGTCAGAATAAGCAGAGAATTTTATAATGATTAAGCATAGGTGCAGCAGACTGACCTATTACAAAATGTCATTCCAACTTTAACATCAATGATGGAAAATAAGTATTGAAAATATCAAGAAGCATTTTCAAGCAAATGAAGCAAATGAGAACACACTGAGCCGATTACCTTTTCCACTCTCCGAATGTAAATGCAATGGATGGAATGCAAGTATTTAGGTATATCAGGGGCATTTTCAGGCCAACAAAAGTGAACAGACCAGTGTAGAAGACTCTGAGCCGAGGTTCATGCCTTTTCCCCACCTCCTGGGAGGTAAAGGCTATAGGATAAGGAACTCAAGGTCATCATTAGGTATGAAGGGATTGATTTTCAGGCCCAAAGTACATAAGACCCTGTCTCAAGTTAAATGAAGCCAATCAAGTCAAAACACAAGGAAAACTAGAAAAACCTTAGGAGAATGTAGATATGTAAAATTTTGCTTGATAACAATTCCAGATAAATGAAGAAGCATAAATTGTTCTGAAAATGGAGTGGCAAAATTGGCTTAGTCTGGTTAAAATCTGATTATATCTATTTATCATGTTGTACATTTTACAGTACAGCAGCCATATCAAAAATTTCATGTGAAAACTTTAGGCTATTTAGAAAACTACAAAAAATTGAAGCTTAAAACTAACCTAATCTTTGGATTTTCATAAAATTAAGCATCATATTATTCAGTAAATAAGATGTTTAATTATAGAAAAACTTTAACTACAATTTTTGTTTTATATTCTATTCCAGCCTTGCTGCAACAGTTTAGAGAAATGAATTCAGTTTAATGAGGATTAAGCAGTTCTTGAAATGTCTTATCTGTTTGAGAAACTGTGGTACTCAGAATGGTTTTGAACTAGCCATACTCCTGCCTCTTTGTCCCTGTATGCTTAGAAGTGTATTCCATGATGGCTGGCAAACCTCTTATACAAGGTGTTCCTGCACCTGCTAAGTTGATTTACCAGGAAGATGAAGATACCAGATTTCCTCCTGTGTCACTTTCCAATGAGTTGGATGAACACTAAATTCTTGACTCTGATTGATCCTCTGATTCCTGGACACAATTTCTATGGGAGATTACATTCTTTCTGTCCCAGTGATTGTTACTCTTGACTCTCAGATTAATTGGATTTGGGATTAGTATGCAGCTAACCCCCTAAACATGTTTGTAATGGATTCTCTGTGTTACTTCCATTGAAGTATGATGACCCATACTAAACATGGATAGCTTATTCTCATGGGCTTAGTCCTGGACAATCTAAGAAGAAAGCAAGATAAACAATGTTATTCATCTCTCTCTGCCTCCTAACCATGAATACAAAAAAAATCGACCCAACAAAACCAAACCAAACCATTTACCATAAGAGCTCCTTCTGTTGCTGGGCTGTGGTGGCGCATGCCTTTAATCCCAGCACTTGTGAGGCAGAGACAGGTGGATTTCTGAGTTCGAGGACAGCCTGGTCTACAGAGTGAGTTCCAGCACAGCCAGGACTACACAAAGAAACCCCGCCTTGAAAAAACAAACAAACCAAAAAAGAGCTTCTTCTGCATGACTTTCCTTCCAAGATGCACTGTGTTTTCAAGCAAAACGTGAAAACAAAGCCTTTATCCCTTAAGTTGCCATTTTCAAGTTTTGCCACAGCAACAGGAAAAGTAAGAATATGTATTCTAAACATGGATTTTCATCATATATTTCTGGTCCCTGCCCTGGGATTGCAATGATCTATGTGACAGATAAATAATTCCTATACTTAACATTTGAAATTTCTACAAAATGTTAGCTAAGACTGTGACTATCTCAATGTCCAAATAGAACCAACTTCAAATCTAGTTCATGCAACAATTGGTGAGACAATTGATCTTCCTCAGTTCCTTCTCATGTGGGGCTCTGAATAATACCAATCACAACATATCACTTGTCTTTCTCCAGCAGAAAGAATCTATCTGAGAAAGAAAGCAAAAGGGAGTTTCAGATTATTTTAACTCCAATCTGTACATTGATATTGCAATCCTCTGCTGTATGAACTTTGTAATTTGTAATGTAGAATTAATTTGGCAAATCCATTCCATGTTCAAAGAAAATAAATTAACCTTAGTAAAGAGTCGGGACAAAGAATCAGCCCCACTTAAGAACTCAGAACAATGACCGTGATGAATTATAAGCTGGTAATGTGCCTCAAAACAAGAAGGGGAAGCTAGGGAGATAGCAGTGTGATTAAAAACATCTATTGTTCTTACAGAAAACAAACAATGTTTGGTTCCCTGAATCTACCTCAGAAAGAGCAAAAAGTGTTTGTGACTCCAGCTCTGGGGATATGACTCTCCTATGGCAGCTCCAGGCACCTGCACAAATGCATGAATAAAAATAATAAAAATAAATCTCTAAAAAAAAGATTAAGAAAGGAATAGTCAAACTAATGAGCCAAATGAGTTAAGGAAGTAGATTAAGGTGACTATACATGTGGTCATGTTGCTTTTTGGATGAGTAGTTCAAGATTGCTTCCCTCTCCATCAAACACTCCCTCCATAAGTTTCATAGAAGACCACTGGGAAGGGGTAGTATATGGGCATTCCTCTTCGAATCCTTCCTGTTCTGGGGAGTCTTTCTCACTTTTTCTTAATAGATATACATTTGCTTTTCCTTTTTCCTGTCTACATTTCTTAGTGCTTGGCACATGACAACAAACCAGAAAGATAGTGGCCCATGGTGACTTGAGGTTGGTTGATTGTTGAGCACCATAGGATTGCCAGCGCAGCAAAGAGAGGCTCATTAAATAACAATAAAAACCACCCACATGAACAATTGGGATCATATGGGATATCAATACCAGGAAGTAGGCCTTCTGAAGGGCTATTACCTTAGTATCTACAGCTGTTATCTTCATGACCCACCTCATGCTTTTTCTGGTCTAGGGAGTTTTACAACTTTCAGAAAAGTATGATGGCCTTTCTACTGAAGCAGCTGGTTTTGAACCGTAGATCAGCAATTGAGCATAAACTGCTACTCTTTCTGGCCTGCCTTTGGAGTGCAGTCACAATGCAATTACGTAAAATTTCAATGTTCTTCTAGTTGACCACATCACATAAATAAGCATCTGGGCTTGGGTGGCATCTTAGAAATGCAGAGTTGAGTTGAGCTTAACTAAAATTTGTAATGAAAGATATGGCATCAAATGGAGTTTTGTAGGAGCCCCTGATGTTAACCATGCTTTCATAGACAAAGTACTTTGATCTCAGAGTAAATAATTTTCCCTCAAATAAACTCATTTCATTTCAAACATGAGTCTAAGATAACTGTTTTCATTTTTAAAACCCCAGAGAGATAATGTAGACAGTGGTTATACTTAAATATAGATGGCTAATAGACAATGATAAAGACTGTGAGGTTCCAGAAGCATGCCTAATTATAGCATCTGAACAAAGTCCCAAATTAAAATTAAAAATATATATATATAATATATATATATATATATATTTCAAGTCAGACATGTCGGGATCTCACTACTGTCTACAGTTTGGAAACATGAGAACCCACAGGCCTGAAGAAGGTGGTATCAAGTGCATATCCATTTAACTCCTCAGTAGGCTTTTGAGGTACGGTCATGGCTAGCTCAGATCCAAGAAAGTTGTATGTCTCATTTGAAGGCATAGGTTCAAAGAGTAGGCTGCCTATTCTGTATTCAGGACTTTTTGCATAAAAGATCAACACAATATTTATAATTCTAGCATCTCAGCCAACAAAGTCTTTTTGTAAATGTGTGTCCTTGCAACTGGTCAGAGGTTCAACATCTTGCCTACTTTATAGAATTGAAGGAGCATACAAAAACAGTTTTCTATAAAGATTTGCAGGGATTTTCTTGGATTCTATTAAGGGAAGAACTACTATGACATGGTCCACACTAGATTGTATCTTTTGTTTGTTTCCACTTGTGGTGGTTTAAATAAAAATGGCTTCCACAGGCTCATATGTAATAGATGCTTTGTCATCAGGGAATATTACTGACTGAGAAGGATTAGAGGGATTAATAGATGGGGCTATGTTGGAGGAAATGTTTCACTGGGAGTGATTTTTGAGGTTTTAAAACCCATGCCAGACTGAGGATTTCTTTCTCTACCTGCTTTCCTTATGAGTGTTGCGTAGGTTATCATATCTCTTCATGCAATATAACATCAATTAAGATAGTTTCTTAACTCTAAATAGGAGGTATCACAATTACCCTTAATATTTACCTTACATATTAAAAAAAGTGAGATGCCAAGGCTTTCTGGGGCCTAGAAGAGAAAAGGACTTAGTTTGCTTGAAAGAACTGAACCTACATCAGGCCTTAGATGGAGACATGCATTTGATTTTCACAGATTAAAATATTAAGTACTATTGTCTTCTGTTTAAGAGCTGATACAGCTAGGTTTATCAATCACTGATCATGAGTTCATCTCCTCTGAAGTAATTCATCAGAAAAGATGCTAGGAAGTGGGTAGTGGTCTTACTGAGCTATGCCAAAAGCATAAATGAACATCTTTGTCTTTCCACAGTGTCAGACTTTACTGAATAATAATTACTTCACAATGTACAGAAAATGAAAGAATTTTACCAAATAATCCTAGCCACTTTAGTGATCTGCCCTAGGCTAGAGAAGCTTCTTTTTACCATGATATTAATTATTAACATCAACTCCCAATTCACCCACCATGCAGCATATAGAAAATATGTCTGTATATTTATGTATGTATGTGGTTTAGGATAAACACAAGTTAAAAAGGCTTGCAAGAGTTTAAAAGACTTCATAGTTGGAAACAAAAGAATGCAAATACAGTCTGTTTGGTAGAACACTGAACCTAAGTTAGACCTCAGCAGAGTCAATTGAGAATGAAAATTTACTTAGTTTTAGAGAACTGGATCCAGAGGAGTGAGCAGGTGGATGGCTGAGCAGATGAACTAGCAGATGTCAGATGAATTAGCCATGTCAGCAAGGAGACAGGCAAACTGAGCTGAAATTAACCTCCAAGGACATTGGGAGTTCTCTTTCTGTCATCCTTGATGGACATTGTATATCAGATGACAGGTCACTAGGGCTAATGTTAGGGATTCACCACTTTCTGAGGACCAGGTGACCAATTCACACTCTCTTCTTAGTCTGACCTATCTGATACGTTGTTTGGTCTATTTAGAGTTCCTGATACGATTTTAATGTGCCTGTGTTTCTCAACAGTCTCAATTCACCCTTATAAATTAGCAGGATAAAATTCTTTATACTCCAAGTGTCAAGCAATTTGTTAGTCGTACACCAAGTATTGCGTGGGTGGTGCCAGATGGATGGTGCTATTCACAAGGGCACCAAGCCTCAATCTCCCTCCACTCTTAAAATGGAGTCACAAGCTACATGAAAAATAGATTCTCTTGAGACAATGTGCAGCCTCAGGACACAATGATTTCAGCTAGCAAATAATTACCCCTTTAATGAGATAATACACTTGAGGTTTCCAGAAGACACATACATATCCATCAGTAGCTTATATAGCATCTCGCTTGGCAGTACCATTTAGCTTGCTCCTAGGTTCTAACTCAGAAATATCAAATGTAGCTTTCTTTTTTTCTACTTTCCATTCATCCCCCACCCCCCTGCAAATACTAGACAAAAACCAAAGCATGCATTCCCCAAAACTTAGAGTTTTCACACATTTTTCTGCAATCTTGTTCTCTTTCTAACATGTAGTTGCTTGCCTACCGACATTGCTGAACATTTTAGGGCTTATCTTAACTTGAAAAGGTATTTTTCTCTCTTCTTCATCTGTTTCCTATCAGTAGCTGTGTAGATTTATAGTTTGCCTAAAATTATCATCAAATTTCCTTTTCAATTTATCTTAAAATACTTTTATTTAGAGAACAGTCTCAAAAGGGAACCAGGATTTTACTGGTATCTTAGTTACTGTTCTATTTTTGTAAAAAGATATCATGACCAAGGGAATTTATAAAAGAAAATCACTTAATTGGGGGGCAGGGGTTGCTTCCAGTTTCAGATGGTTAATCCTTGGCTATCAAGGCAGGGAGCGTGGCATGAGGTAGGCTGGCATAACAGTAGAATAGCAACTAAGGCACATTCAGAGAAAGTGAGACTGGGTGGTTGAAACCTCAAAGCCCACTTCTAGTAGCATAGACCCTCTAACAAGGTCATACCCAATCCTTCTTATCTGGGAATCAAACATTCAAATATATGAACTTACAGGGTCAATGTCATCTAAACTACCACAACTGGCAGCAAGTTGATAATTCATTTTTTTTCTTTCATTTTTTTTCACTCCAGATTTTATTCCCCTCCCATCCTCTGACTGTGCCACATCCATAGCTCCTCTCTGCCCCCTGTCTCCACGAGGATGTACCCCACCCCAGCCCACCAGACCTCTAAACTCCTTGGGGTCTCCAGTCTCTTGAGGGTTAGGTACATCTTCTCTGACTGAACCTAGACCCAGTAGTCCTCTGCTATATATGTGTTGGGAGCCTCATATCAGTTGGTGTCTCCTGCCTGGTTGGTTATCTAGTGTCTGAGGGATCTTGCGCAAGTTGATAATTCTAATGAAAAAAAGAATAACTATCTAAGGCAATATGGCTCATGTGGACAAGGTTTTACCCTTCAGTTCTTATGAGTAGAGGTGGAGAAAGAAGGAAATTCCAAGAGCAGGAATTGGGTGGATCTTTCTCCTGACAGATGGGTGGACTGTTATATAGCATAGGCGGAACTATGCTTAGGGCTGAGAAGGACATATATCCCATATATTTGTGCATACATACATCTCATCATTCATATAGCTGATATTATACATAGAAGTTTCCCTCTGACCTGTTGCTTCATGGATACTTTGTCCCTCACTCTGCTTTTACCTATCACTAGTTTAAACTAACCTTGCTTATCATTTTACCAGAAAATAATTGACTTTGAATTGTCCTGAATATGTAAGTGCTTGTTTTGGTTCTGTTGAGAAAGGGTGGACATGGAGATGGGACAGTCGTGTTATACTCAAAATAAAAAGCCCATCCTAGAGAGTAGAGATTGATTATCCACTGTTGGGATTATTAGGAATAAAGTCAGCATCTGAGTCACATGTACAAGCTGTCTTGGGTTTCAAAATTGTTGCTGTAAGAAATTACTGCCAATAGGGGGCAGAAAACAGTGCAAATTTATTCTTCTATATTTCATTAGGCCAATTGTCTGAGATGACTTTCATCCAATTGTGGACAGTCCATTTGTAGTCTATTTGTTCATCTTCCTATCTTTCAGGACTACAGTTTTATGCCAGTGTCTTTCATCTTCATTTTTGAGATCAGCAACATAGCATCTTCAATCATGCTCACATTCTGTCACATTCCTGCTGTTTAAGTCTTGGTCTTATTCACTTTCATAAAGATACTAAAAGCTATACAATGGCTCCACCTGGATCATGCAGACCAATTTAACTCTTTGAAGTCTTAATCATACCTGTAAACCTCCTTTTTATTAATAGTAGTCAGCATTACTGGTTAGTCATAATATGGACATTTCCTTGTCTCAGGTGAACTTACTGACTTAACTCAGGAGTAAGAAGAGTGGATACTCCTGGTCATTAAAACATCCACTAAGATGAACTTCATGGACAATGAAGTGTCAGTTTTAAAAGGAGTCTTATTATAAAGAGAGAATAAAGAAGCAGAAAACATGGAAGGAGTCCATAAGAGAGGTCCCAAGAGAGGGTTTCTGAAAAGATTAGGATCCCTGGTTTATTGAAGGGGGTCTCCAGAAAAAGTGTTTGCTTTTTGAGGGCTAGTTATCTAGAGATTAAATAGTCTTTTCCACTAAGGAAATAAATTGTTCTTTGAAGTGACTGGACTGTGATAGGCAATGTGGGCTATTTATCTCAGCTGACCCAAAGTATGAGGTGTTCAGGAGTCTCACCATCCATGTGACATTATCATATGGGTTATCCTCATACTCTTTAAAGGACAGTGAAATATCTTCTCACATATAACTTTCAGGCAACTGTGTTCATTAGATTGCTGTGAACACGATCAGAGATTAAATATGTCAAAAAATTCAGGACATTAACCAGTGCCCCTTGCCAAAAAATTTCTTGCATTTTGGGCCTCCATCCAAGACAGAACTTCCAGCCAAGAGAGGACTGCCAGTAGAAAGAAGGCCTCTCTAGGCTTCTGATTGGGACAGAACAGGATGATTTAAACCTCCTCACTCTACTGTGCTAGAAGGTAGTAGAGACAAAATAAAAAGACATCCTGACTTAGCCAGAGAGAAAACAAATTATAATGCTCTAAACTTGTGGTTCTCAACCTCCCTAATGCCATGACCTTTTAATACCTCATGTTATAGTGATCTCCAGCCATAAGTTTCTTTTCATTACTACTTCAAAACTGTAATTTTACTACTGTGATAAATTGTAATGCCAATGTCTGAAATGCAGGATATCTGAAAGCCAACCCCTGTGAAAAATTTGTTTAACTCCAAAGTATTGCAACTCACAGGTTAAGAACCACTGCTCTAAACCAAGTTTAAAGGTGTGGCAAGAGCAAACTTTATGGTATCTTAAATAAGGGACTTTCTAAACTCTTCAGATTTATTTTCTAATGTTTAATTCATTTGATATTTTCAAAATCCAATGAAGCTACCAACTCTTCTTCAATTCTAAAATGTTTTAGATTAAAAATTAAAAGAAGAAATGAACAGGGCAGGTTGGGCTGGAGAGAAACCAAAGACCCAAATACATTGTGAGAAATTATAGGATTTGTAAATGAAGAGTAGACAGGATTCAATGACTCCAGGTCCACAATTCCAATATCTGTAAGTCAATTTCCCCAAAGCTCATTTGTTGGACACTTGGTCCCAATGGGAGCGTTATTATGACATTCTAGAAAGTTTAGGATGGAAATTTTATTTGAAATGGTTTGAAGTGAGTAGGTAATGGGATATGCCTTTGAAGAGGCTATTGAAAGCCCAGATCCCCCATCTCTGGTAGCTACCTACATGTGATGAGCAGTTGTTTACCTATGTCATTCTGACATGATGTACTCACCTTATCACTGCCCTAAAATTAATTGACCCACCCAAGCATGGATCAAAACCTCTAAAATTATAAGCTAAAGTCATCTGTTTTCTTTTATCCAGACTTTGTTTAGGTAATTTTTTATAGTGATTGTCAACTTGACACAGTCTAGGTAGAATCACCTGAGAAGAGAATTCCCATGTTCTTACATCAGAATGACTTGTGAGCATGTTTGTGGAGGATTGTCTTGATTGTGGCTAACGCTATTGTGGGTAAAAGCATTTCTTGGTCAGGTGGACCAAGAACAAAGGTTCTCAACTTGTTGGTTATGATCCCTTTGGCAAACATCTATTTCCAAAAGAATTTACATTATGTTTCATAGTAGTATTAAAATTACAGTTATAAAGCAGAATCAAAAATAATTTTCTGCATGGGAGTCACCACAACACGAGGAACTGTACTGAAGGGCCACAGTATTATAAAAATTGAGAACCACTGTCCTAGACTGTATAAGAGACAACTTAGTATAAGCCTGCTTGAGAGCCAGCTAATGAGCAGAATTCTACATGGTTCCTGCTGTACTTCTTGGCTATGAATCCTTTAGTCAGAAGTATGCTTCCAAGTATAGCAACTTGAACAGTCTTTAAATTTTTACCCTGGTTTTTCCCTATGATGGTCTGTGATTTGGAGTTGTAAGCTGAAGTAAGCTTCCTTATCTAAATTGGTTTTGGTCAGACTATTTCATCACAACAACAGAAACTGAACCAGAACAATAACAGAAAGCTGACAAACATGGAACTATTTCTAGAAGGTGGCAGAGTGTGCCCTCATCATGGGACTCAATAGAAAATTCAGTCTTGCTACAGCAACATCATGTCTCATGACTATGGCTACAGAAGTACCTGGGGAATGACTAAATGTTCTATTTACTGAGTAATTCACGACCCAACACAGAAGTCTGGTACCCAGTGTTCTGTGATATAGGATGCTATAATTCAAAGACTTTAGCTAGGATCTTCATTCTCTATTCTCTATTCTCTATTCTCTATTCTCTATTCTCTATTCTCTATTCTCTATTCTCTATTCTCTATTCTCTATTCTCTATTCTCTATTCTCAAGAGTCAGGGTCTTGTGATTCTCCTGCTTCTATCTCAACTGAAGATGGTGTGACATATATCAGTTCAGTACCAAAGAAAGCATTCCTTCCTCCCATTGTCCCTAAAGTTGTGATTTCTTCTCTTTCATTGAATAAAGAGAATTATTATTTGGAGCCATTCGTAATGTATCGTCTGAGTATTTACAAGTCAAACTAACAGCAGCTGATATGAAAGCCTGAATGTGATATAATAACCACGTGGTATTAAAAATTTGCTATGTCCTTAGACAATTAATTGCTTTTGTTCTCTTATTTTCCTACTTGGGTGAAACTTTCTGGAGATTTCACTGTGGGCATTTTGTTAGTAAAACTAACGAAGGCACTGACAATCTATGACGATTGGTCTGACAGTTTAGCAGGTAGTGTGGAAACACTACATATCGTATGCAGACAGTGTCTGAAGTAGACACTCATTTGCTTATTACAGAAAGTGACATGGATTCAGCACTGGAGGAAAGTTAAGCAAAAATAGTGTGATTAAAGATCTACTGTTTTCTTAGCAATAAAAATTTAAAAGTTGAAGTGGAAACCTAAGGGTTCTTTGGAAAGTCAGTTATGTTGGATGGTGTTTTGCTGGGGCAAACATGTGAAGGAGTATTTTCCTGAAGAGGACACAGCTGAGACTAAGGCACACTTGTGAATGAACATGAATTAACATTTCACAGAAGCAGACACAGGTGAAAGGATATTCAAGTAAAGCAAACATATGAAAGGACACATGATGAAACATTCTTTGCTATGTATGATTTCTCCTACCACTGTATAGTTGAGCTGCATTTCGTAGAACTCCATAGAGAGAAACACATCAAAAAACTTCTGGTGCTGTGAGGATTCATGCTGCTTGCTTGGACTTGGGCTAAGTGTCAGAGTGATGTTAGCTGAGACAGACTCATGTGCTGAGGCAAGACAGGTGCTGAAACAAGACCCATGGCGTACATGTGATGTTTGGAGGGAGTATAAAAAGGACTAGATAGACAGTGACAGGGGTCCACAACCTCAAATAATGAGGCAGGGATATTAGAAGAAGAGTAGTTGCAAGCTAGACAAGTAAGTGTAATATAATAATCCTGGCTATGTTGGAGGATGAAGTAGGAGGATTACAAGTTTAGGACTAACTGCACTACAATGTAAGTTCAGGACATCCACTTAATAAGGCTTTACTATGACATACAAAATTGTAAAAGGACAGAGGATGTTGCTAAGTCTCATGGTTGCCTAACATCCATGAGACTGAGTTCAGTCCTCAATACTGCAAGGAAAATATAAAGGGCTCATTCATGTAGCATATCTGGAATCTGGTTTTATAAATCTTGCTTTTAGGATCTTTCAACAGTAGGTAAATCGTTATTCTAAAAAACTAAAAGCTGGAGAATATCTTTGATTTGATAAAAAATAATTTTCAACATTATCATGGGTGTTGAGAGGCTGGATTGGAGACTGTGTAGAAGCAGGGGGATTCAGTCTGAGGTTGGTGAATTAACTCTTAAGAAAGAGACAAAAGTATATAATTCATTACTCTAATTTTTAAGGACCCATACAATTGCTCAGTTTCTACCCAGGATGAGAAGTATCATTCAGATCCCATTCTTTTTACTGAAAGGATGAATTTTTATTTTCGTGGATGGACATCAGCAACACCTTGAAGTTCTACCTTTAGATATGGTGTTTTAAATGTTTAGGAGGATTTTGACACTTCCTTTTTCAGAAAATTTAAGGCAGAGTCCAGAGCTGATCATGAGAGAGGGATATATTCTCAGTGGTCTCCAAGCTGGCTAATTCTTGTAACACCTTGACCAACACATTCAAACCATATCCAAGCCATTTATAAAAACCCTGAAAACCACAATCTTAAGAAAAGTCCTTGGGAATATTTACCTAATACCAAAAAGTTAAGTTAACAGCTAAATCCTATCATTTTATGTCTACAAAACATGGTAAGGAAACTTAGAGGAGAAGTTAATAAAGTATCATTTCCCAAAGGGAAATATTATGAATTGAAACCAAATACACCATCACAAAGCTATGATAAATGATCCCTACAGTATCACTTCAAGGGTAGATCAGGGCTCAGATTCACCCATAGGAGGAACACAATCTATATGTCCCTAAGCCTTTTAACTGCATATAAGTTTATGATCCTGTCTTATTGTCTGCCTCTGAGTTTCTTGTCAAGGCAGAGGCTGGGCTAAGTCTTGTGCTAAAGAAGTTCCCACTACATTCTGAAGGCCTATGATGCCAAAAGTCCTCCTTGCTCTTGAGATTTGATGCCCCACTCCCAAGTCCCTAGAGTAACTCCTCTTGGAATTTGACTAAAAGTCTCTTTGTTTTCAAGATCTGTTTTACTCTCACACCTCTGAGTAGTGAGTCAATCTCTCTCTCTCTCTCTCTCTCTCTCTCTCTCTCTCTCTCTCTCTCTCTCTCTCTCTCTCTTTCTTTTTCATAATTACTCATTCTGAAGAGTAATTTCTCAGCTCCTTCCCACAAGTCTGATGCTCTTCTCTTTTTATAAGATGTGGTCTATTTTCTTATGAGCCTAGTGTTGGTTTTGCTACAGTTTTTCCTGCAAACTGATCTGAAATATGAGCGATCTTTGAAATTTCTTATTGGGAAGTAACTTCTTTCTCTGGCTGACATCAGGATTTGTCATTTTCCTTCCAGGGGAAATTCAAAGTTCTTGGGGACTATGGTTTTAGCAGTGTGAATGCACAGGGAGGACATGAATATCCTCACTCTTGAAAGGAAAATTACAGCAATAGGAAACTACAGGAGCTGAGCAAGGGATAAGAGACAAAAATCATTCATGTGAATGGGATGGTTTCTATGCATTTTCCCCATTTTTTCCCATTACAAATGGGAAGGTTTCTCATTCATTTTTTTTTTTTTTTTTTGAAAACACTATTTTGTCTTGTTTTTTTCTATACTTGTTGTAACTTAAAACTTGACTTTTAGGTTTTAGCATTCAGGAAAAAAATCACCTTCATTAAGATGCTCATTAAAGGCCACTCTGGATACAATTCTACTTCAAACATTAGATTATTGCTATAAATATTTAAGGTGGCTCTTTTCTTTTCTTTTCTTTTTTTCTTTTCTTTTCTTTTCTTTTCTTTTCTTTTCTTTTTCCTTTTTTATTGTTGTTAACTGGCATATTTAAAAGTGAGATTCAGAGAAAATTGTATCTGTGTTTTCACCACTGTGACCCAACATCTGGAAAATGCTAAGTACTTATAACAGGCTCAATAAACTTGCCGAAAACAAAATCAGCCAATGAAACAAAATGCCTAAAATATAAATTTAGAAATTCATGGTTTCCATTCTCACTCATTATGTCCTTTACAGTAAAAACACACTGCTTAGAATGAAATAGTTTATTATTAAAGTGTTATTAAGCATCTAAAGTTAAGGAGAGGAGACGATGGTAAGGACACTTCTAGATTCTGTAATTTAAGCTCTCTGATGCCCAGTGTCTACTAACCTGAAGTTTGTAAACTTCTATGAGAAAATAAAAACATTTGCCATTCTCCTTGAATTCAGGCAACTAAGGAGCCTATTAGAGGTGAATAAATTTACACAGGAGCTCCAGGTAGGATAGATGTCTCTTTCTGTACTATGAATGTAAAGAAAAACAGAGCTGCAAAAGAGTTGTGACCTGATTAGTCTCTATTTGGCTGCCTTAGTTAGGGTTTTACTGCTGTGAACAGACACCATGATCAAGGTAATTCTTATAAGAGCAACATTTAACTGGGTCTGGCTTACAGATTCAGAGGTTCAGTCCATTATCATCAAGGTGGGAGCATAGTACCATCCAGGCAGGCACGGTGCAGCAGGAGCTGAGAGTTCTACATCTTCATCTGAAGGCTGCTAGAAGACTGGCTCCCATGTGGCTAGGAGGAGGGTCTCATTGCCCAGCCCACAGTGATACACTTCCTCAACAAGACAACACTTACTCCAACAAGGCCACACTTCCTAATAGTGTCACTTCCTTGGCCAAGGATACTTATTTCACCACATTGACCAATAGTCATAAAGATGTTAAGTCCCACACAGAGGTAGGCAATAAATGGGTATAATATCAATAGGCCAAGGAGATTTGTTTCTGGACTTGTGACTTTGCAACCTCTCCACCCTTTTAAGTTCTAACCAATCAATTAAATGTTGTGGTTGAATGATTTCAATTTTCTTTTTCCTGGAAGATCAACTTCAACAATTCTACTTGTAAATTTATGTTAAGTTCACAAACTTTGCAGATGAAAGAAAAAATTACTTTCATAGCTGATGGGACTGACACAAGCAGAGTCGTTGCTTCTTAGCAAAATGAGCTTCTCATTGCAGGCTTTCAAATCTTATATGGTTTGTGTTGTTCCCTTAGTTATAAGATTCGTTGCCTTGTGGCACTGTTTTCCTTTCACCAGGAGTACCTATGATAGATTCTCTTGTCTAGGCTTACTGTGCAAATGCTTTGCTCTTAGTAGCTCTGCACTAAGCTCTCATTCTAACCTTTGGTCCTCCACAATTCTACTCTTCAGAATTTTCTACAAACTGAGATAGAGAATAAGATCCCAAGCCATAATAATGTCCTGTGTTTTATAAAATTATTCTTTCTATCATTAATATTATCATCTTTAAGACACATTAGGATATGGGAAGCCAGGTAGGATGTATGCTTGTATAATCTCAGCTATTTTTTTTTTTCGAGACAGGATTTTCTCTGCGTAGCCCTGGCTGTCCTGGAACTCACTCTGTAGACCAGGCTGGCCTCGAACTCAGAAATCCACCTGCCTCTGCTCTCCAAGTGCTGGGATTAAAGCTTGTGCCACACCCCAGGCAATCTCAGCTATTTTTAGAAGTTGAGATAGGAGAATCACAAGTTCAACACAAGCCTAAGAAAATAAACAAGACCTTGTTTCAAAATAAAACTGTATAGAGAATTGGGGACATTGTTCACTGATAGAATACTTGCCTAGTATATGTGGAAATCCAGGTTCTTAAGAAGCCAATACTGATAAAGAAGCAGGAAAAATACACATTAGAATAGATCTAAATAGCTAGTTAGAAATTAGAATGCTTGAAGGTTAAAAATGGACCTTTTTCTTATAAAGAGCTTCAGACTCCCATCTCCTCTGTCCTTAGTAATACACTAAGGTTTTTTTATGTTTTTCTTTTTGTTGCGTGTTTGTGTGTGTGTTGTGTGGTTTATCCACAATATATGTGCATCTTTGCATGTAATGTGGTCATACATGTGTTACAGGCTTGTGTGTGTAGACCACATTTACTTCATTCTCTGTTGTTTTCCTGAGGCCAAATTTCTTGCTGAACATGGCTTGTCACCTCGTCTACTGTCCTTCAAGCTGGGATTCAAGTTTACCAACATACCTTCTCAGCTCTTCTATGGGATTTGGGAATCCAAGCTCTAGCTCCCAGCTCCACCTGTACTATCTTCTTTGCCCTGCATTAAATTTAAAGAATTGCCCCCCTTCAGATTTAGTATTACCTTTTGCAAACAAGGAAGAGGAGTAGCAGGGCTCTGTTGAGGACCATTAAGGGAAGGGTATTTTTTCCTTGTAAAGTATAGCTATTTTACAAATTTCATTTTCTTTCTTTTGGTCATTTTAACCCGCCAGTTATAAGATTGTTTTTGTTGTTTAAAAAAGTGAAGCAGTGAATCTGAGTACTAACTGACCATGGGTGGAGACCCAATATTAAAAACTGCTCAAAGATCACAAGACCCATTTAGCAGAGATTTCCTGGGAAAAACTAAATATACAATTGCTGTTCCTATAAACCAAAGCTCAATCAACTAAGCTTGATCATCTGAATAGAAAAACATCCTTAAGGAAATATACTTGTTGCAGAAACTTCAAGTAAGATTTTAAAATAAGTTTGCATGATGGTATCTCTGGTCATTGCCTATCCTCACCCTGGTATCTTTAGCCGTCCCCCACTCTCATCCTTTAAAGGTGTCCCTATTTGTAATAAAGTCTGTCTATGGCCTACACTATGATCTCTGTTTCTCATCTTCATTCTTTTCACAGAGATCACAGGAACAGGGAGCTGAGAAAAATCCAGAGACTTCCTGGTATTGGAGTCATTTCAATACAGCTATATGTTAGGTAATTTTAGGGGGAGCAGCCTGGCCACCTTTATGTAAATGTTGGGGAGCCATGCAGCCAGAAAGGAATCTCCTCAGGAGGACTTAACTGAAGACTTCCATAGAGACCAAAGACTGATAATGCAGACAATGCTAGCCAATTAGGAACTGCTGTTTATAGAGATGTTTCTTGGGTCCAATGAATACAGGAGAAGATGTCAAAAAAAAAAAAAAAAAAAAAAAAAACCTTGCAGCAGAGTTCAGATGAACTTGCTGGGGCATTTCTCACCTGCTCTCAGAATATGTGTGATTGATTCTGTGTACCACTTCACCTCCAATCCCCCAGGGTAGGTAGGGTCGGGCAGTGAGTAATCCAGGGCACAGGCAGCAGAGAAATTTATTCTACTTTGTGGCAGGCTACTCTTTGGTTGGAAACCCATAGCAGTCTTGGTATAGATTTCAAGCAGGAACAAATGATAGATCATGAGAGATGCTGAGAAATTAGGATTTTATTCCCTGGTACCATCAAGGATTAAGCAGACTGCAGGTGAAAAATAAGTCCCTGTGAGAGTCTTCTTATTTCTGACATCAATTTCAAAATTGGTTTCCGTAAAGTAGTCCTTGTAAATGTCATACCACATTGTAAAGAAAGCCTACCAATCTTAGAAACAAGCTAATGATGTAACTAGACCTTGAATTGTAGCACTGACTAAGGGTAGGTTAAAGGACCTCTGTCATGTAATGTGCATTCCATATTAACCAAGCCGACCTCCCTTACTCAAAGAAAGTGTTACACATATGAAACATAAGTCATAAAATGTGTCATATATTAAGGGGGCCCAACTTATCTACCCAGAGGAAGAGTGACTAGACACACAATCTAAATCACATTTCCACCAATCATGCTTCTTCATGCTGCAGAAACTTTTCTTCCTATGAGAGCTCAAAAGGAGATAAACTCCTAAGGTACTACACAGTACCTTAGACTCCTGCTGTGTTTGTGGCTTCATGAATAAGCCTCTGGCCTAAACTGCAATTTGACTTAGCACTTGTCTTGAATCTTCTCTCCCACACTCAAGCCAAACAACCCTCGAATTCAACAACTGAAGGGAACAATTCATAGCACCCATGAAACTTCTTACTTATAATTTTAATTGGCTGATTATCTCTGTGATGGCTGTTTTTCTTTCTTAATTTGATGGTGATAGGTAGATAATCAGATATTAGCTGACTTTGAGGTCACTGGGGATGGATGTCTGCCTTCTAGTTACCAGAAGCTTGGAAAAACACCAACTGAAACTGTAGGATCTTATTATCAGTCAAAAAAAGAGATCTGAGTCTTCTTCTGCCCTATCTGGAGATTTGACATTGGAAAAGCTAACTAGAAGGTCATAAGATTGCTAGCACAAGGCTTTCTGGTAAAGAACAAGGGCATCCTACTGTCTTCTCTCATAAAAGCTGTCAATTTCCCAAACTTAAAAATACCTCTAAGGATAAGTTTCCCATTCTAGAAACTTTAACAATAGGATAAAGCCCTAAAATGCAAGTAAGCTGTAGTCTAGTCTCACCCCTTAAGATCACTGTACTTACCTCTGCAGTATACTCCAACTATCTTCTGTCAGGCTCTCCGTGTCTCATCTTTACACAGAGATAAAGATCTGTGAGTGAGATCAGAGTAATCCTCTGCTGACAAGAAGGCTCAGGGACACCAGGTCATGATCGGATATTATTTCATGATGTGAGGATTATTTCACTAGGTGAGGATCAACAGCGGGGCATCCCATGTACCCCATCTGTGTAGATTATGCCTGAATTGTCTCACTGGCTTTTTCAGTTTTTGAGAGGGCAGACTGCATGTTATGAGACTTCAGACCTTCAAAATAGTATGAACCAATTTGCATATATTTTTTATGTTTTTCTGTATAAATTCCACAATGACTAAAATAAAAATAAATGCAAAAGACCTGGTCTTGTCTCCAACGTAAAACTCTCATAATCTTTAGGATGCTCTATCCTCCTGGCATGAATGTACAAAAAATGCATGCATGCATAGATAGTCAGGCCAATTTCTCAAGCTTAACTGATCTTGCATGCTTCCGTGTGAGACTTCATTATGCATCTGTGATAAACTGACCTGGTTGGTCTCAATTTTCAGCACCTTTACCTCAGAAGTAGTACTGATATCAAATGACCCAAAGCCCTAAATCCCTGAGAGCTTTATTGGTTGTGGTAGTAAGGGTGTGAGGCATCCAGTCATGTGACACTTAGTCTTGAAGCATAGTAGGATGAGGTTGAGATTCAGCTTGGTGTCTTCATGGTTCTAGATCCTAGTTTGTGAAAAGTTGCTACTGATATTTAGTGTGCATAGCCAACATCACCTCTGACCTCTTGTGTTAGGTGAGGCCCTGACTCACACATACTTTAGACTCCTTGGTTGTTGTTTTGGGGAGTGGAACCAGCCAAAGTATTTTGTTGCAGTCAACAAAGATGAAAGGGATTGGACATAGGACATAAGGATATGGAGTTTGGAGCTTGCCCAGCTGGTTTTTTGGTCTTTCTTTGGTTCTGGATTTTCTTGGTATGATGTTTTGGAATGGTAATAATATACATTCTGTGATTTTGCAAGTATGTGATCTGCTTTTTATTTCTGATTTTATAGGGAATTACAGTTAGGAGATTGCTTGAATCTTAGAAAAGATTTTGAAGTTTGGATATTTAACAATTAAAAGACTTTGAACTTTGAATTTCCAACATTGTTGAAACTGTAGTAGACTATGGGGTCTTTTGAAGTTGGACTAAAGATATTTTTCATTATACTATGGCTAGGTGTGACCCTCAAAGACTCATGTGTTTGAACTATCTAGCCTAGGAGACTAGAGATGGTATGTAGTTTTAATAGTCTTGACCCAGGGAGTGGTTAAATTGGGAGGTATGGTCTTCTTAGAGTAGGTGTGGCTTTGTGGAGGAGTTGTGTCACTGTAGAGGTGGGGCATTGAGGGTAATATATATGCTCAAGCTCTTCTTGGTGTAAGTCACAGGAGTCTTCTACTGGCTGCCTTCAAGTCAAGATGTGGAGCTCATGACTTGAACTCCATCACTATGTCTGCCTGGATGCTACCATGCTTCCTGCCATGAAAATGGACTAAATTTCTCAAACTGTAAGCTAGCCCCAGTTAAATGTTATCCCTTGTGAGAGTTTCCTTGGGCATGTTGTCCTTTCACAGAAATGAAACCTTAACTAAGACATTGCTTTTTGGGATATGACCAGTCACTATAATGAGTCACTTTGTCATCATAACTATAAGATGTGCTGAAAGGGGAATTTTCATGTATGACAGATACTTCCATTTTTTTTTTTTTTTGGAAGTTACAAACATTTTGAGGTTGCTTTCAAAAAGCCAGGATGAAGGCCAAACTTCTGTTTATCCAGAAGTTGACCTTAAACAAAAATTCTTCCTCCTTTGTCACTGGTTAAAACTTTCATACCCACTTCATCATGAGCCTTCTCTGGGTGCTTTCTCACTGATGTTTTACAGTAATTTTTGATACATTCCCTCTTTGGCTTTTTGTAACCTTGATAAGTGATTTCTATTAAAAAAGTATTTAATGTGTGTGTGTGTGTGTGTGTGTTTGTGTGGTGTGTGTGTGTGTGTGTGTGTGTGTGTGTGTGAAAGCATATGTGTGGATATTAGAGGAAAATGTGTTGATTTTTTTTTTCTGCTATGTTGATCCTGGGGATTGAACTCTGGTCCTCCTGCTTGATGACAATACTTCTACATGCTCAGCTATGTCAAAAGCCCAGTAAATTATTTTTCCCTAGTCATATTATAAGCCTTATAGACATTATTCTTCATGACCACTACATACTTTACTCCCCAGAAAAGAAATTAAATACAATGAATTAAATATAGTCAAGGATGAACCATTGGGGACTTCAGGGTGACAAATCTATGAATTCATGACAGATTTAAAAAAATTCAAAGTTACCATTTCTAGAAAAATAGTTTCATTGTTTGCCCTGATGGATATTATTGAGTAATTCAACATTACTCAGTATGAGAAGGAGCCTAAGTGATCATTAATCAAATTTTATTTATTTCACTTCACATTTGATGTCACATCCATGTAAGTTTGTGTTACTGTTTCAAATAGTCTTTAAACAGATCCATATTTTGACTTTCATAATTTTATTTTTAAAACATTTTCTAATAGAGTTTTATATCAAGTACAAGCATATTATTGTCTTATATAGAAGATTTATTTCAAAAATAGATGATTGATCAAAATGCAGGAGCTGAAAAGTCTAAGAAAAGACAGGAGTAAAACTCAGTGGGATCATATCTGACATTAATTCATATATATGACAGCAAAAGTCAAAGCAACCACAAAATATAGTCAAAGTGAACATCAGAAAAATTTAAATATTCAACAACATTATCAAGAAAGAGGAAAGACTAATTCTCAAATGGGAAATTATTTGCAAATGCTGTGCATGACAACAGGTTTATACTCAGAATATATAAGGGATATATATAACTTGGTAACAAGACATAAGCAGTGAAAATAATGAAGCTTGACAGAGATTGAGCATGTAGCTCAGTAGGTTAGCCCTTACCTAACATGCACAACACCTTAAATTTGATGCTTAGAACTGCAAAAATAAAACAAAACAAAAATTAACTGCTGTCATTCTTTAATCTTGTACATACTTTTCAAATGTAGTCATAATCTTCTGAGCATAAAGTCATTATAACTTCTCCCTGTAACATCATGGCATCAGGGCTATAGGTTCTTGAATAATTTGAGGAACTTTTTAGCATTTAACACTGACTTGGGTCCATATTGTTTGTAAAATATTGAGCATAAATCCAGATGATCAGTAAATGTCTTATAGTGGAAAATATTATTATTAAAAAAATTACCAATGTGTGTTTTCTAGATTGCTTCCCAGCAGGTAGAAATTCTAACATATTATTGAGAACAGTAATAATCCTGCTACCAAGTTATTTATGTGTCCAAAAATTATTATGTTTTACTACAGGGGATTACATTGGCTGGATCCCAGAAAACTAAAGAATATGGAAGTTGGCAGAACATCAGAATGGAGAATCATAGCAGAAAGGTAAAGGCAGCAAGCCAAACTTGGTCCTGGAAAAAGATAACCAGGAGAAAAACAACAAAGGAGATTCAAAATGTTCAAAAATGATAAGGTGTCTCCACTTTATTTAAACTCAGGGCTGTTTTGGTAATTCTATAGTCACAAACCTATACCTCATCTCCCACAGACCTCAGTCTACGAACTGGCACATGTTGGGTAGCATCCTTCAATACATTACTAAGGTACTTTGTTCATTTGTCTAACAAATATCTCCAGTATATCTTGACTACACTAGTAAACAGAAATGTTTTAACATGTTTCTTCAGAAACATGAAAGTTGTTTAACCAGCAGTTAGTGATTGATAAATGAAAGAAGGATTCAGAAAATCTATAATATTTTGCTTCTCTTATAATTTTTATTTGGTGGTAGGTTTCTAAATATTTCCTTTGTTTGAAAACCTGGTTGATAAGCTAGCATGTTTGATAGTCTCTCTTCTTTCAGTAATATTTCAAGTATACTACCGTTTGTGTCTTAGTGCAGTTCTCCATTTCAGGGGACTTAGACATCTAATGGACCAGTATGCTGTGCTTCCTAATTGCCTTCTTTAAACTTTCTTAGTCACTCCAATTAACTAATGAGTTCTTGTGATACATATATTTGGTGATTCATAAACTTTTCTGTGCTATACGGCTAACAGTATGTACAGAATATTGCAGAGGAAGACTTCTGTTGTTTCATGATGCCATATGGAAAATAGGGCTAAAAATGTCTACACATCTGAAGTAATAGATAATAGTTAGAATAAAAATGAATAATATCCACTCTATTGAAAAGAACATACAGATTTCAAAAATCATCTCTCTTAGTCTACTTAAATATGAATAATAGACTTAAACTCCTAGTTTTTGTTTGCTTGTTTTCCCATATGAAGTTGAGAATTGCACTTTCTAAGTCTGTGAAGAATTGTGTTGGAGTTTTGATGGGCAATGCATTGAATTTGTAGATTGCTTTTGTAACATGGTCATTTCATTTTTACTATGTTGCCCCAAGGAAGGGAGTTGCTGGGGGAGAGGTGGGAGTGGGTGGCTGGGTGAGGGGGCTGTGGGTGAGGGAGCACCCACTCAGAGGCAAAGGAGAGAGGAGATGTAGTGAAGAACTCTGGAAGGTAGGACCAGGTATGGGATAATTAAAAACAAACAAAACAAAGTAAGACAAAATAAACAAACAAGCAAACAACCTCATCTAAAACCTGTAGCCTTAGATCTATGCCAGCTATTTTGAACATATTATATAATGGCTCTTGCTATGCCAACCTGGAAACTTTTGTTTGCTTGCTTGAGCTGGCTTGTGTTTAGAGGAATCTTCTTTGCTTTATACTATATCCTCTAAATATAATTGTTATTCTGGGTAAATTCATCTGGTGAGTACATTTACACTAAGGTCTGAAGGGCTTATCTTTTTTAACTATTCCAAGTTGTCTTTTATTCATGTCATGAAGTTTTCTATGGACTGAAAAATGTGATATAAAGTTAAATAATTCATTTTGTCTGATGGTTTCAAAGGTTTCAGTTCTTTGTCCCTTTGCCTGTAAGTGACATATTACTATGATAGTTAGCAATGTTGGAACAAACCTTTCATGGAAGAAAGGAAGAGGCAGGGATCTGGGGACTAATTGTACACTTCATAGTCATGTCTTCAAGAACTCATCTTCTCTAACAGGGTTCTACCTTCCAAAGGTTTACCCAAAGATAACACATTATGATATGATTCCAACAATCTATTAATCCATTCATAATTCAAAACCCTCAAAATTCAATCACCTCTGATTAAGGATCAGAGCACTTGTAATACATTCCTCTCTTAACACTGCTGGCCCAGGACCAAGGCTTAATTTAAACATATGAGATTAGAGTGCTCATTTCACATCCATAGTTCAACACTCTTCAACACAAAGTTACCCAACAACTTGAGCTACAGTGTCAGACAATGATGGAAACAATATTTTGAGGGGAGAAGTTTTGCCCTGAGTCCCTCATAGTATGGCATCCAAGCAGCTGGATGGTCCTTAATCCAGTTAGACAAAATTCTTGGTTTATAGGTTAGAATAAAAACCCATGCTTCACAAGAGTTAATTGTGAAGATGATGTTCCCAACAACTCAGAATTTTTAATATAAACTCTGCCATTATCATTATATGGCTATATTATCTCCCAGCCCAATATTCACTTCTCACAGTGTTCCTATCAGGCATGAATTTTAAACATATATCAGCCTCAGAACAAGTTAGATATGCTAATTTACTTCATAGCAAAATATTGCACAGAATTAAGTTTTGTTTTACAAAAGGGAAAATACGGAAAACAAAATATATGTGATATTGACCATACTGAAAGCTGTAATAACCCAACTCAGAAAATTCTGATTGATAACCCAAGACTAAATATTCTGATCCCAGTGCTATTCTCCCTCCTCTCTCTCCCTCCCTCCCTCTCTCTCCCACTTTTCTTCGCTGCTTCCCTCTTTCTCCCTCTATCGCCAGTCCATACTTGCAATATAGAAACAATACAGTGACTATTTGCATGATGTAGGCCAAGGTGATCAAATAGAATGCAAACAATAGTTGATGCTTCTTGAGCCAGGGACTGTGTTAAACACCTGCAAAAATTAGAATATGGCTTGTCTCCATCAAAATTCTTGTTAAGTATTAAATTCTAATTGGAGCAACGTGAGAAAGGAAGCATTTTGGGGTGTCTGGATTGATGAGTTAATGGTTTCTTGTGTGAGTTCATGGCCTGACACTATTACATCAAAGTTTTAGTTACTATAATGACATGTTTCCATGAAGCTAGCCTTCATTTCATGCTTAGCCTCTTGTTATAATTTCCTCAATGTCTACCATGAGATGAAGAAGCTCAAGGCTCTTAGCTTCCCACTCTGCAGAATCATGAATTGGATTTATTTTCTTCACAAATTTTTCAGCCTTGTGTATTCTGTCACAGCCTTAAGAGAGACACCTAGATAGATATTTCATGTGTTGTTCTGTGTAACCCTTGAAAATATTGAGTTTAGTTTGGCTTTTACCTCAGACAAGGAGACAAAGAAGTGTTAAATTTCTTCAAGAACTATTCCATTATTTGCTGTGACAAACATCACTATTGGAAGTAAGTTGTAGGTGCGACTATACTTCTATGTCACAGTCCGTTATTCAGGAAGTTAAGCAGAATCCTGAAGCAGAAACTACATGCGGATGCTGATATCTGACAGAGTAGCAGGATTATGCTTAGCTAGCTTTCTAATACAGCTCAGAATAACATTGGCTGGACCTCCCGGTATCAATTGACATCCAAGACAATTCTCCAGAGATAGGCCCATGGTCCAATCTGATCTGGGCAATTCCTCATTTGGGCCTCCCTTCTCAGGTGACTCTAGGTTGAGTTAAGGTGAGAGTTAAGGGTAATTAGGGCACAGTCCATAAACTTACAGATGTTTATTTTGCTTTAGGTTTTTCTTCATGTATATAATGTACAAACTTACAAGAAATGTGAAATTACAAGTAATGTGAAAACTGGTGGAGTAGCAACTAAAATTCATTGCTAAAAGAAAGACAGTGAAGTGATGGAATTTTACACTTTTTTACTATATTTCTTTCTTTATTATTTATTACATTCTGAATGCAGTTTTCCTCTCTTCTCCCATTCAACTCCATCCCCTGCCCCATCCAATTCTTCCCTATTTCTCTTCAGAAAAGAGGAGGCCTCCAATGGTTATCAACTAGCCATAGCATATTAAGCTGTAGTAAGATCAGGCACCTCCTCATCTATTAAGGTTGAAGAAGGCAATCTAGTAGATAAAAAGGGTCTTATAACAAAGCAATAGCATTATATGCAGCCTCTGCTCTCACTGTTAGTAATCACACAAGAAGACCAAGCTATACAACTTTAACAAATGTTCAGAGGGCCTAGGTCAGTCCCATGATGACTCCTTGGTTGGCAATTCAGTCTCTGTGAGCCCATATGAGCGTATGGTTAGTTGATTCTGTGGGTTTTCTTGTGGTGTCCTTGACCTCTCTGTTGCCTACCTTCCTCCATTTCTTATTCTGCAGGATTCCAAAAGCTATGCCTAATGTTTGACTGTGTGTCTCTGCATTTGTCTCCATAAGTTGCTGACTGCTAGGCATCAATGTATGAGTGTAGCAGAATAACATTAGTTTTTGTTGTTGTTGTTTGTTTTTGTAAGCTGCGTTTGGCTCTATCCTAGATTTCTGAGGTATCCAGTCTTAGATTCCTGGCCTTCTAGGCAGTGTTAGGGTAGGCTCTTACCCAAGGAATAAGAGTCAAGCTGAACCAGTCTTTGCTTGGCCAGTCACTCAATTTCTCCTTCATTTTTACCCCAGCAGATCTTGTAGGCAGGACAAATTGTAGATCAAAGGTTTTGTGACTGGGTTGGTGTCTCACCTTTCTTAGTTACAGGAGATGGCCTGTCCAGGCTCACTATATCCCATGGCAAAGAGTCTTAACTAGGATCACCTTCTTAGATTCCAGGGAGTTTCCATTGCACTAGGTTTTTAGCTCCTTGCAGAGATATTCCCAGATTCCAGTTCTATTTCCCCCAATATTCCCCCCCTTCTTTTTTCTCCAACCTGTTTTTTTCTGTTCCCATTAAAAAACCCTCATTCCAGCCCCTTTTTTTTTAAAATTCCCCCTTCTACTAAAGCAAGTAAAAGGGGGCCAAAAAGGGTGGGTGGGTGACAAAAAAATGCCCACTGTAAAGGGGGAAAAAAAAAAACCCTTTTAAAAAAAGGGAATTAAAAGAAGCTGCCAAAAGGGGGCTTCTTTTTTCTAATTAGAATTTTTACAGAAGGGGGAAACATTTATGTCCTTTTTTAAAAGGGGGTTTTTGGGTATCAACCCCCTCAGATCAAGAAAACTAGTTTGAAATTTTCCATTAGGGGGAAAAAATATGAAAATTTTAATTTTAAACAAAATTTTATTGTAGGACAATCACTAGATAAAAAAAATCTTGGCTTAAGCCGCAGAGTTGTTACTTAGGGGGAACCCTTTTTTGGGGGTTTTTTGCTAAATGTCCACATGTGGTTTTCGGGGGGAGAATTTTCCCTTTCTTTGGGGGGGGGGGGGGGGGGGGTTTTTTTGGGGGGGCTTTTTTAAAATTTAAGGATTAGATTTTTTAAATGGGGGGGGGGGAAAGAGTTGAATCAAAATTAAATATTGGAAATTTAAAAAAAATTTTTAAAAAGGAAATTTTAAATTTAAAAATTTTATTTAAAATTTAAAACTAAAAACAAAAATTAGAAAAATTTAAAACTTTTTTTTAAAAAAAATAAAATAAAAAAATTATTTTTACCCTTTAAAACAAAAACCCCTTTTTTAAAAAACTTTTTAGTTAAAGTAAAAAGGGCTTTTTCAAAAGAACCTATCCAAAAATTTCTTGTTGAATGGGGCCCCCTTGAAATTTAAAAAGGTTTTGTGGTTGAATTAAATGCAAACTGTGGGGTGTATGAAAACCCCTTTTTTTGTTTGTTGGGTACAAGGAAAAATTAAATTTTTGTTATTCCAGGTCCATCACTTGTTTTTTAGAAAGTTTTTGGGGCCCCCTTGGGGGAATTGCCAAAAAAAGTTTTTTTAACCTTTTCCAGGGGGAAACTTTGGGGTTTTTTCCTAAAAAAACCCCTTTGGAAAAAAAAAAATTTCATTCCCTTTGCTTTTCCTTTTTTTAAAAATTTATTTAATTTTTTTTTAAATTCTCCCAATCTAAAACTTTGGGGGAAGGAACTGTTAAAGTAAAAACTTTGAGAATTTTTTAAAAATTTGTGGGAATGAAAAAAACAATACAAAAAACAAAAAAAAACAAACCCTTTCAAGTTTTAATTTCCCCCCCGTACTATAACAAATAGAAAATATCTTAAATCCCCTTTAAAAAAAAAGTATTAAACAACCCCCCCAACAAAAGGGAATGTTGGGGGGGCCAAATTTTGAAATGGACCAAAAAAAAATTCCCATTTTCCCCCAATCTTCCTTCCCCCCCCCCCCGCCCCTTCCCCCTCCCCCCCCCCCTTCCCCCTTTAAAAATTTTCCCCCCCTCCCCCCATGAAAAAAAACAACCCCCCCAAAAAATTTCCCCCCCCCCCTAAAAGTGAAAATTAAAAAATTTTTGGGGGGGGCCTTTCCCCATATGCTTCAAAACCCGGGTCAAAAAGGGAAATTTTAACAAGGCCGGCCCCCTTTTTAAGTGAAAATTTTAAAAATCCCCAAAAGGGAAATTTGGGGGGGGAAAAATTTGGGGGGGCTTAAAAAAATTTCTTTTAATTGGGAAAAAATTTCGGTCATCTATGTTCCCCTTAAGGATCTTTTAGAAGCCTTTTTTGGATAATTTCAAGAACCTTTTCCTTTTCCAAAAGGCAAAAAATTCATAATGTCCCTTTTTTAATGGTTTAAAAAATTTTTTATCCATTGTGTAAATAACCCCCAAATTTTCTGTAATGTTTTTTTTGAGTGACCGGGTTTTTTTTTCTAGCTTGGGGCCGTTAAAAAGAAGGCGTATGAACATAGTGGGCATGCGCCCTTTTGGGGGGAAAATTTTGGGAAAAACCCCCAGGAGTTGAATACCGGCCCCTTAGGTAAACCCCAAATTTTAAATTTTTCGGGGAAATTTTCCCAGATTTTTTTCCAATTATTTAACCCCCAAGTTTAAAACCCAAAATCAACAATGGAGGGGGTTCCCCTCTTTCTCCCTGTCCTTTCCATTTTTTTTGGGGTCATTTGAGTTTTTTAAAATTAACCAAAATCTTTTTAAGAAAAAGGGGAATTAAAGGTTGCATTTCACTGATGACAAAGGTTTTTGAACATTTTTAAAACCATTTTTTAGACTTTTTAACATTCCCCAGTAGAAATTCCTTTTTTAAAGCTTTGCCCCCCCATTTTGTAACGAGTTACTTTGGCTAAGGGGAATTCAATCAATTTCCTAAAAAGCACAGGGGGGCCGGAAAAGAATGAATAGAAAAATGAGCAGTGGGGGGGGGTGTAGTAACCCCTCTAAAAATTCCAGACCAGGGAAAAAATAGGGGTCCCGGAAAACCCGGGGATGGGCCCCCCCCCAAAAAAAAATTTTGGAACCAAAGGAAAATTCCCGAAGAAAAATTGGCCCCCCTTTAAAAAAAAGGGGGCCCCTTTTCCAATTTAAAAGATTTTCCCCCCAAAAAATTGTTCCCCCTGCAAAAGGGAAAAAAAAAGGGGGGCAAAAATGGAGCAGAGAGTGAAGAAAAAAAACCAGAGACCAGTAACCCCTTGGGGGGTTACCCAAAAGGGCCGGGGAACTAAACCTCGACACTATTACTGGGGGCCTTTTTGAATTTGCAGAGAACCCCCCTACCTGGCTGTCCTCTGAAGCCCAAAACCAGCAGCGACTAAACAGATGGGGATACAAAAAGGGGGGGGACCCCAAAAGGACGGGGGGGGAATCCCAAGGGAAGTTTTAGGATAAGGCGAAGGAGAAAGGGGGGAATTGCAACCCCAAAGAAAAACAACATATCCTAATGGGGACCCCTCAAAATTTTCCCAGACCCCAAAGTCACCAATAACCCCCTTTAAAAAAGGCTGGTCTCGTTTACCCAACAACCCCAAATGTAGCAGAGGAATCCTTTTTTCCCCGGGCCTCTTTGGGAAAGAACACATTAACCTAAAGAACAGGGGGGTGGGAGAGCACCCCTCAGAAGCAAAGGGGAAAGGGGGGGGGTTAAAAACTGGGGAAAGGGGCCCCGGGAAGGGGGATCTTTTAAAAAATATAAAAAAAAAAAAAAATTTTTAAAACAAATTGACATTTTAAAATACAAAACAGGACACTTTTGTGTTGACAAAAATACTTTACTATTAAAATATTTACCCAAGAAATTCAAACTAAAATTGCTAAATTTTTTTTTTAATCAAGCACTTATAGTGATTTTTTCCCCTAGTAACGGAAAAAATAGAAACAAATAAGAAAAATTTTTACTGTATTTCTAGGCAAAAAAAATTTTCCCCGGGCTTAAAAAGAAATACACAAATAGGGGATAGGAGAATTCAATTCTAATTTTAAAAAGTACCCACCATAAAAAAAACTTAATTGTTAAAAAAATTAAATGAAACTCCAAACAGGCAAATGCCCCCCCAAAATCAGAATAATTATAAAAACAAACGAAGGGGGGAAAATGGATAAAAACGTATTCAAAAAAGAATTTTGCTCTGAAAATTTTTCTTTTTTTTTTTTTTTTCGGGGTTCAAAAATTTTGACAAAAATTTTTGGGTTCCCCTGCTTGAACTGACCCCCTTTTTAATTATTTGCTATGAATTTTTGACTTGCTGCCCAACTGTTGGCCCCCAAAAATTTTATGGCAAAAATTTAACAAAAAACCAAAAAAAAAATTTTTTTGCTTCCCCCCTTTTTTTGAGTGTACGGGGGAAGAACTTGCACAGGTATATCAATTTTAAAAGCAGGGCTTTATAAAAATAAAAATGGAAAAACTTTTAATAAAAGATCAAAAAATTAAAAAAAATAAAAGAAAAGGGGATTGGGGGCCCAGGGTTTGGTCTTCAAAAAAGCCCTCAAAAATTAGAAAATTTCAAAAAAGTCAATTATTACTTTTTAAAAAACCCCCCCCAAAAACCCCGGGGTTTTTGTCTAAAAAAAACCATCCCCCCAATCTTTTTTGGTAACAACCCCCTTTTTGGGGCTCTGTTCACATTTTTTTTTTGGGGCCTTTTTTTTTGGTTTTTTTCCTAAATTTTTTGAGTTCATTTAAAAATTTTCCCTTGGATAAAATTTTAAATAAAAATTTAAAAACCTTTTCTGAAAATCAAAAATGCATAACTGTGGGGGGGGGGCGGGGGAACGGGGGGGTTTTCCGGGGTTAAGCAAGCCTTGAACCCCGGACCTTTACCAGGAGGGGGGGTTTTGGGGCGCCCCCCCCCAGGCCCTGGTTTTTTTAAAATTCAGCTTGGGCCCCCCCCACAGCCTCCCCAAAAAAAAGGAAAAACATTCAGGGGGAACCCCCCCCCCCCCCCGGGCCCCCCCCAACATGAAAAAGGGGCATCTCAAAGCTCTCTGACCAACCAAAGGGGGGGCCCCATTATCCCCAAAACCCAACCCCAAAAAGCAGAGATTCTCCCAAAAAGCTCTCTGACCAAGCCAAAAGGGGCGAACGGGGGAAAACCCCCAAAACCCACCCTGAAACGAAAAAATAAAGGGGTTTTTTGGGGGAGAAAGTAAAGGTGTGTTTTTGGGGAAAAAAACTTTGGGGGCCGGGTTTTCTTTTTCAAGACTGTAACACGGGGGAGAGACCCCTCCCGGGGAACCTTCCTGGGGCACCAAGCCCCCTTCCCTTTTTCCTTGCTACCGGCTTAAACGGGGCCTACAAGGGCCCGGGCGGCTCAGCGGGGGGGGGCAGGTGCAGCACCCGGGGGAGTGAGGAGACTCGAGGGGGCACAGGGGGGAATCAATCTCCCCTTTCCCTGTTTGTACTCGCCCCTTTTGGCCCCCCAACCCCTACACCGGGGGGGGGGAAAACCCCCAACCCCAAAAAAGCGGAGACGTGGGTAAGGACCCCCCCGGGGCTCTCCCCCCGGGCCCTCACCGGGGGAGATCATGGGGGGACACCCCCAGGACCGGGGACCCCCACAGGGGGCCCCAAACGGGGGGCACAACCCCGCCGGGGCAACACGGAAACCCCGAGACCAGGAAAAAGGGAAGGGGCCCCCCCAAAAACCCCCTAAGACCTTGTTTCCTCCTGTGTTTTCAGTCAAGCCACGCGATTTTTTAAAAAAGAAAAGGGGAACAACGCCCTTCGGCCAGAGCCCTTCTGGTTTTTGGTGAAGGTTCCTGGGGCCCTGCTAAAACCCAAAAACCAGGGGGGCCCCAAAAGGGGGGCCTTTGGCAAAGACTCTCTATCAAGACCCCTCAAAAAAACAAAAAGAAAAAATCTTAACGCAGCAACCTTAAAAAAAAAAAAGGCCACAGGGGGTTTTGGGCCAAAACCCCCGAAATCGAGGCAATTTTTTAAAAATTTTGGGGTTCCCGGGGGAAAACCCCCCAAAGCCGTCAGGCTGAGGGAACGTTCCCTTTGAACAAAGTGCTTTCCCCCCCTTTTTTAAAAAAGGTAACTAAAACAATAAGAAATCACCCCCGGGCCCCGGCAAAAAAGCTCCCAAAAAAATCTAAAGGGATAAAAATAACAAAAAAAAAGTTTCCCCTTTTTTGGGGGTAAGTCCTCAATAGCCCATGCATCCCCAAAGGAAAAAAATTTACGGGCCAGACGAAAGGGGCAGAGTATTTCCCCTTTAAAACAAAAACAGAGATAAAAAACCTTCTTGTATTTTTTGGGATCAAAACCCCCTTTTTTGGGGGGAGGCATGGGGGCCAAAAAAAATTTTGGACAGACTGAGAAAATCCCGCCCTTAGCCTAGTAAAATCAAATAAAAACCCAAAAAAGCAAGGTCCTAAAAATCCCCCATTTCAGATTTTAAGCCCTTACCCAACTAAATAAAAAATAAAGTCTATCTCCCCAAACCCCCCGGGCCCCTTTTCCCTTGGAAAAAAACCAAAAAAAAAACCCTCTCCCTTTTCCGGGGCCCCCCCCTCCCCCCCCCAAAGGCGGGGGCCCCAAATGAAATCCCAAAAGGGTTTTTTTACCTGCCCCTCCCCTTCCCCCCCCAAAACCCACCCAAACCCAAAAAAGAAAAAAAAACCCTTCCCCCTTCCCCCCTAGCTGAAAAAAATGAAGGCCCCCCGAGGGGGGAGAAAAAAGCCCACCAATTCCCAAAGCCCCAAAAACTCAACCCCCAACCCCAACAACTTTAAAAAAATTTTAGGGACCCATAAAACTAACCCCGCCCCACTTTTCTCAGGAGCCCAAAAAGAACTTAAAACCCCAAAAAATGCCGGGGGCCTTCCCCCCTTAAAATCAATCCCCCCGACTAAACCCTTAACTGGAAAACCCAATCCAAGCCCAACCTAAAAGAGCTCAGAAAAATTTTTAAGGGGAAATGGTATTTTTGAAAACCGGCAAAAACCTCCAAAAAAAACCATGTTGCCAACTTAAACACTCCCCAAAGTTTTTGGGGGGGTTTTTTCCGTTTTTAGTTTCTTCCTGGCCAATGAAATTTTAAAGGGGGTTTTTCTATCGGGGGTAAAACCCTTTTTAACAAGTCGGGGGAAAAACCATTTTAGGGGCGATGAAAAAACCCCTGGATTTTTTAAAAAAACCTTTCCCCGGAAAAAATTTCTCAAAAGGAGCCCCGCAAGAAAAAAACCCCCCCCAGGAAAAAAAAACAATTTTCCCCCCGTTTTCCCCTTCGGGGCCCGGAACGGCTAACTCCACCCTCAGGCACAAGCCCCCGCCTACCCCCCGCTATCCCCCCATCAAAGGGGTGGAAATTTCCCCATCAATTTTCCCAAAAAAATAATTTTGAAAGAAAAATCCCAACCCCCCCGCTAGAAAAACCTTTTTCTTAAAAAATTTTTGGGAAGGCATGACTTCTTTTTTAAAGGTAGTTTCCGGGGGCTCCGGGGAGAAACCCGAAAGGGGTTTTTGGGGGAACCCAAGAAAAAAGGGAACCAATCACACCGGGGTTCATCCTAAGCTGGGCCCCTTTGGGGCAAATAAAAACAAAAGGATTCTGCCCCCAAAAATTTTAGGGGCAGGCCCCTTGGAGGGACAAAAAGCCCCCCAAAACCTCCTCCAAACCAAATTTAAAATTCCCCCCAAGGGGCCATCTGCCCCCCCAAAAGAAAAGGTTTCCCCGGGGGAGGCCCGGGGACCTCCGAAATGATAAGGGGGGTAACCCAAAATAGAGCCTTAAAACTTAAAAGGGGCAACCCTCAGGCCCCCCGGGGGGCCAAAAAACCCTGTAGGGGCCCAAAAGGGGTCTAGAAACTCAGAAGGCCCCCACCCAAAAAAAGAAAAAAAAAAAAAAAAACCTTAAAATTTTAAATTATAATGGGGGATAGGACAATTTAAAAACACAAGGGACCCCCCCAAACGGGCAACTTTTTCCCGGGGCCCCACTCCTAGGCATTGGGGAAACCCTAAACCCAAAAGAAACACCAAAACCCGACCAAAAGGGTTTTGGGGGGGCCCAAAAGGGTTTTCGGGGCCCATACATCCCCGGTTTTGGTCAAGTAACCCCCCAACTTTTAGGGGAGAAATTTTAAAGGTTTTTAAAATTTTGGTTTTTACCCCCCCAAAACCGAAAGAGCCCCCTTTTAAAACAGAAAAATTTTTTAAAAGAAGAAAAAAGAAAACCCAAAAGGGACCCAAAAAAACTTCCCAAAATTTCCCCCCCAATTTTGGGGCCCCACTTTAAAAAATTTAAAACCCCCCCTTTTTACTGGCTTTTGACAACCCCAAAAGGGTTACCATTGGCCTTTTATCAAGGGAAAAATTTTTAAAAACCCTTTCAGAAACATAAAGGAGAAAACTTTCCTCCCCAAACATCCCCCCACCCCCCAGCCCTGGAACCCCCCCTTTTTTCCCCATAAAAAAGATTTTTATGGGTGGAGAAAAATTCATGTTTTTGGGGGGAATTAAAAAAAACCAAGCCCCCCGGGGCTCCCCCCCAAAGGGGTTTTTCCCCACACCCAAATTTCCGGGGAAGGGGTTCCCCTATTGGGGAAAAAGACATAAAAGACGTTTTTTTTTCCAAAACCCTTCCCACCCCCCCCGGGCCCCCGGGGGAAAATTTGGGATTCCATCCCCCCCAAAAAACCTGGGCCCCCCTTACGATTAAAACCCCGTTCCCCCGGGGAAATTTTGGAAAAATTTTTTAAAACCTTTGCCAGGGGCTGTAGCCACTGCTTAAACCCTATTTAGAAAATTTTTCTTAAAAAATTTTTAAACATTTTTGGGGGGGGGGAAAAAGCTAAAACCCCCCCCCCCAAATTAAAGGGGCCAGAAAAACCCTTTCCCCCTCTCCCCAAAAGGTTCAAAAAAGCCCCTCACAAAAACCCCCAATTATTTTTCCCCCTTGAAAATTTTTGGAAGGGAGATCCCCCTTTTTTCAATATGCCCCCCAAAACCCCAAACCCTTTCCCCTTTCCCCCAAAAAAAACTCTTGCCTCCCTCCAGATTTTTTGGGGGAACTTTAACTGTTTTGCCCGGGTTTTCCCCTTTTCCACAACACCCTTAAACCCCTTTTTAAAACCCCTAAAGGAGATAAAAAACCCCCCCCCAAAGGGGAAAAATGCCCCCCGGGGGAGTCCAAGCCCTAGATTCTTTTAAATTTTGGGCCCAAAAGATATGGCTTTTTTCCGGGGGAGGGGCCCAAAATTAACCCGTCATCCCTTTTCTTTAACTCCTCCCCTACGCTTGAAGGGGGGCCCCCCCCAAAACCCCTGGGGTACTAAATGGCTCCATCCCCCAAAAGGGGGGGCCCCCCTTGAATTTTAAAAAAAAGGGGTGCACTTGCCAACATGAAAAAACGGGGAGGGATAACCCCCCACAAACCCAAGGAAAAGAACCCCCCCCTTCTGTCACCCCCATTTTTCCCCTCAAATTAAAGGGGTGATCAAAAACCCATTTTCCCCCTTTGCTTCACTTAATAAATTCCCCGGAAAAAAAGAAAAAACCTTACCCTTTTTTTAAAAAGGGGCCCTGCCCCCCCCCTTTTTGGGGCAAACCCCCCAAACTTTTCCAAGAGACCCAAACAGACCCCCCCCAAATTTTTAAAGAGGGGGAAAGGGGGGGAAAACCCGCGGCAGAAAAAAACCCCTTTCCCCCCTGAGGATGGACCCCCTATCCTCAGATTCAAAGAGCTTCCCCACACTCCCCCCAATATAAAGAACTATATGCCATTTACCTAGCTCTAAAAGAAGTCAAAGGCCCCTTAACCTCTTTTCAGACAGTGTATATGCTGTCAATTTGCTTCCCTGGTTGTCAAGATCATTTGTCAAACTAGATGACAACCACTCTCCCTCTACTCATACAGGTCTCCACCCTCCTACAGCAGAGAACCTCCCTCATCTATATCCAGCACATCCGATCTCACAGTCCCCTGCCAGGTCCTATATCTGAGGGAAATGCACTCGCTGACCAAACTGCCTCAACAGGAACATTCATAGCCTCCACTGAGCAAGCAGACCAATTTCATTCACGCACACACACAAATCTAAAGGGGCTTCATGCTCGCTTCCTCCACATCCCCCTTGCTCAGCTCCAAAGGATAATAAAAACGTGTGCCTCTTGTGCGTCCCTCATTACCACCCCAGCTTTACAAACCATGGGCACCAATCCCAGAGGCCTCAAATCTAATGCCTTATGGCAGATTGATGTTACCCATGTTCCCCAATTCGGTAGACAAAAGCATGTTTTTGTAACCGTAGATACCTACTCACATTTTATATGGGCTACAGCCCATACTGGTGAAAACTCAAAAAGGTTAATTTACCATATGCTCTCTACCTTTGCGATCATGGGCATTCCTCAACAGATAAAATCGGACAATGGCCCGGCCTTTATTAGCGCCCAATTTAAAACTTTCTGTGCACAGTGGGAAATTGCCCATCATACGGGAATTCCCCACAACCCTCAGGGCCAAGGAAATAATAGAAAGAACACACCAGACCCTGAAGGCCCAACTCCTGAAACAACAAACCACCACTTATCCCCCCAATATACAATTAATGATCGCTCTGACAACCCTAAACATATTTAACATCTACAAAAACTCCAAACACCCTCCTATTTCCCTCCATTGGCACACACCAAAATTAGCTCCCCCCTATCCTGGTACGAGGCGAGATCCTTTAGATGGAATTTGGAAGGGACCAGACCCCCTCCTTACAACTGGGAGGGGTTTTGCTTGTGTTTTTCCACAGGACTAGCCCAAGCCTATCTGGGTCCCTGCTCGAAATGTCCGACACCACCCCACCAACCAAGCAGATGTCCCGCCTCTCACTAACAGGTCAAGAACCAAGGAGGGGGAAAAGAAGGCAGAGGAGACGCCATGCACAGAGGAGCAGCAGGATTTCCTGGAAGGATATCCATGACCTGGTGACAGCTGCCCAGGCCATGTGCCCTCCACAAGCCCCTCTCTCCTCTATTCTCTTGGCTGTTTTTGTCATCCTTCATGCTAACTCTGCTACCGCCCAGTCTCTCCCTAGGCTTCCCAACACCTACCATTGGAGATTCTATGCTAGGGAAACCTACAATGGACACAACAAAGTTATAGGAACCCAGGACTGCCCACTTAAAGGATGTCAAAACAGGATTGAGATTCCCCTACACCCAGAATCCATCTCCACTATCTCCAGCCCTTTTCTCTGCTTTCCTTACCGAAAACACAGGTGAATGCCTCCAGGAGGTCTCCACATATGGAGGTTGCCGATATTGGAGCTGCAGGATGGAATCCACCAGTCAAGGTGGCACCATGCTCACCAACCTTAAAATTCATTTTCAGCTTTCCATCAGTGATCCATGGAATGAACGTTGGCGAACCGGAGTCATGGGTAAACTTTACTCCAGTGGCTATGCCAGATACCCCATAGCTGACCTACACATCTCCCGTGAACTTGTCCCTGCCCCCAAATCCGCCTTTACCCATGCAAATATTATCCAACAGGAAAACCAGTCTCAAGAGGAACTACAAACTACCCTCTCCTGGCTACAGTACATCCAATATGCTGCAGACCTCCTTCCCTTAACGACCCACCCCAATTCCTCCCAATGCTTTTTCTGTGCCTCTCTCTCCCGACCATTATTAACAGCTGTTCCCATTAACTTTTCCCTTTATGACCTCCACGGACCCCTGCCTGCAAGGAAAGCACAAGACCTTCCTCTCTTTGACCTAACCCCACCTCTTTGCCTTGTAGGGCCCTCCTCAAAACCCCATCTCACATGTGCCCATGACATCACCATTACCAACCAGTGTGTGTTAACACTCCGCTCTCCTCTGGTGCAAAGGCACTGTAGGTGCCTGTATTAACCCTCATTTTCAGGGCTCCTGCGCCCCCGTGATCGTTGTCCCCCAGGTCTATCTCTACGAAACTGAAGAACTCACCTTACAGATGGAGGAAGCCGAAAGAAGAGAGAGATCTTCATCCCTCTGCTCATTGGACTAGGCCTTGCTGTCTCACTTGGTGCTACTGGAACTGCTGGAGCAGCCCTTGTCCAAACACAGCATCTGGCCGGCGACTTCCAGGACAAGCTTGACCAGGCAATGGCCTCTACTACAGACAGCCTTGAATCTCTTCAACGCCAGATAACCTCGTTAGCAGGAGTTGCTCTCCAAAACCGGAGAGCCCTAGACTTGTTAACTGCTGAACATGGGGGGACTTGTGTTTTTGTGGGGGAGGAATGTTGCTTCTATGTCAATGAGTCTGGGCTGGTAGAACAAGATTACAAATGCTCAAAGAGCTCCGGGGGAACCTCCGGGCACGCTATACTCCCAATACCCCTACCCCTTGGTACTCTAACCCTGGTGGCTTGGATTCTTCCCCTCCTTGGCCCCATACAGCCATTGGAACTTTACTTCTCCTGGCACCCTGCCTCATTCAGTTTCTAAAGCAGCAGATAAGTAGCATTGCAAAGGTAACTACCAATCAGGTCTTGGTTCAGTATCAAACTCTTCCCAACATAGGAGATACTTATTCTGATGACACCTCTCCTTTATAAAAGAAAAAGGGGAGTTGTGGGGCGGTGGGCTGTGGGAAGCAGCTGGGTGCCTGGTTGAGCAAGCCTTGAACCCCGGACTTTACCAGGACGGCAGGTGTTCGGCGCTGCCCCAGGCCCTGGTTCTTTTCATTCAGCTTCGGCCCTCCACAGCCTCTCCCAAAGAGAGGTCTATCAGTCACGAGGAACAGTGCCTCAGGCCCTCCCACATGTAGATGAGGCATCTCTAAGCTCTCTGACCAAGCCAATAGGCATTATCTGCCAGACCCTAACCCACATGCAGATGAGGTCTCTCCAAGCTCTCTGACCAAGCCAATAAGCGTTATCTGCTGTCAGACCCTAACCCACCCTGAAACTGTATATAAAGGCTCTATTCGGGAGAAGTAAAGGTGTGTGTGTTCGAGAATCATCTTGGTGTCCTGGAGTCTTTGTCTCAAGAGCTGTAACACTTGGGGAGAGATCCGCTCTCCCGGAACCTTCCTGGGCACCAAGCTGCTTCCTTGCCTGCTAGCCGGCTTCTATCGGCCCAGCCCGGGCGGCTCAGCGTGGAGAGGCAGGTGCAGCACCTGGGAGTGAGCGGAGACTCGAGCAGAGGCAGCAGCGGAGGAAGGCAATCTCTCCTCCCTGCTTGTACTCGCACCCTTTTGGCCCAGACCCTCACACCAGGCTGGGTGAAGACCAACAGACAGCGGAGACGTGGGTAGAGGACCCTCCCTGCTCTCACTCTGCCCTCAGCCGGGAGATCATCGTGGGACACCCTCCAGGACCGGGGACCCCCACACATAACACTGAAGGCTCCAACAGACAGATAATGTCTAAAACAATTAGGAATTTGGAGGGGAAACTGGTAGAAGTACAGTTACCTCCTTGTGTCTTGACAAGCCCTTGAGATACAACCTCAATGAAATTTTTATTCTAATCCACTCTCAGGTTCAATGCTCTGTCACTCTACATCTTCTTTTCTAAGCTACATCCTATAACATAAGGAAACTCTCACTCCAGCTTTTTGAGAGTATTATATTAAACTTGCAGATTTTAAGACCCACTTTACTAGTCTCTATTTTTGAGGTTCAGAAATCAACTTCTGCAACAATTCTCATGTCCTTAGGGCTTGCCAACCTTTTGAAAATAAAGAGAGAAGCACTCTTTTCCTAATGCTTCAGGGAGTTCTGCTGAGAAGCAGTGACACCAACTGTCTGCTTAGCTCTCTTACCAGCTGACTATGTTGTACTTGAATATCTGGATGTATACATATACACATATAACATACAACACACACACACACACCACACACACACACAATATATATATATATTTATATATATATACAAGAAGAAGATATGAAGTAGAACAGAGAGAAACAATCAGTGGATGTATGGTCTAGCTATCCTTTGTGTGTTCTGCAGCCAATTATACTTCCTCTAGCAAGTTCAGGAGGAGGGGGACAGGGAAATGGAGAAGAAGGGAAGGGGAGGAGGGAGAGAAAGAGGGAGAGGGAGAGGGAGAGGGAGAGGGAGAGGGAGAGGGAGGGGGAAGGTGGAAGGGGGAAGGAAAGGGAGAGAGAGAGAGAAGGAGAGGGAGAATGAAAGAGGATTATGCAGGCTCAATTATATCAATTATAATTATGAAGTAAAATTGAAGACATATAGTATCAATTCTGTCACATCCCTAGCTAGAAAACAGACATTTCACAAAATATTTCCAGAACGAACCTATGAGCTGATAAAACCATAATAAAAATATATCGATTCAGTGTTCTCATGATCCTATGACAAAATTCCATAGACATAGTGGCTTAATAAACAATTGATATAGTATATGTATATATTGGAGGCAATTAAAGTCTGAGATGAGGGCGCCAGCATGCTCATTACTGTAATGATTTATCTTTCTGACCGTAAGATGTCAAGCTCCTAATTGAAATTTGCAGTGCAGAAAAATACCATGAGAATGCATGATGGATTCTTTTGAGACGGCATATGATTTTTTTTAAGGCTCTGCCTTATCACCCAACTGCCCTTGCAAAGTATACCTATAATGCCACCACACTAGGAGTTAGAATGTGAGCATATCAGATAAATAATAAATAAACATTCAGTCCACAAATAGAGTAATAGGGAGAGGAGAAAAGAGGGGTCAAAAAAGAGGAAGAGGAGAGGTTAAAAGAAAAAGGAAGGGAACAAGAAAGGAAGGCATAGGAAAAATATTTGAAAAGATTATGATGCCCTAAGCATACTCTTATTCCTTGCTAATTTCTCAGCTTCTCCATCTGTTCTGTAAGCAAGAACTCAAGTATCTTGGGAGAGTTGAATGAGGTCATACTCACCCCTACCCTTCACTGCAATGTAATATCACTGCTGCTCATATGGCCCTGCAACATGACAGACCTGATGGCTCTGCATTGGGAATGCTTACTGCCACTTTTCTTACAGTCTCTGCCTCTTTCAAGGGTCAGAAGCCATCTGCCTGTGGGCTAAATGCAACCCTCTAAAGAGGTTTAGTTGACAGGACATATTTACTGCCTATTGTTTCCATCTCTGTTATACACAGAGCTTGAGCCAAACCTTTGTATTTTCCATTTGATGTCTTGAGATGTTTGTATTTATAATTCTGGTTTGATGCCAGGTCTAAACTGGAAGCAGTGGGCATTGGCTTACAATTCTCAGACAGTGAAACTCCAATTCTCAGATCACTGTTCTAGGCCTGCATGTAGCTTCCCTATCTCTCTGGATAGCTGATAGGGGCTGGGCAAATTCACCATTTAATTTCTTGACATAGATTACACACAATTAAATCATTCTTTTCTTTTACTTTTTAGTTTGTGTGTGTGTGTGTGTGTGTGGTGTGTGTGCATGTGAGCGTTTGGGGGAGAATCGTGTGTTAGAGAGAGAGAGAGAGAGAGAGAGAGAGAGAGAGAGAGAGAGATGTATGTGAGAGAGATTGATGTATGTGTGTAATATATGTTCACAAATGTGTGTGGGTGTGTACCCTATACACTCTTGGAAGCAGAGATAGGCATTTATTTTATTCTCCATCTTATCTACTTAAGACAGGGTCTCTCAGTGAACCTTGTGCTAGGAAGAACACCAGAAAACTCCAACGTCCTCTTGTCTTGATCCTCAAGTACACTAGAATTACAAACATACATACTGACATACAAAGGTTTTTACATGGGTGCTGAGATTTGGACTTAGGTCTTCATGCTTGCACAGAAAACATTCTTAGTTGCAGAGAACTCTATCTAGACTCCTATTCTTTTTTAAACAACAACAAACAAACAAAACAAAAGAAGAGCAGTGCACAGTCAGACAATCTGGTCCACATATCTATCACAGAGGCTGTCTTACACAGACACTGGTCTTCAAATGAACTTCCCAGTACGCTAGGTGGGTACTCACTTTCAATGACTCAAACTAACGCAAATTGACTGATACCTTTTCTTATTGTCTGACTCTGTCTGACTTGCCTGCACTTTGTATATGTGCAATATTTTGCCTCTCATGACATGTACTGGAGTGATACCTACGTAAAGCTAACAATAGTGTCTAAGATTTACTGTTTCATGTCCTGAAGAGTGGTAGTGGAGACAATGTTGACCACCCCTCCCATCTCTTTCTCTGCAAGTTGATGATTTACCAACTGTAGAGGAATCTATTACCATCTTTATGAGGGTGGTTATTAAACATTTCTACAGTGAATATCCCCATAACAAACTCTTTCAACAGAACTGCTGAAAACCCTCGGGGTGAATTCCTACAATCAGAATTTGATATTTTCATTTGATGCTGTGAATGGAATATTATCCTTGTATTTTATTACATTATTGATTGATGCATTGAAGCTATATAATTATTGATTCTTTTCTCCTTTTACATATAAGTGCCTGTCTTATCACCAACTGGATAATATCATCAGGTTTAGTCACCATTGGGCTAGCAGTACTGAAGTCAAGTACTTTCTGACAACAAGGTTAAACATTATAATTCTGTTGTTTTCATTATCATTAATTATTCTGAATCACTTTTGGTTGGGAAACATGGGCTTGTGTCATTTAATGGTAAGGATTAGTGAATACCCATTTTTTTTTGCACTGCTTGTAGGTGAATCTTAACTCACTTTGATGTATTTATAAACATTTGAATTGTGTCTTAGAATATGACTGATTTTTTTCAGTCCTACTTTGTGAATATTTTCTCTGGTTCTAGAATGAGGGATTTCATCAAACAATCTGATCCACATGCCATTCTTTCTGCAGGAATTGAGACCTTAGTGAGCATTGGGCTACCATCAGTTGTTATGGGTGCCCTCCTTCCATTCTGCTGGCACTTCTCTCTAGGGTTTACTTGCTCACAGTATGAACCCTCTAATTGGTCCTCTTTCTCTTGCTTCTCTTGCAGGGACATGTCTCTAGGTAGAGGCTAGAGTTCCCAGAGCAAATTTTGATTTAGTAAAAGTTGAATTCTAGCTTCACTATAGGAAGTTCATCCTAGATGCATCACAAAGCCACATTCTTAAAATGCTTTGTCAGTAACAGAGTACACATTGTCTAATTCATTTGTCTTCCTCTGTGGCCAGTCGTTAGTTCTCCAAGTCATTAAGTCAAGGGGAAGGGAGGTTTTCATTTTTGCCAAGTATCACAAGTAATTCATATATTAAAATTTAAAATGTACATATATACATGTGTATAATATATATTATAGCTTGACATCATAATGCATATATACATACATATATTAAATATAATATACACATTTGTGTATGTGTTAATATCTGTGTATGGGTTTTTTTGAGCTTGCATGTTCATGATTGTACATGGGTATGTGTGTGTGTGTGTGTGTGTGTGTGTGATGATCGTTCTCTAGAAGTTTTTCAGAATTGTGTACAATAACTGAGGGAAAGATTTGCCAAGAGTTGATTCAACAGTGAAGATAAATTAATAGAAAGTGCAGTGAAGTCATTAAACAATTCTACAGAACAGGCAAGTTCACAGATGTATTGGTAGATTCAGAAAGAAAGCTAGGGGGATGAGAGTTTGAATACAGGAATCCAAGGAAACAGAATATAGTTTTAGGTGCTCATTTAAGGAAGGAGTACCACTCACATAGCAAAGGCAAATCAGTTATGCATGTTGCACATTATCACCTAGTGGAGATCTCCTTTACACGTTGGTCAATAACTGTGTCTCAGCAATATCAGTCTTTAAATGTGCAGATACTTTTCTACAGATTGCTGGGTTAGCGTTTATAGTCATTTGCAGTATGAAGCTATAAGGTCAAGCAAGCTATGCTAGTCAGTGGCTTCAAACACTTCTAGGCTTGGAATGATTCTTTTAGAAGCAATAATATAAGAAGCCACAAGATGGGGGTGTTTGCACACACAAGTATGTCATTCAGCTGTAGGTTTCTTCTCAGGATGCACTCTCCACTTGTGGCTATCCACGTTCATAAACGTTCACCTTAATGACAATTACAATTTTCTAGCTGAATCAACATCCCACAGAGAACTCAGTTACTTAGACAAGGTGAAAATAAACTCCTTTTCTAATCTCCCAATCTTTTTCTATTGAATTATATTTGGCTTTTGTGTGCCATTGAAATTTTGTGAGGGTTTTTAGGAAGCAGCGATTCTTCTCATAATTTATAGCATTAGACAAAAAGGGAAAATTAATATCCAGTGATAAAATGTTGATCATTTGAATAGTGTTGTCAATGCATAGTAGAACATAAGGTATTATTGAAAATGACATTTTTTTAGTATATGTGAAAACTTTCATGATATAATTTTAATGATGTAGAAAGTGAATGAAATAATACACACATAATTTTAACCCCGTGAGTACAATTAGTACTGCAAGTATGTATACAGATATAGGGCTGAGCACTGGAGCATGAAATTAGGAGGAAAACATGGGGAATTTCTGAGGTTTTGGAGAGGAAGTGGTAGAGTTGCATATAATGATCAAAGCAGATCCTATTCTAGTATGAAATCTTAAAGGAGGGCTGGAGAGATAACTCAGTGGTTAAGAGCACTGACTGCTCTTCTAGAGCTCCTGAGTTCAATTCCTAGTAACCACATGGTGTCTCAACAACCATCTCCAATGGGATCTGATGTTCTCTTTTGGTGTGTTTGAAGATAGCAACAGTGTACTCATATACATAAAAAAAATAAATCTTAAAAAAAAAGAAATGTTCAAGGAATAAATAAAAGCTGTAAATATGCCTACACACAAAATGAAAGAAAAGGTTTCTGATCTTACTAATGTTTAAATGTTGGTGGTGAAATTACAGAATCCAAAGCTTTTCCTTTGGAATTTTCTTCATGCTCAAACTTTGTCTAAGGTTAGGAGTGAATTTCACCCCCAGGAGATGCCAAGAAAAAAATACAGAATTTTCAACGAGGGCAAAAGCTACAGTAGGTTTGAGGCAGATGGGATGTGGAGTCTGGGGAACTAATAGATCTGAGATTGAAAACATTCTGAAATTGTATTGTGACTAGAGGGAGTTACATAACCTGGACTGTATTGAGGTGTATACATTAAAGAGTTAAACTATTATGGTATAAAAAAATAAATCTAGATAAAGTTGTTAAAAATAAAATCAATCAAAAAATAACCAGGAGATGCAGAGTTAAACAAAAGATTGAACATAGATATAATTTGATTTCTCCATGAAATAGGAGAAAATCAATCAACATTTTCCTGGACTACACAGAATTTTCACATCTATCAACTTGCGAAGTCAAAAGTTTAAAGATAGTAAAATATGGAATCTGTTAATCCAGAGAATGAACCTTAATGTAGACAATTCTGACATTTCCCACTGGAGCATCATTTTACCTGTTAGAATTATGTAAGCATATCAATTGTTCATATTTTCTAGGTTTGTTACCATGCATCTCAGACCATGGTATGTCTGCTCTAGTACCATAGATAAATGATACTAGCCATACACCTATGATCCTAACACATATCTATGATCTACAAGTATCTATCAAATGAGGAAAACAAGACTAATACAATGTCACACTTTCTTTTTTTTCGGTTTTTTAAAATACTTTTTATAAGACATTTAATTTACATTTCAGATGTTATCACCTTAGCCCATTCTCCAACCCTGCCCAGAAACTCCCTATCCCATCCTCACTTCTCTTACTTCTATGAGGATGTGCCTCCACTTACCCCCCCCCACTCCAATGTCCCCATCCTTGAATTTCCCCACACTGTGTGTCCAGTCTCCTTGGGACACAGGATCTTCTCTCCTACCAATGCCTACAAGGCCATCCTCACCTACAAATATAACTGGAGCCATGAGTCCTTCCCTATGTGCTCCCAGGCTGGTGGTTTACACCCTGGGAGCTCTGGTTGGTTCTTATTGTTGCTCTTCTCATGGGGCAGCAAACAATTTCAGCTCCTTCAGTCTTCTTTCTAACTCTTCCATTGGGAACTCCTTGATCAGTTCAATGGTTAACTATGAGCATACTCCACTGAATATGTCATACTCTGGCAGACCTCTAAGGAGACAGCTATATCAGGTTCCTGTCAGCATGCATTTCCTGATATCCACATCAGTATCTACCTTTGGTGACTGCACATAGGATGGATACATAGGTGGAATGGTCTCCAGATGACCCCTCCTTCAGTTTCTGTCCCAAGCTTTGTCTCCATATTTTCTCCATTGAATATTTTACTACTCCTTTATGAAGGACTACAGCACACACATTTGGTTTTCCTTCTTCATGAGCTTCATGTGGTCTGTGAGTTGAATCTTGGGTATTTCAAGCTTCTGGGATAATATCCAATTATCATGGAGTGAATACCATGTGCGTTCTTTTGTGATTGGGTTACCTCACTCAAGATGATATTTTCTAGTTCCCTCCATTTACCTAAGAATTTCTCGAATTCATTGTTTTTAATAGCTGAGTAATACTCCATTGTGTAAATGTACCACATTTTTAATCCATTCCTCTGTTGGAGGATATCTGGGTTATTTCCATCTTCTGGCTATTATAAATAAGGCTGCTATGAACATAGTGGAACATGTGTCCTTGTTATATATTGGAGTATCTTCTGGGTATATGTCCAGGAGTGGTATAGCTGGGTCCTTAGGTAATGCTATGTCCAATTTTCTGAGGAACGGCCAGATTGATTTCCATAGTGGTTGCACCATCTTGCAATCCCACCAACAACGAAGGAGTATTCCTCTTTCTACACATCCTCGCCAGCATCTACTATCACCTGAGTTTTTGATCTTAGCCATTCTAACTGGTGTGAGGTGGAATCTCAGGGTTGTTTTGATTTGCATTTCCCTGATGATTAAGGATGTTGAACATTTCTTTAGGTGCTTCTTGACCGTGAGTTTCCTCAGTTGAGAATTCTTTGTTTACCTCTGTACCCATTTTTAATAGGGTTACTTGGTTGTCTGGAGTCTAATTTTTTGAGTTCTTTGTATATATTGGATATTAGCCCTCTATCATATGTGGGATTGGTAAAGATCTTTTCCAAATCTGTTGATTGTCGTTTTGTCCGGTTGACAGTGTCCTTTGCCTTACAGAAACTTTGCAATTTTATGAGGTCCCATTTTTCAATTTTTGATCTTAGAGCCTAAGCCATTGGTGTTCTGTTCAGGAACTTTTCCCTGTGCCCAAGTATTCAAGGTTCTTCCCCACCTTCTCTTCTATTAGTTTCAATGTGTCTGGTTTTATGTGGAGGTTCTTTATTCACATGGACTTGAGCTTTGTACAAGGAGATTATGGATCGATTTGCATTCTTCTACATGTTGTCCTCCAGTTGATCCAGCACCATTTGTTGAAAATGCTGTCTTTTTTCCACTAGACAATTTTAGCTCCTTGTCAAAGATCAAGTGACCATAGGTGTGTGGGTTTATTTCTGGGTCTTCAATTCTATTTCATTGATCTTCCTACCTGTTTCTGTACCAATACCATGCAGTTTTTTTATCACTATTGCTCTGTAGTACAGCTTGAGGTCAGGGATGGTGATTCCTCCAGAAGTTCTTTTATTGTTGAGAATAGTTTTCAGTATCCTCGGTTTTTTGTTATTCCAAATGAATTTGAGAATTTCTCTTTCTAACTCTGTGAAGAATTGAGTAGGGATTTTAATGGGGATTTCATTGAATCTGTAGATTGCTTTTGGCAAGATGAGCGTTTTTACTATATTAATCCTGCCTATTCATGAGCATGGGAGATCTTTCCATCTTCTGAGATCCTCTTTGATTTCTTTCTTCAGAGATTTGAAGTTCTTGTCATATAGATCTTTCATTTGCTTGCTTAGAATTACACTAAGATATTTTATATTTTTTTGTGATTATTGTGAAGGTTGTTATTTCTCTTCTTTCTCTGTCTATTTATCTTTTGAGTAGAGGAAGGCTACTAATTTGTTTGATTTGATTTTATAACCAGCCACTTTGTTGAAGTTTTTTTTTTTTTTTTTAATCTGGTTTAGGAGTTCTCTGGTGGAAGTTTGGAGGTCACTTAAATATACTATCATATCATTTGCAAATAGTGTTCTTTTGACTTCTTCCTTTCCTTTTGTATCCAGTTGACTTCTTTTTGGTGTCTAATTGTGCTAGCTAGGACTTCCAGTACTATATTGAATGGTAGGGAGAGAGCGGGCAGCCTGTCTAGTCCCTGATATTAGTGGGATTGTTCCAAGTTTCTCTCCATTTAGTTTGATGTAGACTATTGGCTTGCTGAATATTGTTTTTACTATGTTTATGTATGGGCATTGAATTCCTGATCTCTCCCAGATTTTTACCATGAAGGGATGTTGAATTTTGTCAAATGCTTTCTCAACATCTAGAGAGATGATCATGTGTTTTTTTTTTCTTTGAATTTGTTTATATAGTGGATTACATTGATGGATTTCAGAATATTGAACCATCCCTGCATTCCTGGGATAAAGCCTACTTGATCATAATCGATGATTGTTGATGTGTTTTTTTGATTCGGTTTGCTAGAATTTTATTGAGTATTTTTGCATAGATATTCATAAGATAGATTGGTCTGAAGTTCTCTTTCTTTGTTGGGTGTTCTTGAGGATTAGGTTTGAGTGTGATTGTAGCTTCATAGAACGAATTGGGTAGTATTGTTTCTGTTTCTATTTCGTGGAATAGTTTGAAGAGAATTGGTATTAGGTCTTCCTTGAAGGTCTGATAGAATTCTGCACTAAAACCATCTGGTCCTGGGCTTTTTTTGGTGGGGAGACTTTTAATGACTGCTGCTATTCTTTAGGGGTTATGGGACTGTTTAGATGATTTATTTGCTCCTGATTTGGAACCTGGTATCCATCTAGAAAATTGTCAATTTCATCCAGATATTCCAGTTTTGTTGAGTGTAGGTCTTTGTAGTAGGATATGATGAGTTTTTTTTTTTTTAATTTCCTCAGTTTCTGTTGTTATCTTTCCCCTTTCAGTTCTGATTTTATTAATTTGGATACTGTCTCTGTGCCCTCTGGTTAGTCTGGCTAAGAATTTATCTATCTTCTTGATTTTCTGAAAGAATGAGTTCCTGGTTTTGTAGATTCCTTGTATAGTTCCTTCTGTTTCTACTCAGTTGATTTCAGCCCTGAGTTTGATTATTTCCTACTGTCTACTCCTCTTTGGTGTATTTGCTTCTTTTTCTTCTAGAGCTTTCAGGTGTGAAGTCAAGTTGTCAGTTTATGCTATCTCCAGTTTCTTTTTGTAGGCACATAGAGCTATGAGTTTTCCTCTTAGCACTGCTGTCATGGAGTCCCACAAGTTCTGGTATGATGTGACCTCATTTTCACTAAGTTCTAAAAAGTCTTTAATTTCTTTCTTTATTACTTCCTTGACCAAGTCATCATTGAGTAGAACATTGTTCAGTTTCCATGTGTATGTGGGCTTTCCATTATTTTTGTCATTATTAAAGACCATCGTTACTCTGTGGTGATCTAATAGGATGCAAGAGATTATTTCAATATTTTTGTATCTGTTGAGGCCTGTTTTGTGACCCCATTATATGGTCTATTTTGGAGAAGGTACCATGAGGTGCTGAGAAAAAGGTATATTCTTTTGTTTTAGGATGAAATGTTCTATAGATATCTCTTAAATCCATTTGGTTCATAACTTCTGTTAATTTCATTGTATCTCTATTTAGTTTCTGTTTCTATGATCTGTCCATTGCTAAGAATGGGATGTTGAAATCCCCCACTATTATTGTGTGAGGTGCAATGTGTGGTTTGAGCTTTTATGAAGTTTCTTTTATGTATGTGGGTGCCCTTGCAATTGGAGTATAGACGGTCAGAATTGAGAGTTCATCTTGGTGGGTGTCATGTGCCCTTACAATGCAAGAAGGAAATTGGGCCCAACAGATATAAGTAACTCATTTAAGGCCACATAGGCTTCTCCCTGTTGAGTCTGAGCAGGAGTCAAAGGGCAACAACAACAACTCAAAATAAAAGATTAAAAAAGCAACCCTCCCCAAACAAACAAACAAACAAACAAACAAACAAACCAACCAACCAGAAACCTGCCAGGCAATTCCAAAAGGATCTGTGAGATCCAAGATCTGGCCAGAGATAGGAAGAGTTTTCCATTGATGAGTATGAATTGTCCTTCCTTATTTTTTGATTACTTTTGGTTTAAAGTCGATTTTATTTGATATTAGAATTGCTATTTCAGCTTGTTTCTTGGGACTATTTACTTGGAAAATTATTTTCCATCTTTTTATTCTAAGGTAGTGTCTGTCTTTGTCACTAAGGTGCATTCCCTGTATGCAGCAAAATTCTGGGTCCTTTTAATGTATTTAGTCTGATAGTCTACATTTTTTATTGGAGAATTGAGTCCATTGATATTAAGGGATATTAAGGAAAATTAATTTTGCTTCCTGTTATTTTTGTTATTACAGGTAGAATTATATTTGTGTAGCTATCTTCTTTTGTGGTTGCTGGAAAATTACATCCTTGTTTTTTCTAGGTTGTAGTTTCCCTCCTTGTGTTGGTGTTTTCCATCAATTATCCTTTGAAGTGCTGGATTTGTGGGTAGACATTGTGTAAATTTGATTTTTCATGGACTATCTTGGTTTCTCCATTATAGTGATTGAGAGATTTGCTGGGTATAGTAGTCTGGGCTGGCATTTGTGTTCCCTTATGGTCTATATGATATTAGTCCAGAATCTTTTGGCTCTTATAGTCTCTGGGGATAATTTTGTTGTAATTCTTATAGGTCTGCTTTGTATGTTACTTTACCTTTTTCCCTTACTGCTTTTAGTATTTTTTCTTTGTTTTGTGCATTTGATGTTTTGATTATTATGTTACAGGAGGAATTTCTTTTCTGGTCACTCTATTTGAAGTTCTGTATGCTTCTTGTATGTTTATGGACATCTCTTGCTTTAGGTTAGGAAAGTTTTCCTCTATAATTTTGTTGAAGATATTTACCTTTCCTTTAATTTGGGAATCTTCACTCTCATCTATATCTGTTATCAATAGGTTTGATCTTCTCATTGTGTCCTGGATTTTCTGAATGTTTTCGGTTAGGAGATTTTTGCATTTTGCATTTTCTTTGAAAGTTGTGTCAATGTTTTCCATAGTATCTTCTACACATGAGATTCTCTCTTCTATCTCTTGTATTCTATTGGTGATGCCTGCATCTATGACTCCGGATCTCTTTCCTAGATTTTCTATCTCCAGGGTAGTTTCCCTTTGAGATTTCTTTATTGTTTCTACTTCCATTTTTAGACCCTGGATGGTTTTGTTTAATTCCTTCCCTGTTTTGTTATGTTTTCTTGTAATTTTTTTAAGGGATTTTTGTGTTTCCTATTTAATGGCTTCTACATGTTTACCTATGTTCTCCTGTACTTCTTTAAGGGGTTATTTATGTCCTTCTTAAAGTCCTCTATCATCATCATGAGAAGTGATTTTAATTCTGAATCCTGCTTTTCCAGTGTGATGTGGTGTCCAGAGCATGCTATGGTGGGAAAACTGGGTTCTGATGATGCCAAGTAACTTTGGTTTTTGATGCTTATGTTCTTATGCTTGCCTTTTGCCATCTGGTTAACTCTAGTGCTACCTGCACTCACTCTCTGACTGGAGATTGTCTTTTTAGTTATTTTGCTTGTGTCAGAACTCCTCAGAATCCAGATGTCTTTGTGATCCTGTGATCCTGAGCTCCTGCGTGGAAGACCGCCTGGGGACTCAGGCTGCCTCTGGGATCCTGAAATCCTGCTGCTTTGAGTGCAGTGGTTTCTCTAGGATGGCTCAGGATATGGTGTCTTCATGGGAGCAGACCAGCTAGGTATCTGCCCCATTCAAAAGCATAGTCACACTTTGTTGATCAATCCATTTTCACTTCAAGCAATTACCAATTAAATGTCACTTGGTTTCTTCTTTTTTTCTTTTTACTGGATATTTTCTTTATTTACATTTCAAATGTTATCCCCTTTTCCAGTTCCCCCTAGAAATCCCCTATCCCATCCCCCCTCACACTGCTTCTATGAGAGTGTTCCCCCACCCATCTACTTCTGCCTCCCCACCCTTGAATTCCCCTACACTGGGGCATCAAGCTTCCACAGGACCAAGGGTGCCTCCTCCCATTGATGTGCAACAATGCCGTCCTCTGTTACATATGTGGCTGGGGCCATGGGTCCCTCCATGTGTACTCCTTTCTTGGTGATTTAGTCCCTGGGAGCACTGGGGGCTCTGGTTGGTTGATATTGTTGTTCTTCCTATGGGGTTGCAAATCCTGTCAGCTCCTTCATTCCTTTCTCTAACTCCTCCATGGGGGACTCTGTGCTCAGTCCAATGGTTGGGTGCTAGCATCTACCTCTGTATTTGTCAGGCTCTGGCAGTACCTCTACATCAGTTATATCATATAGCTATATAGCTATAGCAGGCTTCTCTCAGCATGAACTTCTTGGCATTCACAATAGTGTCTGGGTTTGGTGACTGTATATGAGATGGATCCCCAGGTTGGGCAGTCTCTGGATGGCCCTTCCTTCAGTCTCTGCTCAACACTTTGTCTCTGTATTTGCTCCCGTGAGTATTTTGTTCCTCTTTCTAAGAAGCAACCAAACTTTGGTCTTCCTTCTTCTTGAGCTTCATGTAGTCTGTGAATTGTATCTTGAGTATTCTGAGCTTTGGGGCTAATATCCACATATCTGTGAGTGCATATCATGTGTGTTATTTTGATATTGGGTTACCTCACTTAAGATGATATTTTCTAGTTCCATCCATTTGCCTAAGAATTTCATGAATTCATTGTTTTTTAATAGCTGAGTAGTATTCCATTGTGTAAATGTACCACATTTTCTATATCCATTCCTCTGATGAAAGACATCTTGGTTCTTTCCAGCTTCTGGCTATTATAAATAAGGCTGCTATGAACATAGTGGAACATGTGTCCTTGTTATATGTTGAAGAATCTTTTGCTCACTTGATATTTGACAAAGGAGCTAAAACCATCCAGTGGGAAAAAGACAGCATTTTCAACAAATGATGCTGGTTCAACTGGAGGTCAGCATGTAGAAGAATGCAAATTGAACCATTTTTGTCTCCTTGTAGAAAGCTCAAGTCTGAGAGGATCATGGATCTCCAAATAAAATCAGACACACTGAGACTAACAGAGGAGAAAGTGGGGAAGAGCCTAGAAAACATGGGCCCAGGGGAAAATTTCCTGAACAGAACACCAATGGCTTATGCTCTAAGATCAAGAACTGACAAATGGAACCTCATAAAATTGGAAAGCTTCTGTAAGGTAAAGAATACTGTCAATACGATAAAACAACAATCAACAGATTGGGAAAAGATCTTTACCAATCCTACATCCGATATAAGACTAATGTTGAATATATACAAAGAACTCAAGCAAGAAGTTAGATTCCAAAGAATCAAATAACTTTATTAAAAAATGGAGTTCTGAGGTAAACAAAGAATTTTCAACTGAGGAATATTTCATGGCTGAGAAGCACCTAAAGAAATGTTCGAAGTCTGGGTATATGCCCAGGAGTGGTATAGCTGGGTCCTCAGGTAGTGATATGTCCAATTTTCTGAGGAACTGCCAGACTGTTTTCCATAGTGGTTGCACCATCTTGCAATCCCACCAACAATGGAGGAGTGTTCCTCTTTCTCCACATCCTCGCCAGCATCTGCTATCACCTGAGTTTTTTATTTTAGCCACTCTGACTGGTGTGAGGTGGAATCTCAGGGTTGTTTTAATTTGCATTTCCCTGATGATCACAGGCAGGAGCCTGATATAGCTGTCTCTCTAGAAGTCTGCAAGAGTCTGACATACTCAGAGGCAGATGCTCACAGCTAACCATCAAACTGATCATGGGGTTCCCAATGGAGAAGATAGAGTGAAGGCTGAAGGAGTTGAAAGGATTCGTGACACCATGAGGAAAACAACAATGCCAACCAACCAGAGCCCCCAGGGTCTAAACCACCAGCCTGGGAGCGCTTAGGGAGGGACCCATTGCTCCAGCTATATATACAAGGGAGCTATATATAAGTGGGAGAAGAGATCCTTGATCCCATGAAGGCTGGTCATCGTAGGGGGGGATATTCGAGGGTGGGGAGGTGAGATATGGGGGAGGGTGGGTGGGGGTACACCAACGTGGAGGCAGGAGGAGGGGGGAAGGCATAGTGAGTTCCTGGGAGGGAGGGGGGAAATGGGGTAAGGAGAGAACATCTGAAATGTAAATAAAATTTCCAATAAAAAAAAAAGAAATGTTCGAAGTCCTTATTCATCAGGGAAATGAAAATCAAAACATCCCTGAGATTCCACCTCACACCAGAGGTGGAATTAAAAACTCAGGTGAGGGTAGATGCTGGCAAAGATATGGTAAAAGAAGAACACTCCTCAATTTTTGGTGAGATTACAAGCTAGTACATCCACTCTGGAAATTAGTATGGTGGTTCCTCATTAAATTGGACATAGTATTACCTGACGACCCTGCTATACCACTCTTAGGCATATAACCCAAAATATTTGCCACTTGGTTTCTTAACTCAGCCTAGGTTCCAATAGCAGATCCTGATAGCTTATGCTCTGCTATGCTGAGATTGCACACAATAACTTTAAAAAGGCCTGAGAGAAGATGTGTGCCTTGAAACCTAGCCAAGATTCAGCTGAAGGAATACAAGATTCTACTGGGAACAATGATTATACCATCTTACTCCAAATCCCTCAGCAGATTCAGCAACAGAACCAGCTATTGTAGTGCTTACTTGATCCCAAAGACATATTATTTTTCAATATTCTTTTATTATTCTCTCTCCTTTTTATTTAAAATCTGATGTTCTCCACACTAATAAGAATATAGATTTAGCTGTGAATGTTGTAAAAATGTTCTGAGGATTGGATTTGCTTACATCTAGCAAGACATATCTGTTCCATCTATATGAGAAGTGTTTTTTTCTCAACCATGAGCCCATTGTTTGAGGATCTTGTTATATGTCTTAAAAAAAAAAAGTCCATATATCATGTAGAGAATTTATCTACTTACTACTTAGAAAGAAAAGAAAGTGTACAATATATTTTGGGAGGTGATTTTATTTAGTTTATCATTATCGGAGAATTCACTAATAATGAACATTTTGCAAAAAGGAATGAAATCTGGGTATTTATGAAAGTGGATAAACAAGGGTGTGATCTTCATCAGAAGCTAGTCAAGATTATGACCATTTCACTTGGATCGAGGGTCAAGTTGACATAGCCTGAAGTCACCTCAGAAAGGAACCTCAATTGAAGGATTGTCCAAACTAGATTAGCCTGTGACCATGTCTGGAGGGAGTTCTCTTGATTGTTAATGTAGAAGTAAGCAGTCCACTGTGACTAACATCAACCTTAGCCACACTATTTTGGACTGTAAAAGAAAACTAGCAAGCAAGAGGGGGAAAGGAAGCCATCAGGAATATGCCTTCACAGTTTCTGCTGTAATTTCTTGTCTGAGTATGTACACTAGTTCAAGGTAATGTTGCATGGAAGAGCAAGCAGTTCTGTCTTCATGTTCCTGACTCAGTTTCTGCCCTGACCTCCTTTAATTATTGACTAGAACCTGCAAGCATAAGCCAAATAACTCCTTTCCTTTCCTAAATTGCCTTTGATCAGAGTATTTTATCCCACAAACAGAAAGGAAACTATTAGCAAATATTTGAGGTAGGAGTGATCTTCTATGATTTTGTCATTTTCATGAAATAAGAGAGCTAAGAAATTTCTTAAGACTCTACCCTAAGGTCAAATCCAACACCCTTGTCCCTCAATCCATGCTCTCTACACTTCAGTCGAGATCTTACTGAAGCACAACAGGGCTCCATGTCATGCTGCAAACTTCAAGGTCCCTACATGTCTACCCCAACTTCTCCAAACACTGTTGTTCACCCTCAATGAGTAAACAGGAGTAGACAATGATTAAGAAAGAGAGTTTCTATCAGAAACTAGATACTCTTTCCTGCTGGCCACAGAAAATTTACATAGAGCCATTTCCTACCAAAAGGACTTTAGTAAGGGTGATTTGGACTTCATGACCAAGCCACATACTACATTCTACCAGGGTATTAGTGTTTAGCTTATTCTTTTACTATTGCATTTGATTTTTATAAAATTGTGAATAAAAATATATAAAAACTATTTTATGGAAAATAGTTTTTTATACAATATCTTCTGATTGTTTTTTCTTCCCAAACTCCTTCCAGATCTTTCCCATTTCTCCTCTCATATGAATTTACACATTTTCTGTTTATCTTTCATTAGAATACAAACAGGATGCTAAAAATAATTATATAATAAAATAAAAACAAACAAATCAGAATTACACAGTATACAAATAAACAAAAGAAAAGAAGCCCAAGGAAAAGATCAAGAAAGCATATGCATACAAAGACATTTGCAACAATATAATAAAAACACAAAAATAGCAATTATAATATATACTCAAGGGACTTGTAATGGTGAATAAATCATCCTGGCAAAGCATTATAAGATAAAGATGGCAATGAGTTCATTTTATGTTCATCATGTACGGCTGGATATGGGATCTGGCCTTGTAAATGATTTTGTATACCTAGTGAGATTCCACTGGAGTAAACTGTGGTTATTAATTGGAGGTCTTCTGTAGGGACTTGTGCTTGTGTCCATTTATCCTCTCAGCACTAAAAAAACATCAGGAACAGACTTGGGCATTATTGCACTAACTTGTCTGGAAGGGAGGTCACCATTGTATACTGAAGAGTTTGTAGATGATTTTGTGTTTATCTTTTTTCTTTGGTAACATTTAGAGTATCTTCTAGTACCACAAACAATATGCTGAAGGGGTGAAGGCTTTTGATGGACACCCGTTCTACTTCTTTAAGTTCCATGAGTTGTATAGGTTTGTCTTGGGCAATGTGGTCTTACTAGCAGTTAGTGGAGAGCAACCAATAGCCTCGGTAATAGTGTAGGGTGCTCAGGGTTTCATGGGTCCTATTTGGTCAACAACTAGATTATGTGTAATTTCCAAACTAGAAACTTCCTTTTGTGATGAAAGATGTCGAGCTGTGGCTCTGATTCCATCATTACCTCGAAATTCAATTAAGATCGTCTTCAAATATGTGTATACTATAGGAAGCTTTTACTGCACTAAGTTTCCATGTGATGGCTCAAATAACCCATAGATTTAGCTGTCCTTCCCTATGTCACTCCTGTATCTCACTCTTCCTTCTCTATCCTTCTTTGATCTTTCTATTCCAGTCTATACCATGAATCCATAACTATTCTACTTTCCTTTCTAGGGTAATCCAACCCTCTCCAAGTTCCCTTGTATATACCTGTCCTTTGTAGTTATATGGATTGTTCCTATATCAACTATCCTTCAAAGTTCAGAGAGAAGAATTTTGGTGGTGGTAATCAGGACCGCCAATTAAGATGAGAAGATGAGTACTGGCTGAGTTTCCAAATTCTCAGAGACTCTCAATCCTCATACTATACACATACAAATAGTGAGTAGAAGAGGGTTTACTTCTGTGTCTCTGGTACATTACGGACTTGGTGGTTTTTATTAGTTTGTATTTGATTTGGTCAAGGATTTGGATTGCACATTCTGCCTTTCTGAGTTCTACAATTCTCAAAGAAGTAGTCAAAGTTGGCTACTGTTGTCTACTTTGCCATTTTCTTAGGATAAAGGAACTTTTTATGCTTGGGTTCCAGATTTTATCTAATTTATTGTGATAATGTTTTCAAATCATTTTGTCATCAGTCTGATATTTTAGGTAAGTGTTTTTAGGTGGACATCTTGTATTCTTAGTTGTTTTCTCTCACAGAGTTACTTTGAAGAATGCCTTATGCCATATTACCTGACAAGGAATTTTTGCTGAGTATTCTAAGGGAAGAGATGTGGAATTGTTACTGAATCATGGGACTCTTTTGGTCTTAAAATAAGACATGGGCTGGAAAGATGATTTGGTAATAAGAAACAAACACATATTGCCCTTGCAAGGACTCAAGTTTGGTTGTGAGCATCCACTTTGGTGGTTCACAGCTACAGAACTTTTAGTCTAGCTCCAGGATATCTGATACTCACTCCCTTCTGGCCTCTTTTGGCATTATATTCTAGTTCATATACCAAAATACAGACACATAATTTAAAAAAATGCTAAAAAAGGATGCACAGTCCATGCTAGCTTACAAAACAGCTGTCAGTATAAATAAAAATGGGGTATTTGGTAAACCTTATATATTTTTATTGGAGCTCTGTTTTATCCTTCATTGATTAAAAAGGAAATCTGCCACTATTGGTGCAGCAGTTACACCATGTAGCTGAGAACTGCATTTGTCCATATTCTCCCTAGTTTGCAAAAACCATAGCAATGAAATTAACTGACTATGCTGCTCTAAATCCGTGTTGCTTCTTAGAGTGTTGATTGGTCCTAGTTCTTTTAAAATTAAACACTATTATAAAGGGAGTGACTCCCTATTTACTGACTTTACTCTCAATATTCTTCAAATTAGCACAGGTCTGAGAAATTTGATAGTGAAGAATCCAATTCTGAACTGCTTTGTTCTGAAAATGTGTATTAAAAATCCAATGAGATAGATCAGTGTGTAGATTCTTGTCACCAAGCCTAATGACCCAAGTTCAATACTCAGAACTTGTGAAGTGGAATGAGAGAACCAACTTCTGCAAGTGGTTCTGACCTCCACATGAATGCTGACATGCAGGACACACACACACACACACACACACACACACAAAGAGAGAGAGAGAGAGAGAGAGAGAGAGAGAGAGAGAGAGAGAGAGAGAGAGAGAGACACGGTAAAAAAATGCAAGCATCTTTTGAATGAAGGAAGACAGAGAAGTCAAGATAGAGTACACATATCTTCCTTCCTGTGTTTTAAATTTAAAGATTTATTTTGAAAGGAAATGAAAACTTTCGTTTTGTTTCAGTCACTTGAGATCATTAGAAGAAAAGTAGAACTCAAGAAGACCAAATCCCTCCTCCTTAACAAGATCTTTAAGGTATATCACCTTTAATTATAAAGATAATGATACATTTAGAAGTGTATAGGAAATTATAAACTGTTGATGTATATGTATGGCTTTTAATATTTTTTGAATTTTAAAAATTTCATTTATTGATGGATTGATGTGAGGATGGTGTTCACCATGGTGTGCATATAGAGATTAGGGAACAACTGTATGCACTGCTGTTTACCCAGGAATAGTTCCTTATTCAGCAATTAGCAGAGAACACAGAATTACATGCAAGGAATGTCAGAGGTGTGAAGAGAATGTTTGTGGGAGGGAAAAGAACTGCAAGAGCAACAGTAAGGAAATAGGGAGGGAAGGAGAGATTGGCAACATGATATTCAAAGCTTCAGAGCCCATGTATCACCAGCACACAGTGTCAGGCTTCCCCTCTGGGACTCCCGTGTCTTCATTTGTAAAGTATGATATCGAACTTGATAACTTCTAAGGCTCCTTCCGGCACTGCCATTCTGAATTCTCATTAGTATTGCTTTAAATACTGAAACACTCCTTAATAGGCGAGAAATTAAAAGCCTTAACCTTTGGCTGTTAATATTATCAGTGCCAATGTTTCATGACTTGAGATGAATAACTGATGAGGAGACAGACCAGAGCTAGTGATATCATGAGAAGTGACAGGCATTTTTCCCTCAGGTGACACTGGGAAGAGACTGCTGAAATCTTTTGTATAATTCAAGTGATAATGGAATGGAGAGATGATTTCTGCAGGCCTTCATTGCATAAAATGTAATAAAATGTCACATTTTTTTCTTTAGTTTTATTTGATGCTCACATACACCCCTCTCCCATTTCAGTATGATAAAGGTGAAAGTGAAATTGAAGAGGACTGGCTAAGAAAGAGAAGAGTCCAACCACTGGCTATTATTGTTCAGTGTTCATTCCTTAATGAATTATAGGACATGTTAAATGTGGTGAAAGTTACTATAGCTCATTGAAAATGTATTCATTGTGGTCATATATCCATCTGAACGTGTGGTTTTCTATAAACATATAAACTGTGCTCCAAGGAATTCTAGAAACACATAGCAGAAAGTACATGTTCTAGCTAAACACTTGTACTCATTTATGGTGAGACCAGAAACCATGGAATTTACCCAGGCTTGAGACACCTCACTCCAGGAAAGCTCCATTAAAATTCTCACCTATGTTTTGACCTTTGTATCATGATTTTGTATAAATTGGCATATGTTCCGAGACTTATGTGGGAGGAGAAATAGGATCCCCTCTCCTACTGCCAATTTCTGTTTCCTGATAAAGTTTGAACCACAGGGAAAGTAAAATAGTGGGTTACTGGACCGCATTGGCCATCAACACCTCTAGAGGCTGCTCATGGACTTTGAGCTTTTTTGTACCCCATTTTCCCGAATAAATTAAGCTAACATATAGCTACAGAAACTCTTTACCAATTATGGTTTACATCGATTTTGCTTCTAAGTCTATGAAGATCTTTCTATCTCCATTTACAATTTGGTCCCTCAATGATACTACTACAATATCAATGAAAGTGCTTTTCTTAGTTAAAGTTTTATTGCTATGAGGAGATACTTTTTTTTTTTAAATAACACTATGCTTATAACATATACACACAAAGAAACAAACATACAAACAAACAAACAATAACAAGCCATTTAAATGGGGTGACTTAACATGTCAAAGGTCCACTGTCATCATGGCAGGAAACCTGGCAGTGTTCAGGCAGACGTGATGCTGGAGGAGGAGCTGAGAGCTTTAACATCTTCATCTGCCAGCTGCAGGAGGAGACTCTGACACTGGACATATCTTGAGCATAGACCTCAAAGTCTGCCACCACAGTGACACTCTTCCTTCAACAAAGTCACAATGACTCCAACAAGGCCACACCTCCTAATAATGCCATGCCCTACAGGCCAAGTATTCAAACACATGAATCTATGAGAGCTATAAGTATTCAAACCATCACAGTGGTCTTCTTAAAGGTTTACAAAATGTGTTGATATTGGAGCAATTAATAGGTTACTGGAATAAGGGTTTTGACATTCTGCTGAAACAGTCTTCATTCACATCATGAATCCACTATTTCTCAGCTGTGTGGTTTATATGAAATCATCACCCAGTTTTTTCCTCTATTGTAAAATAATGGAAACTGGGTAATAATGATATTTTAAGGGAGTCGTTCTATGACAACTACTAGAAAAAAGTCATCATTTCTATAGAAGTGTTGGATAATTTTGTGGGTTGGACTTTATTCCTTTAAAATTACTATGTTGAAGTCCTAACTCCACTACAATACTACTTACAGATAGTTGCTTTTAGCAGATAGTTTATATTATCATGTGTGTAATATTCTCTCTCTTCAGGAAAATATTTAGTGGGATTTTCCAAATAATATGTGGGGTAAGGATCTCTTATGGTGCAAAATAATCAGTTCTTGGTTTTCATCAGGATTGCTCAAATTAGCCAATTCTAAGAGTGAAAAGGAAATCATCCTAGACAAAATATATACAAGTTCTGATTTTATAGATTCATTAAGATTCTGGGTCAGGATCTTCTCCTCACTGGATCTACCTCTCTATCTCTTTATCTCCCTTGAATCTATCATCCTTTCTCTCTCTACCATCTCTTTATCCTCTAATATCTGTCTTTCTATCATATATCCATCATCTATCTCTGTATTTATCTATCATATATCTATGTCTATAATCTATACATCTATCATCTTTATACCAATCTATCATCTATCTGCCTATCTGTCTATCTATCTATCTGTCATCCATCTATCTGTCATCTATCTATCTGTCATCTATTTATGTCACAGCATGTATATAAAGGACAGAAGACTAAAGTAAACTCTCTCCTTCCATCTTTTGGTGAGCTCTAGGAATCAACCACAGGTTGTTAGAATTACACAGTAACAACCTTTGTCCACTGAGCCATCTCAATAACCCAACTAATGATTGTAAGAGATGAGAAAATGGTGAGATATCTAGACAGTTCCATGCTGAGATATGGTTTTAATTTTACACTGAAAAATTTGAGCAAGTATAAGACAAACCTCCCACAGATATCTTTAACAATATTGAACTATTAAAGGCTTGAGAGATGGCTCAACAGTTAAAAATGCACTTTGCTCTTGCAGAAGAATGGAGTTTTAGTTTCTGCATCCGTGTCAGCTCCTGTAACCCCAGCTCTTGGTGATCTAGTGGACTCCTCAGGTCTCTGAGGGCACTGCATTCATACGCATCACCAACACAAGCTCACACAGATAATTAATAGTAAAATCAATAATAAACTCTTAAAATATTCAACTGAAAGTAAATCTGGGTTGTTTGGTAGTAAATAAATTCATACAAGAATTTACCTGCTTTTGTGTTTTTATAAATATAAACAAACTTCCAACAAAATAAAACCCTATTTTAAAGCCATGTGGGATATTTTATTTGCAAAGATCCTCATGGGCATAAGAATGAAGCACAGTGGAGAATTAGATAAGAGCTGAGGCTTAGATGGCAGTTGAGATAAGTTAACCAGCAGCATAAAGATGGGAATGGAGGGAATTTCCCAATCCCCTTTTCCCCAAAAAGGTAATTTGTTCTCCTCAGAGAGTAAACTGTTGGGAAGTCAAATAATTCTATTGAGGAGAACACACATAGCCCTTAGGCAAATGTTTTTTTTTTCCAATTTGGCAAATGCTAAGAGCACTTACCCAAATTAGAGTTAGCAGCTGCCAGCTACTTGATTTTACCAGTTCACTGTAGATTCTGCTGCTAGCTCCTACACCCAAGCAAGTCAAGAATAACAATATTACACATTACCAAGAATAGTCCTCCAGTCCAGACACTAAGAAGAAAATTAAAAGCATCTTGGAAATACATAAAAGAGTCAACCTACAAGCCATGAAGAGCATCCTACAACCCATTTTCCAGGGCAAGATTAACAGTCATACTGGGACAGAGACATTGCACTGCAGTTATGAGCTCTTGCATCTCTTCCAAAAAACCTAGGTTTAATTTCCAGTACCCACCAATGGCTTACAAACATCTGTAACACTAGTTCTCTTTTGTACTCTTCATACATCAGACACATATGCAATGAACTTACATATATACAGGCAAAATACTCATGCACATAAAATAATTCTTAAATATAATAGTCATTACATCTTTTCATTCACAGTACAAATTAAGAAGTACAGATATCTTAGCTTTGTAACTCTGAATATGTTGTATAAATGAACACATCAACAAATTAATCAACAAACAAATCATATTGGTAGAAGTAAAATCAAATGAAAAATATGTAGAATATTGGTAGAAAAAAATCAAATGAAAAACATGTGTTAAATTAAAGAAATAGGAGAGAAACCCACTTGTCTACTGAGCTACATTTCTCTCTGTGGGCACCAAAATGACTCAGTTGAGTCAGCTAAGATTGTTGATGAAATTTATCTCCTTGTGATTAATAGCTCCTCATTCTTTGCTCTCTGCATCTAGGGGTTGGGCTCAGCTTCTGAAGGACAGCTACTTCTGATGGCTAATTCCCCCTTTATCTGTTTTCAAAACCAATAATTATGAGTATAATTGTTATCAATTTTAAAAGTCAATGGCTTTATATTCTCTTTTTTGCCCTGACTATCCATTTGATGTTATCCTTCTCTTCTGATATTGAGAACTGTGTATATGTTGGACCTGACCAGATAATCCAAAATAATATATATATTTTAAGATCAGTTTATTAGTAATTTTAATTACATTTTCAAAGCATTTTGTGACAGTATCTGAATTAGTGTTATACTGAAACTAAGGGATGAAAATATTGATGTGTACGTATTGAGAAATATTGGAAAAATTGAGAATTGTTCATTTATTCATTCAACACAAAGGATGAAAAATCCCGTACCATCTCAGCTGAAAGTCTACAAAAAGTAGGGTACAATAATGAGAATCACTGACCCCTTACAAATATGAAGTCAGAAGTGAATTGGAGTGTTTAAATATCAGTCTCACTTGGAACCACAAATCACAGTTGCCAGCTATGCAGTTTAAAAAAGATAAATCAATACATTCTTGGAGTGATGATAAGTTAGAAGGGTCATAAATTGCATGCACGCCTTACGAGAAATGAATGGGAAGACTTGCCCAGTATATTGACTGTTTTCTCTTTGAAATGTAGCCATAAATTATGACAGTCCCTTCTGCACAGGAAGTCAGATTTATGATGCTGATTGGAAGAAACTAGTACAAGCTTTTATTGAACATTGACTTGGGGCCAGGCATCAGTGAACCACTTTCACAGTCACAGTGTTGTTTGACTTTATGTGAGAGCAGAGTGTATGCCTATATATTTTCTTATGTTTTGCAGCAAGAGAACCACAGAAGATCAGGAAACAAGAGTGCCTAGTGCTCATGAAATTGATCATCTCAGGAGCTCAGGCTGCTGAAACAATCCAATTATGAAAAGAAGAAACAGTGGTATTTGTCCATTCATTTACAATACAGACATTTCTTAATTTCTCAGATCTATAATTCATCTATCAAAGTATTGATCTATCACCCTAATCTCTATTCATCTATATGTGTATATATCCAGCTATTATCTATCTATCCATCCATTTTAGAAGAATGCAAGCCATATCTTCTATATAATGTATACCTATGTTGTAGATCAATGTGTTTGAGGAAAAAAAAAATAAAACACCAAGTGGTATATATGTTTAAACAGTAACTGTCATTAGAGAAATGGCTCAGCAGTTAAGAGCAATGACTGCTCTTCCAGAGGTCCTGAGTTCAATTTCCCAGCAACCATATGGTAACTCACAAGCATTTGTAATGGGATCTGATGCCCTTTCCTGGTATGTCTGAAGACAGCTACAGTATACTCATATAAAAAAATAAATCATAAAAAAACAAAACACAATTAGAACTATTTCCAATTTTCTTAGGAACTGCCAGACTGATTTCCAAAATGGTTTTACCAGCTTGCAATCCTACAAGTAGTAGAGGAGTGTTCCTCTTTCTTTCCATCCTTCCCAGCATCTGCTGTCACCTGAGCTTTGATCTTAGTTATTCTGACTGGTGTGAGATGGAATCTCAGAGTGGTTTTGATTTGTATTTCTCTGATGACTAAGGATATTGAACATTTCTTTAGATGCTTCTTGGTCATTCAGTATTCCTCAGTTGAGAATTCTTTGTTTAGCTCTATATCCCATTATTTAATAGGGTTATTTGGTTCTCTGGAGTCTAACTTCTTGAGTCATTTTTATGTATTGGAAATTAGCCCTCTATCAGAGGTAGGGTTGGTAAATATCTTTCCCCAATTTGTAGGTTTCAGTTTTGTCCTATTGACAGTTTCTTTTGCCTTACAGGAGCTTTTCAATTTTATGAGATGTCCTTTTCCAATAGTTGATCTTACAGCCTGAGTTATTGGTGTTCTGTTCAGGAAATTTTCTCCTGTGATAATGTTTTGAAAGATCTTTTCTTTTAGAATATCTCTTCTATTAGATTCAGTGTATCTGTTTTTATGTGGAGGCTCTTGATCTATTTTGACTTGAGGTTTGTACAAGGAGATAAGAATGGATCAATTTGAATTCTTCCACATGCTGACTGCCACTTGAACCAGCACCATTTGTTGAAAATACTGTCATTTTCCCACTGGATGATTGTGGCCTCTTTGTCAAAGATCAAGTGACCATAGGTATGTGGGTTTATTTCTGGGTCTTCAATTCTATTCTATTGATTGACCAGTTTGTCACTGTACCAATACCATGTAATTTTTATCACTATTGCTTTGTAGTACAGCTTGAGGTCAAGGATAGTGATTTCCCCAGAAGTTCTTTTATTGTTGAGAATAGTGTTTGCTATTCAGGGTTTTCTGTTATTCTAAATGAATTTGAGAATTGCTCTTTCTAACTCTATGAAGGATTGAGTTGGAATTTAATGGGATTGCATTGAATCTGTAGATTGCTTTCAGCAAGATGGCCATTTTTACTATGTTAATCCTGCCAATTCATGAGCATGGGAGATCTTCCCATTTTCTACTGTCTTCTTTGATTTCTTTCTTCAGAGACTTGAAGTTCTTGTCATGCAGATCTTTCACTTGCTTGCTTAGAATAACACCAAGATACTTTATTTGTGATCATTGTAAGGGAGTCCTTTCCCTAATTTCTTTCTCAACCTGATTATCCTGTGAGTAGATGAAGCTATACCACTTCTGGACATATACCCAAAAGATGATCCAATAAGGATACATGCTCCACTATGTTCATACCAGTCATATTTATGATAGCCAGAAGCTTGAAATAGCCTAGATGTCCCTAAATGGAGGAATGGATACAGAAAATGTGCTACATTTACACAATGGAGTACTACTCAGCAATCAAAAACAATAACTTCATGAAATTCACAAGCAAATGGCTGGGACTAGAAAATATCATCCTCAGTGAGATAACTGAGTCATGAAAGAACACATGTGGTATGTACTCACTGATAAGTGGCTATTAGCTCAAAAGCTCAGAATACCAATGATACAACTCATAGACCATATGAGCCTCAAGAAGGAATACCAAGTATGGATGCTTCAGTCCTACTTAGCTTACAAGGCAGTACAAAATAGCCATGGGAAGTAGAGGGAAGAAGGGACCTGGGAGGAAGAGAGAAGTGGGAGGGAAAAAGGGGGAGTAGGAGCAGGTGTGGAAGGAGACAGAGGAGAGAAGTACAGAGGGTCAGGAAATTGAACAGATATGTGTAGCAGTGGGGGATGGGGAACTGGGGGTAGCCCCTAGAAAGCTCTTGATGCCTGGGAAGCAAGAAGTTCCCAGGACTCATTGGGTTTGACATTAGCAAAATACCCAACAAAGGAGAGATAGAACCTGTAGAGACCATATTCAGTGGATAAGCATGGCTCCCAGTTGATGTATGGGGCTACCCATAGATCGCAAAAATTTAATCCGGAATTGTTCCCGTCTAAAGGAAATACATGGATGAAGAGTGGAGCAGAGATTGAAGGAAACCGCATCCAGAGACCAGTTCACATAGGGATCCATCCATCTGTAGACACCAAAAACAGACAGTATTTCTGTTGCCAAGAAGCACTTGCTGCCAGGAGCCTGGTATGGGTGTTTCCTGAGAGGTTATACCAGTACCTGACCAATAGAGATTTGGATGCTTGCAGCCACCCATCAACTGAGCACTGAGACTTCAGTGGAAGAGTTAGGGGTAGGACTGAAGGAGCTGAAGGGAATTTCAACCCCATAGGAAGAACAACAATATCAACTAACCAGACCCCCCAGAGCTCCCAGGGACAAAACCACCAACCAAACTGTACCTATGGAGGCTCCCAAGGCTCCGGCGTATATAGCAGAGGATTGACTTATCTGGCATCAGTGGGAGGGGAGAACCTTCTTACTGAGGAGGACTGGTGCCCTTGCATAGGGGGATACTAGCAAGGTTAGGTGGGAATTATTTAGAGGCTGGGTGAGCAACCTCATAGAGTCAGGATGAGGGGGGATGGGATGGGTGGTTTGCCAAAGGGAATCTGGGAAAGGAGAGACCATTTGAAATGCAAATAAATAACCAGTAAAAAAAAAATCTAGAAAACAAAACAAAAACAAAAACAAAACAACTCCATAACTCTCTAAACTTCTGTTGAGTTATTTTGGTTAGATAGACAAAGATAAACTTGTTGATATAGTGGGGGAAAAAAAGGAAACTGAAACAGTTTTCCCTGTTCTAATTCTTCAAAAGTTTTAGTTGTAGGATAATATGGCATTATATTTTGGTGTATCATTGAATTAAAAGAGGGAAGGGATTTTACCATTTAATGACTATAAGGACTACAGCTTCTGAGGAGCATTATCAAGAAGAATCTGGTTGTGTCTAATCTAACAACATAAACAAATAAAATGGTATCTGTGCCTAGATGAAATAACACAAATGCGCACACACACACACACACACACACACACACACACACACACACAGAGAGAGAGAGAGAGAGAGAGAGAGAGAGAGAGAGAGAGAGAGAGAGAGAGAGATTTGCATTTGCATCATACAGACAAAGTCTACATTGGTATGAAAGCATAGGTTTCTAATTTGTCTTACCAGAGAATCATGTGCCACAGCTTTAACTTAAAAACCACTAGGCACAGAATATTTCCCCTCAGTATCTTAAACAAAAAGCATATTTTACTTTTAAATATAATCATGGTTTTATAAAACATCTTGCCACACTTGGTAGCTTTCATTGTAAAATAGGATTCTATCACCTCTCTTGTCTCTTCCTGTTTCTTGACCTTAGCAGGTTCATGACTCCTTCTTATATGATCTCTGTTGCCTATTGCTTGTCCTGCTCTCCCGTGTGTTGTGTGTGTGTGTGTGTGTGTGTGTGTGTGTGTGTGTGTGTGTTTGTATGTGTATCGTATCTGCAGGGGACTGTTTTCTGTTTTGTAGCTTCCTCCACTTAGACAAGAATATGCATAGAATCTTTCTTCCTGACTTTTACTTCTGCCATGTCTCTCATGCTTTTCACTTCTGTTCTTTTCTTCTTCTGCACAGGCATTTCTATTCTATCTTTAATCTCTTAGATAACTAATTTGATTTGGCCAATGTAGAAGCTTCATGACAATGTGCCTTATTGGGGTTCATTACATTAATTGCATCTGTAAAGTTCCCTTTGTCATTTAACTCAATAATACAATGCCTGTAGCTAGAACTCATACTTTTGAGGAAATAACACATGGATATCTTTGAGTTTCCATATTCTCCCCACACTATCAATACCACACCCTGTCCTAACTGAACTGATCAACTACTGACAGGAAGTATAAATAATTGAGGCTTAATGTATATAACTTAGTGTGCCTTTCTCCATATTGCAGTCTAATATTAATGTAATTGATATGGAGGATCTGACTTGGACCCTTTCAGGAGTATCATGTAATATGCTGTTACAAATGTTCAGAATGTCACAACACATCCAGTTCTGAGAGGGCTGACTTGGATTTCAATGAATGAAGATTCTATGTATTTATTCTTTTCTTCTGATGAATATAAATACTATTTCCATTCACTTTCCATCACTAAAACTCTGTCAATGAACAACCTTCAACATAATTAATTTTAATGCAAATAATTACATTTGTGGAATAAATATTGGGAAGGAAAATTCTAGGGCAAAAGGAGCAAACATTTTTAATTTTGATAAATGTAATCAAATTGCCCTTAGAGAAGATTAAGTATGACACCAATTTATCTGCCATCCTTTCTTGTGTAAGAATTCTATTTCCCAGAAATTCTCCTCACAGAGTTTGTAATTAGACCTCTAGACCTTACCAAGCCTCAGAGATCCAGCATAGTTTTATGTGAATTAATAGACTATTTTCTAATGTTACAGGTTTATAGTAAAATGGAGCAGATAAACAGAATATTTCTATATGGCTCAACATGACTTAATTTGCAATAGTTGTATATTATGAAATTTATGATGCAATATTATAATAACTTGACCAAGATTTTATATGTTCAAACAAATGTATTTACCATTGCCCATCTGTTCACATTCCCTGCAATGTTATCCTGCTGAGTTGCTAGTTCCTTTAAATTGATTTTAAGAAAACAATTATATAATACATATATGTTGGTTATAAATTATAATGTATACTTCCATCCTTGCCTTAGGAGCTTTTGTAGTTTTCAAATTATATTTACTTTATTTATCCCCCAAACAACAAAAAAAGGACATCAGGAAAACAAACAAAAATGGGGTATAGAGAGCTAAACAGAGAATTCGCAAAAAGAGAAACACAAATGTCAAGAAAGAACCTAAAGAATTTTCAACATCTGTAATCATCAGGGAAATTCAAATCAAAAGTACTTTGAGATTTCATCCTAACACCAGTCTGAATGGTAAAAATGAATAAAGCAAATGACAGTTCATGCTGGCAAGGATGCTGAGTATAGGAAAATCTCCTCTACTGCTGGTTGGAGTATGAACTGGACCACTGTCCAAGTAAGTGTGGTTGGTATTCATGAAGCTGGGAAATGGATATACCTCAAGATTCAGCTATGCCACTATGGGACTCATAGCCATAGGACCCTTCATCCTATTACAGTGTCACTTGTTCATCCATGTTAGCCAGAAATTACAAACAACCTATATGTCAACCAATGGTTGAATGAAAAAGACAATATTGTAAATTTGTACAATGGAATATTACTCAAACACTAAAAAAACAAATGAAATTTGCAAGTAAATGGGTAGAGCTTGAAAATTTTTCCTAAAGTAAGTAACCCATGTGCACAAAAAAATATGATACATATTGACTCATATGTGGATATCAACTTTTAAACCTTTGTTAAGCAAGTAGTAGTCTATATAACCACAATTGTTATGTGGAGAATATGAGACTTAGGAAAGAGAAATAAAATAGATAGTTATGGATTGATAGGAATGGGTGGGCAGAAATCAGAAGATCAAATGGGGAGGTATAGAAAAGACATGGGTAAGGGAGAAAGTAGAAGGATGGTCAGATGAAATTAAGGAGCATTTGAGGATTAGAATGGAAAACTAATACCTTACATCTTCTGAAAATTATATACATATATGTAGGGAATCTAAATACAATCACTGAATAAAGAGGAAACAGAACTCTAAACAGACATTTTTTGTCATCAAATCGTCCAGTATCAGGATTAGTTATGTCTAATTGAGTTGCTGGCCAATATTCCTGAAGGAATCATCAAACAATCCAGGCTATAAAGGCTATTGCTTGCTCTTCAAAAAACTGACCATGAGCTTGTATTACTTATTACAATACCCACACAATTCACTAAATGTAAGAAAGGTAAATTAGTGCCTACCTAGAGCCCCACTCCTATGGACTAGTGTTCATAGTTCTTTGAAGTACATGTTATCAAACGAGAAAGACAAACACCAAACAAGCTACAAACCCTTTGATCTGTAAAATGACCTGCGTGCAAGATGTACTAATGCAATAGTTTCACAAAGCTTGTGAGAGTAATCTAACAGTAGCTGACTAGATTTAAGGCTACTTCATGAGATTGAACCCATACTTGATACTACGTGGGAGGTTGAGAATCTGACAGATACTTCCACTAAAGGATTGTAGCATTAAAACGACTACTAAAGATGTTCTGCTATACCTTATAGATCAGTTCCTTATTTAGTTATCATTAGTGGGGCTTCCTCCTGTATTCTATGGGAACAATGGACACCCAGAGGCAGACAATGTGCAAAGAGTGAGGAATATTAGAACACACAGTCCTAAATGGGATGGCTCTATAAAACTCTTCCCATTAGGGTTCATAGAACCTTGTGAAAGAGGAGGTGGAAAGAGTGTAAGTCAGAGTGAATGAAAGACATCAAGGAAAGTTCATCCAAACACACCTTGTCCCAGGCACATATGAATACACAGAGACTGAGGAAGCACACATAGGGTATACATGTGTATATGCTAGAAGGGATCCCAGAGCTGTGATAAGAAGTGGACAGGAACCCCCATCTTTAACCCAAAGGGTAAATCTAACTGATAACACCTTGAAAATGAAACACTAAAAATTAATGTTCTCCTATAGAGTCTCACTTGAGATAAAAAAAAAAAAACACTCCGAAGGTCAAGCCCCATGCCTAGCAGTAGATGGCCAACACAAAACAAACTCAGTGGCATCTTTGGAGGTGCTTTGTCTGACAATGCTTTGTTAAGGTTATTTGTTTGTTAGTTTGTTTTATAATAATACTGGTCCTTTGTGCATACATTACATATTCTTCCTTTAATTTTTTATGGGACATCTGTGTGTACAAACATGTGTCTTTGTATTCTTGTTTCTTGAATTTTTCTTTGGCTCTTTTGCTTCTGTTTGTTTTGTCCTGCTGTCGTTTGTCTTTGTTCATCTTACCTTATTTGATTATCATTTATTTAGATGTCTGTTTTCTGATGAAATACAGGAAGGATATAGATATGATTGTGAGAGGATGTGTAAAGGATCTTGGAGTAGTAGAGGGAGAGGAAACAATAAACGGAATATATCACCTGAAAAACATATTCTCAGTAAAGCAAATATGAAGATACAAGCTGGACTTAGTGACACAGGCTTATAACTCATGCTATTGAAGACACAAAGGCAGGAGGATCACAAACTTTTAGCCAGCCTGAGAACTGAGTGAAACTCTGCTTCACATGTGAATAGTACAATGAAGACTGGGCGATTATTTGAGTACTTAAGTGCTTACCTGTCTTGTGTGAGTCCCTGTCCAACTCAAGAAGGATGACAATATTTAATCACCTATAACTTTAGATGTTCATCGGAGAATAATTCATAATGAAAAGAAAAACAGCACAGTCAAGGAAGTACCTATTATACTTGTTTTTATCACCCACCAAAAGGTACATTTTCAACAGTACAGAGTTAGGCTGACTAGAGGAAGCTGTTTGAGTAAACATGAAGTTTATGAGACTAAAATATAACCTTTGGTTTTCCTGAGTGATGAGCAGTTAATATTATATACAACTTTCCCTAACACCATTATAAAATATGCAAATGTAGTTATTTTCCTAGCATTATAGCTAACATGATAAATTAAGGGACTGTCCCAGGTTCAATGTCTGAGTTAGAAATCAATTGAAGTTGCATAATTTTCTGATAAAGACTTTATTGGCCCTAATAATGGCACAGGTCATGAGATAGGCATAGTTAAATGACTGCCTGTGACTGGCCCAATTCCAGTAATCGATGTCAAATTTCCACTTCTTTACTAGCTTTGCTTATTGGTCTCCGAGATTTTGAAATCTATCACTCAATCTTATTTTACATAGAGCATATAGCCTCATTTTATCTCTCTGTCATCTTTTTCTTATCACCTTAAAACAAGATGAAATGCATAAAGTGGCACCCTGGACATAAAATTACTGTATCTCAAAGCAGGGTGTTTTCACTGGCCCGTGTTCAATAAAAACCAGCTCAAGGCTATTTTTGACGTGGGACCTTATACAACATCTCCCAGTAACTTTCCACACATGCCATGCTTGGAACATGGATACCAGGCTCTTGCTTGGTAAAGGGATCATTTCTCACTCATATTCAAAATATAATTACATAAAGCCATCCAAATATTATTTGACACTGGAGGGTATATAGATAAAATGTACAAAGGGGATATCTTTTTTTATTGGATATTTTATTTACATTTCAGATGTTATCCCCTTACGCCATCTCTCCCCTCTCCCCCCACCTAGGAACCCTCTATCCCATCCCCCCTGCTTCTATGAGGATGTGCCCCAACCTGTCCCCCTATTTCCACCTCCGACCCTCGAATTTCCCCACACTCAGCGTCCAGCCTTCATGGGACTAAGGATCTCCTTTTCCACCTATGCCCGACAAGGCCATCCACCCTACATATACAGCTGGAGCCATGGGTCCCTCCCTAAGTGCTCCCAGGCTGGTGGTTTAGACTCTGGGAGCTCTGGTTGGTTGGTATTGTTGCTCTCCCCATGGGGCCTCAAACCCTTTCAGCTCCTTCAGTCTTCTCTCTAACTCCTCCATTGGGAACCCCTTGATCAGTTCAGTGGTTAGCTGTGAGCATCCTTCTCTGAATATGTTCAGCATAAACGTCCTTACATCTACATCAGCGTCTACCTTTGGCGACTGCACATAGGATAGATACTCAGGTAGAATGGTCTCCAGAGAGTCCCTCCTTCAGTTTCTGTCCCATACTTTGTCTCCATATTTGCTCCAAAGGGGATATCTTATCTTTCGTCAGAGGAGACATTAAAATCTATCTTTGGTTATTCCAAGAACAAGGATTCCTTTCTTGTCAAGAAATGAATTGTAAATAACCCAAGGCCAATTCAGTAACATAGAAATTGAATAACTTTTCATGTCTAGCTAATCATCAGTGAAATAAAGGTGTTATATTGAATTTAGAGACATTATACTCCAATGGTTTATTACAAGTATTATATTATTTCATTTAAAGACAAAATTTGACTGAGGTTTTCTTTAATTATTTGATTTATAATTTTGAGATTAATTACAGCTGAGTTTAATGAGCACTCACCGAAGGACATGAATACTAATGTCAGGAGAAGAATCAACTGTGCTATTGCTTTACATATATTTATACATTTTCATTTGATATATTTAAATGATTGTATCATTCCACATATTAAATATTACTCTATTGTATAAAGCTGCATTTGTTATCCTTGAATAGGAGCTTGTATTGTAAATTAGAATATTCTCTTAGGAAATTTTTAAACAAACAGTGAAGTAGAAAACAAGTATAAATGGTCTTATCTCTTCTTTACAGATTATTACTTTTAAAATTTAAGATGTTTGTTTGTTTCTCTATTCTCAGCCCAACTCTGTCTCATTTGTGTTGAACTGTTTGAAAGCCAAATATATCTTCTTTTACCCTAAGTATCATAAGAACAAGATATTTGAAAATAAATGTGAGATAATACCTTAATCAAAAACATTCATAATAAGGAAATTTTCTTTCTCTTTCTACATATATCCATATGATCCATATTAAAATATATATGGAATATATATATGGATTCTCACTCTCTCATATATATATAATTATATGACAGCATAGCTTATAAATAGTACAATGAAGACTGAATGTTTTTCTGTGTCCTTAAATGCTAGCCTAGCATGTGTGAGTCCCTGTTTAATCCCTGTCAGAAAACAAAGGCTGATGATGGTGTGACACTTAAGAAAAAACCAAAGGCTATCCAATGGCCACTGTATATATATGGAATATATATGGACTCTCTCTCTCTCTCATAAGTATATATGTAAATATATATAAATAATTAGGGGATGAAAAAATGTGAAACGTGCTAAAAGAAGTGTGTATGTGTGTGCATGTGTGTGTTTGTGTGTGTAAAAGTTGGAGGACAATGTTGTGTGGCATGGTCCATTATTAAGATGCAACTCATGTCATCATGAAAACTAGGCAGTGCTTCTATACACTGAGCAGTTTTATACACTTTATTCATCCATAAATTAATCACAAAAGACAAAAATTAAATTTTCTCATAACTAAATATTGCTATATATTCATAGTTACTCAGTTGCTTTTCAGATGACATCTTATTAAATAAAACTCAGTAATTATTAAATTTTTGTTTTCATATTCTTTAAAGTCCTTTTAGTTGTATTTGTGTATATACGTCTGTATAGCTTCGTGTGTACTTGTATGCACATGTATACAGTGGCCATTGGATAGCCTTTGGGTTTTTTCTTAAGTGTCACACCATCATCAGCCTTTGTTTTCTGACAGGGATTAAACAGGGACTCACACATGCTAGGCTTGCACTTAAGGACTCAGAAAAACATTCAGTCTTCATTGTACTATTTGTAAGCTATGCTGTCTGAATATGGAACCTCAACAATCTATTTGTCTCTGCCTCCTCCTTCCCATTGCTTGGCTTAAAAGGGAACATCCTCAGGCCAGCTTTGGTTTTTAAATGTGGGTTCTGGGAATGGACTCAGGTATTCATGACAATAAGGCAAGCACTTTGCTAAGCCAGCTCTCACCATACTAGCCCTTCAGATTCTTTTAACATTAAATTGTTTCTTTCTTTAGTAAACATTTTTAAGAGTTTGTGATGTATTCCATTCTTGATTCATTTCTAGTATTCACTTGCTCCAAAACAACTATCTTAATATATAATTATCTGAAGAACCCTATGTGAAAGAATTTCTTAATTTATTTTTATTGTTTTTATTTGTGTGTGTTGTGTGTGTGTGTGTACACACATGGGTGGGGGGAGAAAGATGTAAAGGCTAAAAGTTACAAGGATTTCTTGGAGTGGTTGTTACTGTCTAGTTTGAGCTGTCCAGCTTGGATGGTGGGAAGTGAACTGTGAACCTTTGCAAGATCAGCTTACACTCATAACTTCTGATCCATCACTCTAACTCTTTAATTATTTTTTATTCTCTGAGAATTTAATGCATTTCTACAATGAAATGATAATATCTACCACCATTTCTCTGCAAAGTTACTGACTGTACTGAATTTTTACTTATATAATTTTACATACATTTCATAAAAATACATTTGTCCAGGTCCCTCCCTTCCTCTAACTCCTTTGATCATTTTGTTCTCCCTCCTATGTATGACTGAAGCATCCACACTTTTGTCTGTCTATTTCTTAAGCTTTATATGATTTGTGAGTTATACCATGGGTATTTTGATCTTTTGGGCTAATATCCACTTATCAGTGAGTACATACCATGTGTGGGTTTTTTTTTTTTTGTGTCTGGGTTACCTCATTCAGGATACTATTTTCTAGTCCATCATTTGCCTGTGAATTTCATGAAAGAGGGGGAGGGAAAAAGAGGGCAGGATCAGATATGGAAAGAGTCAGGAATGGAAAGAAGTACAGAGGGCCAGGAAATTGAACAGAAATATGTAGTAGTCGGGGATGGGAAATTGAGGGTAGCCACTAGAAAGTCCCAGATCCCAGAGAAGTGAGAGGATCCCAGGATCCAGTGAGGATGATATTAGCTGAAATAAGCATCAAAGAGGAGAGAGAATCTGTAGAGACCACCTGTAGAGAGACATGGCTCCCAGATGAGGGATGGGGCCACCCACACATCTCAAAAATTTTAACCAGCAATGTTCCTGTCCAAAAGAAAGACAGGGGAAAAAAATGAAACAGTGACTGAAGGAAAGGCCATCCAGAGATTGTCCCACCTAGGGATCCATCCCATCCATAGACACCAAACACTGACAGTATTGCTGATGCCAAGAAGCACTTGCTGACAGGAGCCTGTTATGGCTGTCCCTTGAGAGGTTCTGCTAGCACTTGACTAATATAGATTCAGAAACTCACAGTTAACCATCAGACTGAGTATAGGGACCGAAATGTGAGAACTAAGGGAAAGACTGAAGGAGCTGAAATGATTGCAACCCCATAGAAGAAAAATAGCATCTAACTGGATCACACAGAGCTCGTGGATCTAAACCACAAACTAAAGAATATACATAAAGGGATCCATGGCTCCTGCTATATACGTAGCAGAGGATTGCCTTATCTTGCATCAATAGGACAGGAGCCCCTTGATCTTATGGAAGCTTAGTGCCCTAGCATAGAGGGATGCTAGAGTGGTGAGGCAGGAGTGGTGAGTCAGTGGAGGAGCACCCTCATAGAGGCAAAGGGGAGATGGGATAAGATGTGGGTTTGTGGAGGGGAAACCAAGAAGGCGGATATCATTTGAAATATAAACAATACAATGATTAATACAAATGCATTTATCCTTTTAGGAAAGAATATAATGTCATACTTATGATTAGATGACTTGAAGAAGTTCCATGGACTTTTCAAGCTTGAGTTCATAAATTATGAGCTTAAATTTATAACATCATACAGATGTCTACCTTTATTCATAAGCTGCATTAGCAGTAACAGTTTCTGGGTAAAAATTCTGTAGACATTCCCAGTCTAACCAAACCAAACCAAACCAAAAATTCAAATAAAACACACACACATCCTTTCATTTAAGCACGTCTACATGTTCCTGGCTATTTTCTCAATGAAAATGAAGTGGTAATGGTTTGAATCATAGGCAAATGACCATTTTGCAAGAGAGCTCAAAAGAGACCTAAGAGCACTATGTCTTTCGGAAGTAGAGGTGTGCGTCATAAGGAATGAGCCTTGTGTTGATTTTGTATGCTGCTAGCTCTGACATTTCTTTGGCCTCTATTCATTGCTCCCTCCATCTACATCATTTCATTGTATCCCCCTTAAGTGTTAAGTTCTCTGGGTGGCTCTTTTTCAACCATTTTGCTATTATGCCATTATTGAACAGAGACAACATATTTGACTCAGACAGCATACTTGACTTATCATGCCTGCTCTAAACTTAGTTCCTTATATAACCTTAAATGTAGGTACTAAGTCTAATTCATTTGCTTAGCTACACTTAAGGCACAGAATTCTACATAAAGATATTAGAGAGCTAAAAGCATATTAGCTAAATTAAATATAAGCTCTTGAGATAATTTAGAAGCAATTTACTTTTATATGAGCTGTGGATATCTAGTATAAGAATTGATATTATAGACACATAAACAATAAGGAAGGAGCTAAAGAAAAATTCTTCCCTGAATTTGAATAAAGCTGACACACTCACTGGAAAGAGGAAGTATTCCTAATCAGCCAAACCCAAAGGTCATGTAAATTTTCTGGAAGTAATAACAAACCCTACCATGGCCTTATCATATGCATTCCCATCATTCACATAACTGCCCTTTCCTTATATAATCTTATGAAATCACAATATCTATTTTCTGTCACTACAAACTAGTGTAGATGACAACTGTCAGATTTGTGAGAGATGAAGAAAAATGAAAGTCCTAGAAGAGGGTCTAGCTTGTGAGGTAGAGGATTCAAGTGGTATCTTTATCAGAGAACATAAATGTATCCATTAGTTCTCAATTACTACTTCCTAACCCTAATATAAATAGTTCTCTAACAACAATTGCTGATATATGATTTCTCAGTGGAAGCAGAGCATGCAAATACTCTACTAATACTAGGAAAATGAAAAGGAACTTGGGAATAAGAAGCAGATTAAACACAGGCAGTAGGATAGAGCTAGTGGGGAGTTTGAATATCTTCTTTATGATCACATTCCTTTTAGTGACTCTGATTGCTTCCTTCCAGCTATGATATTGAATCCTATGCATCCTTGATTATTCCCATCCTGTTTTCTTTTCTTTTTTTTCTTTTTTTTTTTTTTTTTTTTTTTTTGGTTTTTCGAGACAGCAGCCTGTTTTCTAATGCTGCTTTTCTGATTTATACTTCTATGTCAGAGACAAGATTGGGTTTCTACGTTAGCATGTTGAGAATGTTCAGAGCAGGGGAATATTCTTAAGACTCACATGTGGTAATATAAGAAATGTTCCATGTAAGAAAGCTGCCTGCAAGCTTATCATCCTGCGTTTTTCTAGGTCCACCATCAATGAGAAATTGCACAGTGGCCCATCATCAGAAACTTCTCATGTATATCTGTGAGTAGGTTGAAGTGACACAGTGAGAAAAGGTGAAACAGGAAAGTCAGTGTAGCAACGTTGAGCTCAGGAATGAAGTAGAAGAGGAAGCATAAAATACAAAGACTTAATTATGAAGTAAGCCTATTTAATGAATAAGAATAAGTGAAAAATAATGAGAGATGGTCAAGATTTTAGACACAATCTTCAAATCCAAAACTCATAAATGTCTTCTAAACTGACATCTCCAGCAAATGTCCACTTTCCATTAAACCATTCTCATTATTTAAATTGTTTGCCAAAAATCTTTTTAATTTATATTCTGGAAAAATTGTAAATTATAAAATTTGTAAGAATTTCAGATTAGTTATGCAGAGAGTACCTTTCATGGTTTGACAGTTGTTGTTCCACTGTACTGCTGGGCTCAATCTTAGACTTTGCAGCACACTTTCACAGCACAATAGGTACTTTTAAAATTAATTATTCTATTATTTATTCAATTTACATACTGACAATAGCTTTACCCTTCTCCCAGACTCACCCTTACCAATTCCTTCTCTCATTACTCCTTTGCTTCTCCTTATATATAGAGAAGACCTCCTTGGGTACCACCTTATTCTGGGATAGTACGCTCCCATGGTGTATGTCTCTTTGGACCAGTCATTGGTTGGTCATTTTATTAATCTCTGCTCCATCTTTATCCCTGCACATATTGAAGGCAGGACAAATTTTGAGTTGAAGGTTTTGTGATGGCCACTTCCATCTCCATATCCCTAACTGGCAGGTTTCTCAGCTAGGGTCACCCCCATAAACTCTTAGGAGTCTGTTCTTCCCAGGTCTCCAGCTAGTTCTAGAGATGTCCCCCACCTATTTTGATTCCAATCTCAATCCCCAAACTCAAGTTCAAGTGGATCAAAGAATTAACACTTAATCTAATAGAAAATATGGTGGAGACATGCTTTTAACCAATTGACACAGGAGACAATTTCCTGAACAGAACACTAATAGCTCAGGTACTAAGATAAACAGTGAATGGGAACCCATGAAAATAAAAAGCTTTTGCATAGTTAATAATATTATCAATAGGACAAAATGGTATTTCTAAAAAGTATTAAGGGTCCTAATTCTATTTCCCTAATGAATTGTTCAAAGTTCAATGATGGGGCATATTAAAATTATATATTTACTAACTTGCATCAATACCTTTTAATATATGTTAATAAATTTTTACAGGTGAACAACTGATATTTGTCAGCTTGCTTTTCAGGTAAGAAGCAAAGTGCCTTACATAAAACAGTTAGTTGTATTGGTATTAGTTTTTCTTTTTCTTTTTCTTTTTCTAGAAACAATGACTGTACTTAAGTCTTCAGATTTTCCAGTTAGTCATAAAGACTAGTAAACAAATATACACAAGATTTGGTTTTTAGTTCAGTTAACTAATTTTCTGCTAATCAAAGTCAAATGTATTTCAATGTCATGATGTCTTCTTCATGTGCATGTGCTACTGTGGATACATCCCAAGGTTTTACCCACAGTAGGCAAATGCTTATGTCTACAGATTTCTCTCTACTTTTTTGTTAGATAGACTTTTAATAAGATAATAAAATTGGTCTTGAACTCTTCAGCACAGATAGATCATGCTTAAACTTGCAACCTTTCTACCTCAGCATCCTGAGTAGTTTGGATTGCAGATCTGTGCCACAGGGCTTGATTGACAACAGCTATTTCCTAATTACATGTATAGAAGTAGAACTCAGGCTGGCGACCTGGACTTAACCAAAGCTATGGGAATAGATGATTTTTTGGTAGCATGAGTATAGGTGTCACAGTGTGAAAACGAACAAACAAACAAAAAAACAACAACAAAAAAGGAAACTCACTTAGAAATGAAGAGTAGACTTACACAGCATTGTAAAAGGGGCCACAAAATCCCTGGTTCTTTAAGATCTTAGGCTGTGGATTGTTCCCCAAGGTAAACAATTACCAGGTTGAATACAATGAACTTGGACTTACTACTAATCTCGGAGAATTGCATGCAGGGAAAGTTTGTTGAGGTGATTTTTCTTAAGTTTTGTACAAGAATGTTTACTTATTAAAAGCTAACTTTACAAAATGATATGGAGCTTTGTCAACATATCTAAAATAACCATTTCTTCCTTTAGTATGATTTCATCACCTTCAATCAATTAATTTACATGTACAATTTTTAATCCACTCCGTTCTTTCTAATTTTTAGACTTCCAGATGAATATTAAGAAATCTCTATACAAGTAATGTTTTCCTAATTGACTCATAGTTATTTTCTTTAACTAAATAGTTTTTATTTTCCTTAACTGATGGGGTAGTACTACCTTAAAAACTATGGCACAGCATAATTTGTGTCCTAATGCTGCCATTGTTTGCTTATGTTTCCCAGAACAGAATATTGGAAAAGGGTGTGGATAGTTCAAACTTCACTCACACCTGAGGTAAAGCAGGGATGCTGACGGGAAGGGGGTAATATTTATGGCAATTATCAATAGTTACTAGCAGAGTTGCCTGTTCTTTCTTGGAAACTCTTTGAGTCCATGCCAAATGCTACCCACCATCTTAACCTGAATAAACATTCCAGTTATTTACTCTGATACCCCTCCCACAATTCCTGTTATAAAAACACAGTCATCTGTGTCCTGACAAACCATCCAGATCTTTGCAAGACAGGTAAGGGGGAGCTGAAAGATGATGAGAGGTAGGCATGGGTACATCTCTCACACACAGGACAGGTGTCTGTGTCATTGGAGAACAAAGAGCTTTGTAACTTGGGCTATTTAAGAAGATATCAGGAAGAGGAAAAACCATCAATTTCCATTTAATTCCTGTATCACAGGAGAAAGACAGGATGATATGATTTTTTTCCTTTGAGAGTTAATCAAGGAAAGGGAGGGATGGTCCTCTTTGAAATTGTCACTAACCACATTACCTGGAATTACTCTGGCTGTTCCTCCTTCACAGACAAGATGCTGCCTCGCATGGCCCTCCTCATCATGTCCTGGATGCTGCTCTCCTGTCTGATGCTCTTATCTCAGGTGCAAGGTAAGACCTCTCGGCCTGTAGCAATGAGCTCTTACAGGAAAGTCTCATGTGGTGATAAGGGGGAACATCCACACAGAAAAACTTCCTGCAACTTCACTACTATCCTGTCTTCCTCCAGGGCATTAGTTTTAGAAAGTATCATGGTGGTCTGTCACTAGGGAAAGACAAGATTTCTCATTTTGACAAGATGCTGTAGTCTATGTTGCTAGGATTAAAAGTGAAAATATGATGGTTAATAATGAGCTCCATGGAAGAAGAAAGATGGACAACTGAATTTTACCCTCTATGCCTAGAGTTGGTAGAGTCATGGACTAGTGCATATAAAAGAAGAGAAAATTTTTGCTGTACCATTTACTATATCTGTTCCTCACAATTTTTTTCAAAGACTATTGGAAGGCTTGATATTGATCTTTGTCCAAAAGATAAGCTACAAAAATATCCCTACTTTGACCTTCTATCTAAATGTCATTTTTCATCTTATCCCATTGCTCTATTTATTTCACTCCACCTCAGGTGAAGACTCCCCGAAGAAAGTACCCTCTGCACGCATTAGTTGCCCCAAAGGCTCTCGGGCTTATGGCTCCTACTGCTATGCCTTGTTTCAGATACCACAGACCTGGTTCGATGCAGAAGTAAGTGCTGGGAAGGAGAAAGTACATAAGGAACATGGGGGAATGTTAGATTCCATTCTCCGTAGTTCCTTCTCTCTGAGAATAGCTGACTTTAAAGATAACCTCTCCTCTCACTTACCTATGTCTTCCAGTGAAGTCTAAATATCGTTTTCATTTTGATACTCAAATAGCTGGCCTGCCAGAAAAGGCCCGAAGGACACCTCGTATCTGTGCTCAGTGGAGCTGAAGCTTCATTCCTGTCCTCCATGGTGAAGAGCACAGGGAACAGCTACCAATATACATGGATTGGGCTCCATGACCCCACGCTGGTATGGTACCTTATTCTCTGTTTCATCTCAATGCTATTGTCATGTGGGCATACACTGTCTACGCCTCCTCAGAGTGAACCTTAAAAGACAGAGGTCAGACCCCACATAACATCGGGACCAGGGAAATCATCAGGAGCAGTTGTAGAGATGACCTCTATGAGGGTCTTAGACTTCAGATGAAGTTCCTTTGTTTATTATTGACTTTTACAGAGGTCTACATGAGGATTTGGAATCATTCTCATTCAGTTTCAGGAAGCATGCACACAACCAGTCAAGAGGCACAGAATAAAGAAGCGATCTATATTTTCTCTTAATAGAATAATCACCTTCCTTCCATTTTAAAGTAAATTGCTCATTTAGAGCCATTTATATTTTGAATAAATTTTAAAAGTAACTAATTCCATCAGTAGTTTCTGTGTTTATAAATAGACATGAAAGCAAGAGTAATTTCTATTGGTGTACCTTTGAAAACTGCATATGATCATCCAAGTTCTGAGATGCTGGGAGGGAATGCAGGGTTTCACTGATGGTTGTACACATGCAGAATTTTTGATCATTCCTTTCATCTGCATACCTCCTCACTAGGGTGCAGAACCCAATGGAGGAGGATGGGAGTGGAGTAACAATGATGTGATGAATTACTTTAACTGGGAGAGGAACCCATCTACTGCCTTAGACCGTGGTTTCTGTGGCAGCTTGTCAAGAGCTTCTGGTAAGAAAGCAAAGAGCTACATTGCCTAAATGCATGTCCTTTGCACATCCCTGGGTAGCTCTGAGCTAGGAAATGGTATGAGTACTTGCTCCTCTTCTTTCTTGGCTTCCTGGGTATCTCCTTCCCTTAGATTCTAACACTGGTTAGCATGAAGGAGGGACTTTCAAATTGGGGCCGTACATTAAGGTATTTCTTCTTTAAGATTTCCAAGATTCACGGTTCTCAATTACTTAATCTCCTTTTCTTCCCAGGATTTCTAAGATGGAGAGATACTACATGTGAGGTGAAGTTGCCCTATGTCTGCAAATTTTCGGGTTAAACTTATGACACAGCAAAGAGCCCGAATTTGTCCTGAAAAGCATCATGGATAAGGGACAAAATGTGAAGATTTACCTAGAAAAAGCATGTTCTATCTACAGTCCACATTAGAGCCCTAGTCTGCTCTTTCCAGATCTTTACTTAGTCCTTTATGTAGAGGTTCACCATTGATTCTCAGAAAGCAAAAATAAACATTTAATCATACTTTGAGTTTTTGTGTTCAATTAATAATATTCTTATTGTCTGTGAATGCATTTGAGCATATATGGATGTAACAGAATGCTTATGGAGATCAGAGGATAACTTATAGGAATCAGTTGTTGCTATCTAGCTATTGAGACAGGAACTCTCTTATTTTTACCACAAGTAAACTAAGAAACATCAAAGAAATCTTCTTGTCTACTCTTCATTATTTTTATTGGAGTACTGAATTTGTTGATGGCATAATCCACCTAGCATCCACCTACTTTTAAGTAAATTCCCTGCAGGCAAATCAAGTCAGTGTTTCTGGCTTAAGAAACAAAATTTTAACCCACCAAACCAATGTGCTAACACTGCATAATTTTTAACTGAATTCTTTTTCATACAATATATTTTGATCATACTTTTTCAGGATATTCTTACAGGTATAAAAACACAGGCTATTGAATTCTGTACAGGTTCTACATACAGTCAGAATAATGGAAATAAGCACAACTATGAAAGAAACCTCTTTATTTTCAACAAATTTCAAATTATATTTCATGTACAACCATCAGGAAATATTATAAATTGTTCTTGATAGCTCAGATAAATATCATGATCATCAGAGCAAGACTCAGATGTGGCACAATTTGTGGACCACAGTATAACCTAGGGTATTTAAAGATGATTGTGCTGACACGTGTATACAATAGGGCTAACTAGAGCCATCCAGTACTCTCCTGCTTCTCTACAAGGCAGAATCGAGATGAGTCCTGCTTGTTGAGACTGGAATTTACCAGTAGACAGAATGACAGTTAGAAAATTAGAGACTTCATTCCAGTGAACCTTAGGAGGAAACACTGTCCAAGAACTAAGCAGATAGCATCAAGGAAGAAGGAAATGAAGGACTGAGTCTTCCTTTAATGGTTAGCTGTGTTGTTAATGTGCCACAGTGTGAAATCAAGTGTGAAGAGAGTCTCTATGAGGAACTGGCTACCTCAGGTTGGCCTGTGGGAGTATCTGTGGGAAACTGTCTTGCTAGTTATTGATATGTTAAGACTCAGCCCATTTCAGTTGGCATTACTCCTTAAGCAAGTGAACCTAAACTTTTAAGTTGAGCACAATCCTGCAGGCAAGTGAGCCGGCACACTTTCACTTCTTTCTGCTCTTGGCTGTGTGGTATTACTAGCTGTCTCATGCTTCTGCTCTTATGACTTTATCCAGTGATGGACTCTGGCTAGGAACATAAGCTGAAATGAGTCTCTTCAAACTCATGTTGCAGTTTTTTTTTTTGGGGGGGGGTCAGGGTGTTTTATCACAGGAATAGAAACAAACTAGAAGCCTGTCTGAAGTAAAGGTGAGATAGGGACAGTCACTGTGAGCCTGTGCTTCCCAGGAATGAACAAATTCAGAAATAATCCTAAGTGACCACCTTAGTGATCTGACACTAGACAACATCTTTGTCCTCACCTATATATAGGTAGGGTGTTGAACTGGGAGACATCTTAAGAGGTGCTGACCTTATCTGAGTTCAGAGCTCCTGGGTTGACTGGTATGATCAGATCTGATCAGATCACTGCACTGACATAGGTGGTGGATCCTTCGGAGTCATTTTGACCAGGAAAAGATAAACACAAATCATCCAGGAATTTTATGTAAGGAGAATGCAAACTAACATTGGCAAGAGAATGGAAGGTGTTTCCTCTAAGACTAACAGTCTGGTAGTCTAATTTTCCTAGCCTAAAGAACTGATTAGTGTTACTTAATTTTTCATGGTAGCCAAATGTAGTAATATCAGAATTATGGAAGAAGATTGCTAGAAACCTGATCCTTGATATTTGGCAAAAGTTCAGAGTTTAAGAGTAAGGAGCCATCTCAAGTGACATGCCAAATACCATTGGATTCATGTTCATTCTAAAATTTACAGTGGTAGTCATAATTAGGAAAGAATTTAAAGACACTTGTAATGTATTTGGCATAATTCTAACACCTCTCTGGATGTTTTAACTTTGTATAGTGAGATTATGAATTTCAAGAATGTTGCTCTGCTGAGCATTGATGTGGTAGATACTGCAGATAAAATTGCCCATGGCCTGAGGACAGTATTTCTATTTTGGTCAAGCTTCAAGAATGGCATATATAGCCTGATCATGCTAGCCCTTTTTGTCCTGGAAATACCTTTATTCCTGCCCATTGTGTTAAAGCTTGTTTAATGCACTTTATCTGTACTCCTATGGTTAAGACCATGGAAGTAAGATTTTTAAACCATATTTTCTAACATGTTGGTTGTCCAAGTAGATTGCATTTTGTAAAAAATTATGCTTCATAGGAAATATTTAATGAGAATGGCTTAAGTAACATCAGATTCTTTGTGTCCCAAGATGAGGTATATGTACAGAAGTGACAGCAATGCCTTTATTTGTTCACATTACTTTTCATAAGCACTGTCCTCAGTTTCATCACAGTATGCCAATAGCTGCATCATTAGACACTGTTTCTTAGGAACAATGCTTGGAACTGGGATCTTCCTTAGCACATACCAGAGATTCTTTTTGAACCAATCTGCATGACTTCATACCTTATTACTAAATGGAGCACAAAAATAGAAAGTGCTGACTTATTTTATTATTGTTCTCTGAAAACTTAGATGAGAGTCCCCTGAGAATGTACAGAAGAGCACAAATAAGAAGGGTAATTCAATTAACAATTATAATCTCTCAACTTCTAATAATGTGCAAAGAGATAAGAAGGCAAGGGATTAGGTATGGTGAAACTGTGAGCATAAAGAAATGGGACCTCAATCCTCTGCTCTGGACTTACACATCTCTCCTACAAGGTCACCATTTTTCCATCTACAAGGAGGGAGACACAGAAAGGGTCATAAGAGATGTCTGATGCTTGTCTACCCAGTATTTTCCAGCTCAGGGCTATACCCAGGGTGTCAAACTGTGTATGAGATGATGGGTTAATTAGAGATGGCTCTTCTCAATCTTCTGTGAGGCCTAAGAAAAAGCTACATAGTAGCTGTGGTTTGCAGACACAGAGGGGTTCCTCTCCCAGTTATTGTAGGTCAGAGGGTCAGAGTTTCCTCACTTCTGTCCACTTCCATTGGACATTGTCTGCTGTAGAGTGTGAAGCATTATGTGACAAGGGCTTATTAACCCTTTGTTTTCATGACACCTTCACTGAAACCCCTGATTCGCTGCCTAGCCTCCCCAAACTTGGCATGATGAACTATTCCTGCCATGAGCTTTTGTGTGGAATATTATTCCAGAAGAACTCCTTAACCCTGTTTACAAAGTCCAGAAACTATGAGATGAAATTAGGAGTTATTAAAATATACCTCTTCTTCTTAAGCATAACTGGTGGTAAAGTTGAGATTTCTTCAGAAACATGTACAAAATCTATTATATAAGGAAAGAGAAAATACAGAATTTTTCTTTGTTCAGTATTTCCTGACAGTTGTATGTGTAGACTCTCTGAGGCTGATTACAAAGTCATTCAAGGTCTCACTTATCAAAAGGTCAACAACAGGCATATGAACTTTTTGTGAAGTCTGAGGCTTCCACAAGGCTTAGCTCTTCAGCTGGTATTTCCCTTTTTCTAACGCTACCCAGCACTGGAGATCTAAGGTCCATTTATTTCTTCAGAGAGGGTCACAGGTACCTATCCACTGGGACAAAAGGTACTAAGGAGAACAATCAAGACAAAGATTGAATAATACAAATATAGGATCATGGAATCCAATCTAGAGGTATTGGGAGGTGGTCAAATTATTCTTCATCAGGGAGGACACTAAGGTAATTTTACCATTAGTGAGCAGAAATTACAAGTGTTCTGAGAAATGCCTCTGCTAAGACAGCTGTGTGAAAACCAGAATGAGAGAAAGAATGAATTCTTACTAGGAAACTTTAGATAAAATGCTTGGGATGTGTGTGTGTGTGTGTGTGTATGTGTGTGTGTGTGTGTATGTGTATTGAGAGAGAGAAAGACAGACAGACAGAAAGAGATTGAAAGAGAGTGAGAATGGGGGATAGAGGAAGAGAGAGGAGGGAAAGAGAGAGGGAAAGACAGAGATGTATGAAGGCTAAACATTTCATAATATCTCTTGGAGTTGTTGTTTCTGTCAACTTTGGGCTGTTTGACTCTGACTTGAGGAAGTGAACTGTGCTCTTTGCAAAATTAGTTTGCACTCTTAAGTGCTGAGAAATCTCTCTAGCACTATAAGTAATTTTTGTTCTTCAATAATTTAATGCATGCCTACAATAAAATGGTCATATCTACCATAGTTTCCCTCCAACTCATTTTGGCTCATGCCCTAAAGTTTATTGTGGGACTGCGTAAGGGTATCCTGGTTCTTGGCTGGGCATGGGCCTAGAACCCCGAGACTCCAAGGGAGAAACGGCAGGAGTTCGGCCACGCCCCCAGAACTCAGGGTCCTGAAAAGCAGTCCAATCTCCATAGACCTACATTGTTCAGTCACGAAGGCCATTACAGCCCCTCCCAAAGTGCACAGGTAGAGGGTGTAACTACAGGCCTCAGGCCCTAGAGATTTACATACTAATGAAGGTCAGAGGGTGGAGCCAATTAACCATTCCTCCCCAGAACCTCTCCCTTTCTCCCTCCCTATTTAACCCAGGTCTGCCCTGAGTTTGGGGGGTACATCCAGATCCATCCACCAGCAGCCATGACAATAAACCCTTTTGGAACCAAGGACTTCCTCATATCATTGGGGCCTGCTGGGCCTGCAGCCACTGAAGCCTCCAGCCACTGGAACCAGGGACCTTTCTCCGGTATGTGAGACAGGCTGCCTGGAGGCTTCCAGGCAGCCTCCACCACGCAGGTCCCGGGCCCCTGGGCCGCTGCCGCGTGGGCCCGGGACTCCACCGCTGCGCCCCGTTTTCCCACAGTTTATCTTTTGATATTGTTAAATTTTAAAATTTCTCTACTAAGTCTCTGCAAAGCTCTTATTGGAACTGGCTTTTAGGTTGTTTAATTTTGCATACATTTTATAAAATATGTACTTCTTATTTTAGTAAAAGAATATGATGTCTATGCTTATGATTGGATGCCTTGAAGAAGTTCCCTGGACTTTTAAGACTGGAGCCATACATTATGAGCTTAATTTCTTTTTTTTTTCTTTTCTTTTTTAATTTTATTTTTTTGTTTATTCACTTTATAACCCGTCCCAGTCACCCCCTCCCACAATCCTTCCCCATCTCTTCTTTTCTGAGTACCCCCTCCTCCTATATCCCCCACCCTGCCACTTTAAGTCTCTGAGAGGCTAGGCGATTCCTCTCTCATTGAGGCCAGATGAGGCACCCAGCTAGAAGACCATAAACCATATACAGGCTGCATGTTTTGGGATGGTCCCCACTCCAGAAATTTCATAACCTCGTTACAGGTTTTTACATTTGTTCACAAGCTGCAAAACAGTAACAGTTGAGGGTAACATTCTGTAGACATTCCCAGTAAAACCAAACCAAACCAAACCAATCCAAACCAATCCAAACCAAACCAAACCAAACCAAACCAAACCAAACCAAACCAAACCAAATCATCCAAAAGAAAACCAAAGAAAACAAAACTTTCACCCCCCCCCCCATTTTATTTAAACGCATATACACGGACATGACTATATTCCCAGTGAAAATGATGTGGGGATGCTTTTAATCCTAGACAAATGACCATTTTATAAGAGAGCTGAAGAGAAGCCAAAGTGTACTATGTCTTGTTGAAGTAGATGCATGCTTTATAAGCAATGAAACCTTGTATCAATTTTGTATGCTGCTGGCTTTGGCATTTCTTTGCTCTCTCTTCATTGCTCCCTCCATCTATATCACTTCACTGTAGGCTATAACTTTAATTTAAACCTTATTTTTAATGATGGTTAAGCAATGCTTTAATGTCCATTGTAGCTCACCACCCACCAGAGGTAATATAAAGAAAGGATACATGGGAAGTGGACCTGTTTAGAAAGGTTTTTGGAGCAACTTTAATCTCTTTTGTCTGGAAATCGGCAGTTCAGTTCACAAGTTAGCAGCAGCAGCTCGATCAACTCACAAACACTTCATGGATACTCCAGCAGTCCAGTTCAGTAGAGTTGGGTTAGCAACAGCAGTGACATGACATAACAGAGATAGCCAGGCTTCAACTTTTGCTTAAGTCAGCAGGTTGAATGAAGAGGAGCTCCAGGAGAATTCCTTGGCTCTGACTCTCTCATGGAAGCAACAATCAGCAAAGAAGAAAGAATCATAAGCATGACATTGCTAACTGTACCATCAAGCCAATCTCAGCCTCCATCACTGTCTATCAAGTCCTATTTATACTCTTGAAACATCATATGTCCTCCATGTGCTTTGTTTCAGCACATGTCTTGCTTCAGCATGTGCATGTGTCTCAGCTGACTTCACTGGTCAGTGTCTGATATCACTGTCCAGTGAAGTCTGCTGAAGTGGCAAGAAACTGCAGCACACTACCAGAAGATTTTTTTGGTGCATTTCTCTCTATGGAGTCCTGACACATGCAGATCAACTAAGAAATATAAGGCAGACCAATACATTCATATTGTTAGCAAAGAATCCCTTATCACATGCCCTCTGTCTTGTGTCTGTTTTAGCCACATGTTTCTTCATGAGTCTGACTTAGTCTTTCACCTGTGTCCACTTTAGTAAAACACTCCTTCATGTGTTTGTCCCAGCAAAACACTATCCAATCAACTTTCCCAAGGAACTCTTAATGTTTCTACTTCAGTAGTCCACTTAAGTTTTAGATTCTCTGACTGCTTTTCTTCTTTTGTGATGCCATTGTTCATCATAGACAGCATATGTGACATATCATACCTGCTCTAAACCTTAGTTCCTTACATAACCTTAAATGTAGGTACTAATTCTAATTCATTTGCTCAACTACACTTAACACACAGGATTCTATATAATAATCCTTTATAGGTATGGTCATATTAGCTAAATTAAATATAAGTTCTTAAGTTAATCTAGAAGAAATTTATTTTATATGAACTTTGAACATCTAGTATAAGACTTGATTTTACAGACAGACAATAAGAATGAAGCCATGAAAAAAAATCTTCCCTTAACTGGAAGAAAAAGCTGACATGCTCACAGGTAAAAGGAGGTATTCCTTACAATTTAAACCTATGGGGTTGGAAATTTTTAGGAATCAATAACAAACCCTACCCATATGCATTCCTGTCATTCATATAAGTGTCCTTTCTTTACATACTCTTATAAAGTCTCAATATCTATTTCTGGCACTACAAACGAGTGTAGATGACAACTGACAGATTAGTAGTAGATAAAGAAAGATGAAAGTCTTAGAAGAGGCTCTGGCTTCTGTAGTAGAGGTTATAAAGCAGTGTCTTTATCAGAGAACATGAATAGTCTCTGTTAGTTCTCTAAATACCACTCTCTAACTCTAACATAATAGTTGTCTAACAACAACTGCTGATATAGGATTTCTCAGTGGAAGCAATGAATGTAAATATTTTACTTGTAATGGAAGCATGAGAAGGAATTGATTACCCAGGGGTAGGATATGAAACATAGGCAATAGGCCTATGGGGATTTTGAATCTCTTCTCTATGATCACATTCCTTTTAGTGACTCTGATTGCTTTCTCACAGCTATGACACTGAATCCTATCCACCCTATGATTACTCCCAGCATGTTTTTCAATGTTGGATTTCTGATTTATACTCCTATTTCTGGATCAGGGTTAGGTTTCCCTGTTGGCATCACTGATCTCCTTGAGAATGTTTCAGAGCCAAGAAGAATGGGAGGGATTTTTAGACTCTCATTTGGTAATGATAAATATGTTCCAAGCAAGAAAACTGCCTGAAAGTCTATCATCCTGCCTTCATCTGGGCCTACCAATGAGAAGTAGCACAGTTGCCCATCATCAAAAACTTTATATCAGTGGGTAGGTTAAAGTGACATAGTGTGAAAGAAGCAGCCTGGCTCCCAGGAGGTATCACACCCAGGCTTTCAGGATCACAGGATCACAAAGACAGCTGTACTCTGAGAAGTTATGACACAACCAAGATAAGTGGACAAACAGGCTCCAGTCAGAGACCATGAGTGAAGGTAGCATTAGATATAACCAGATGTTGAAAAGCAAGCACAAGAATATAAGCAACAGAAACCAAGGTTACTTAGTATCATCAGAACCTAGTTCTCCCACCGTAGCAAGTCTGAATACCCCATGACACCAGAAAAGCAAGAGTCAGATTTAAAATCATGTCTCATACTGATGATAGAGGACTTTAAGAATGACAAAAATAACTACCTGAAAGAAATACAGGAGAATATAGATAAACAGGTAGAAGCCCTTAAAGAGGAAACACAAAAATCCCTTAAAGCATTACAAGAAAACACAACCAAACAGGGGAAGGAATTGAAAAAACATCCAGGACATAAAAATAGAAGTAGAAACAATAAAGAAATTACAAAGGGAGACTACTCAGGAGATAGAAAACTTAGGAAAGAGATCAGGAGTCATGGATGCAAACATCACCAACAGAATACAAGAGATAGAAGAGAGAATCTCTAGTGGAGAAGACACCATAGAAAACATTGACACAACTGTCAAAGAAAATACAAAATGCAAAAAACTCCTAATCCAAAACATCCAGGAACTATAGGACACAATGAGAAGACCAAACCTAAGGATAATAGGTATAGATGAGAGTGAAGATTCCAAACTTAAAGGGCCAGTAAATATCTTCAACAAAATTATAGAAGAAAACTTCCCTAACCTAAAGAAAGAGATGCCCATGAACATACAAGAAGCCTACAACACTCCAAATAGGCTAGATCAGAAAGAAATTACTCCTGTCACATAATAATCAAAACACCAAATGCACAAAACAAAGAAAGAATATTAAAAGCAGTAAGGACAAAAAGTCAAGTAACTTATAAAGGCAAACCTATCAGAATTACACCAGACTTTTCTCCAGAGACTATAAAAGCCAGATCCTGGATAAATGTCATACAGACCCTAAGAGAAAACAAATGCCAGACCAGGCTATTATACCCAGGAAAACTCTCAATTACCATAGATGGAGAAACCAAGATATTCCATGACAAAACCAAATTTGCATAATATCTTTCGATAAATCCAATCATAAAAAGGATAATAGTAGGAAACCTCCAACATAAGGAGGGAAATTACACTCTGGAAAAATCAAGAAAGTAATTTTCTTCCAAAAAACACAAAAGAAGGTAGCCACACAAACATAACCCCACCTCCAATAACAAAAATAACAGGAAGCAACAATCACTTTTCCTTAATATCTCTTAACATCAATGGACTCGATTCCCCAATAAAAAGACATAGACTAATAGACTGGATACATAAACAGGACCCAGCATTTTGCTACATACAGGAAATGCACCTCAGTGAAAAAGACAGACACTACCTCAGAATAAAATGTTGGAAAACAATTTTTCAAGCAAATGGTCTCAAGTAACAAGCTGGAGTAGCCATTCTAATATAAAATAAAATAGACTTTCAACCAGAAGTAATCAAGAAAGATAAGGAAGGACACTTCATACTGATCAAAGGAAACATCAAACAAGATGAAATCACAATTCTGAATATCTATGCTCCAATTGTAAGGGCACACATATTCATAAAAGAAATTCTACTAAAGCTCAAAACACACATTGCACCTTACACAATAATAGGTGGAGACTTCAACACCCCACTCTCATCAATGGAAATATCATGGAAATAAAAACTAAACAGAGACAGTGAAACTAAAAGAATTTATGAAACAAATGGATTTAACAGATACCTATAGAACATTTCATCCAAAACCAAAAGAATGTACCTTCTTCTCAGCACCTCATGTTACCTTCTCCAAAACTGACCATATAATGAGTCATAAAACAGGCCTCAACAGATACAAGACAATTGAAAAAAATCCCATGCATCCTTTCAGATCACATGGACTAAGGCTGGTCTTCAATAATGATAAAGTCAATGGAAAGCCTACGTACACATGGAAACTGAACAATGCTCTATTCTATAACTTGGTCAGGGAAGAAATAAAGAAAGAAATTAAAGACTATTTAGAATTTAATGAAAATTAAAAAGCATCATACTAATGGGACACAATGAAAGCAGTGCTAAGGAAAATTCATAGGTCTAAGTACCTACAAAAAGAAACTGGAGAGAACATATATTAGGAGCTTGACAGCACACCTGAAAGCTCTAGAACAAAAAGAAGCAAATACACACAAGAGGAGTAGATATCAGGAAATAATCAAACTCAGGGCTGAAATAAACTGAGTAGAAACAAAAAGCACTATATAAAGAATCAACAAAACCAGAAGCTGGTTCTTTCAGAAAATCCAGTTGATAGATAAACCCTTAGTCAGACTAAACTAAGGGCAGAGACACAGTATCCAAATTAATAAAATAAGAACTAAAAAGGGAGACATAACAACAGAAACTGAGGAAATTAAAAAAAAAATCATCAGATCTTACTACAAAAGACTATACTGAATACAACTGGAAAATCTGGATGAAATATACAATTTCCTACACAGATACCAGGTTCCAAAGTTAAATCAGTATCAGATAAAACATCTAAATAGTCCTGTAACCCCTGAAGAAATAGCAGTAGTTATTAAAGTCTCCCCACAAATAAAAGCCCAGGACCAGATGGTTTTAGTGCAGAATTCTATCTGACCTTTCAAGAAGGCCTAATACCAATTCTCTATAAACTATTCCAGAAAATAGAAACAGAAAGAACACTACACAATTTGTTCTATGAAGCCACAATTACACTCATACCTAAACCTCACAAAGACCCAACAAAGAAAGAGAACTTCAGACCAGTCTCCCTTACAAATATTGTTGCAAAAATACTCAACAAAATTCTCACAAACTGAATTTAAGAACACATCAAAACAATCATCCATCATGATCAAGTAGGCTTTATCCCAGGAATGCAGGGATGGTTCAATAATCAGAAATCCATCAACATAATCCACTTTATAAACAAACTCAAAGAAAAAAAAAAAACCCTACATGATCATCTCACTAGATGCTGAAAAAGCATTTGACAAAATTCAACAACCCTTCATGGTAAAAGTCTTGAAAAGATCAGGAATTCAAGGCCCATACCTACATAGTAAAAGCTATATACAGCAAACTAGTAGCCAACATCAAACTAAATGGAGAAAAAATTGAAGCAATCCCATTAAAATCAGGAACTAGACAAAGCTGCCCACTCTCTTACTACCTATTCAAAATAGTACTTGAAGTCTTAGCCAGAGCAATTAGATAGCAAAAGGAGTTCAAAGTGATATAAATTGGAAAGGAAGAAGTCAAAATATCACCATTTGTAGATGATATGATAGTACACTTAAGTGATGCAAAAACTTCCACCAGAAAACTCCTAAACCTAATAAACAACTTCAGCAAATTGGTTGTATATAAAATTAACTCAATCAAATCAGTAGCCTTCCTCTACGTAAAGGATAAACAGGCTGAGAAAGAAATTGGGGAAATGACAACTTTCACCATAGTCAGAAATAATATTAAATATCTCGGTGTGAATCTATCCAAGCAAGTGACAAATCTGTACAAGAACTTCAAGTTCCTGAAGAAAGAAATTGAAGAAGATCTCAGAAGATGGAAAGATCTCCCATGCTCATGGATTGGCAGGATTAATATAGTAAAAATAGCCATCTTGCTGAAAACAATCTACAGATTCCATGCAATCCCCATCAAAATCCCAACTCAATTCTTCACAGAGTTAGAAAGAGCAATTCTCAAATTCATTTGGAATTACAGAAAACCCAGGATAGCTCTTTTCAACAATAAAAGATCTTCTGGGGGAATTAACATCTCTGACCTCAAGCTGTACCACAGAGCAATAGTGATAAAAACTGCTTGGTATTGATACAGAGACAGGCAGGAAGATCAATGGAATAGAATTGAAGACCCGAAATGAACCCACACACCTATGGTCACTTGATCTTTGACAAAGGAGCTAAAACTGTCCAGTGGAAAAAGACAGCATTTTCAACAAATTGTGCTTGTTCAACTGGAGGACCACATGTAGAAGAATGCAAATCGATCCATTCTTATCTCATTGTACAAAGCTCAAGTCGAAGTGGATAAAGTACCTCCACATAAAACCAGATACACTGAAATTAATAGAAGAGAAAGTGGGGAAGAACCTCAAATACTTGGCACTGAACAGAACACCAATGGCTTATGCTCTAAGATCAAGAATTGACAAATGGGACCTCATAAAATTGTAAAGCTTCTATAAAGCTAAGGACACTCTCAATAGGACAAAACAACAACCAACAGATTAGGAAAAGATCTTTACCAATCCTACATATGATAGAGGGTAATATCCAAAATATAAAAAGAACTCAAGAAATTAGACTCCAGACAATCAAATAACCCTATTAAAAATGGGGTACAGAACTCAACAAAGAATTTTCATCTAAGGAATAGTGAATGGACACAAAGCACCTAGAGAAATGTTCAACATCTTTAGTCTTCAGGGAAATGCAAATCAAAACAACCCTGAGATTCTACCTCACACCAGTCAGAATGGCTAAGGTTAAAAAGATAGATGACAGCAGATGCTGGAAAGGATGTGGAGAAAGAGGAACCCTCCTCCATTATTGGTAGGATTGTAAGCTAGTACAACCACTATCAGTTTGGTGGTTTCTCAGATTATTGGACATAGTATTACCTAAGGATCCAGTATTACCACTCCACAGCACATACCCAAAAGATGCTCCAACAAATAAAGAGGACACATGCTCCACTATGTTCTTAGCAACATTACTTATGATAGTCAGAAACTGGATATATCCCAGACATTCTTCAACAGAGGAATGGATACAGAAAAGGTGGTACATTTTCACAATGGAGCACTACTCAGCTGTTAAAAAATATGAATTCATGAAATTCTTAGACAAATGGATGGAACTAGAAAATATCATCCTGAGCAAGATAACCCAGTCACAAAAGAACATATATGGTATGAACACATTGATAAGTGACTATTAGCCCAAAAACTCACAGTACCCAATATATGACTCACAGACATCAAGCCCAAGAAGAAGAAAGACCAAAGTGTGGGTGTTTTCGGGCCTTCTTAGAAGGAGTAATGAAATACTCACAGGAGCAAATATGAGGCAATGTGTGAAGCAGAGACTGGAGTAGGGACTGTTCAGAGAGTGTCCCACCTGGGGATCATCCCAGTGCAATCATCTTATGCAAACACTGTTGTGGATGTCAGAAAGTGCATGCTGAAAGGAGCCTGTATACCTGTCTCCTGAAAGGTCTGCAAGAGCCTGACATATACAGAAGCAGGTGCTCATAGCTAACCATTGACCTGATCATGGCGTTCCCAATGGAGAAGTTAGAGAGAAGACTAAAGGAGCTGAAGGGTTTTGTGTCCCCATGGGAGAGCAACAATACCAATCAAACAGAGCTCTTGGGTCTAAATCACCAGCCTGGGAGCACACAGGGATGGACCCATGACTCCAGCTGTATTTGTAGGGGAGGATGGCCTTGTCAGGCAAAGGTGGGAAAGGAAGTCCTTTGTCCCATGAAGGCTGGATGCCTCAGTGTGGGGAATTCTTGGGCAGGGAGGTGGGAGTGGGTAGGTGGGTGGGGACACATCATCATAGAAGCAGGAGGAGGGGGGATCAGATAGGTGGTTTCTGGGTGGTGGGAATGGGGAAAGGGGAAAGGGGAATAACATCTGAAATGTAAAATATCTAATAAAAAAATTAATTAAAAAAAAAAAAAGATTTCACCTGACCTCACCTGAGAATGGCACCTTCTTGATGGAGCAGAAAAAACAAACAGCAATCTATAATATTTCCCCCCTTCTGTCCAATTAAAAGGCTCTTTTCTCTAAGAAAATTTATATTGAGCACAACTATTAACATTCTGCAATTTATAAAGTATAAGACACACTTAACACCCAGTTCATCGATTTTATGAATTAAACAATAAAGCACTCTATCATCAATCCTAACTTTAAAAGGCTTATTTCTACACGTGTTATGTTCTGGTTTAGCTTGTATACTATCTAAAGACCATCTTCTCAAATGTATATATTCTCTCAATGTTAAAAAGCTGATTAAGAGGCTATGGTTAGTCTTCAATTCCACCAAAATTCCTAGAGCGACATAAAATTTACCTTAAAATATAAGAAACACTAGCATAGGTTCCAAAACTCAAACAAATTGCAGAGACAGCTGCCTGACTAAACAGTCCACTGTTTCTCAACATGTTGGAGCATCAGTCTGTGGCTGTTTGGCCTAGGATCATCTGACATACCTTTGCAAAGCAGAAAAAGTTTAAAGATTGCTCACCCTGTTTCAGCAATGTCAATAGTGGACTATTCTGCATAAAGTGTCCTTTCCTGGACAGTTTTCTACAGATGAAATAGGCTACTCCAGCCCAGTGGCTACCTTGCCATGATGTACAACCTTGTCTGGAGGTAAAGATTCTCAGTTTCTTCTTTGAATCCAAGAAAGGGGTGCTGTCAGGAGCAAATATTCTCTAGTCAAATGATCCTTAATAAAGACATGGCCAAAAATGCCGCATTCTGTGAACTTCTGACACCTTCAAAGACTATCTATAGAAAGTATATCTGAATTGCTGTCTTTTAACTACTCTCACATATTTCTCACTGAAGTATCTTGAAAGCACCATTCAATTAACTTAGAGCCATGAATTTGCTATCTGGCCCTTAACTCGAATGCTTAATCTGTTGTTTCATGGCAGTTAGAGAAGGACTGGGTCTAAGCTCTGTATCCTTAAATTTTTCTATCAATATAAGAAATTCATACCAATGAAAACTTCAAATTAGGATCAAAAATAAATTTTGTACCAATGTAAGAAATTATAACTTCAATTTTGTAACAATATAAAGATGAGATTATGGCTACACAATCAATACTACTATTTCCTCCATGTTCAAATTATGACCATGCCTAATTTCCCCAGAAAGACAACCTAGAATAACCACTTCCAGATCCTAAAACCTAGAAAACTGGATGATCACTCTTTGTAACTTCTTCCTGATGAATAAGGGCATTGAGATATCTTTAAAGAGGAAGGGTGGGTAAATTTGGAGACTTGGTTAGGTCTTAAGAAGGCTACACCAACAATTGTTATAGTTTCTGAGTATAAGTTCTGAATGGATCTGTCTTAAAGTTTGAATGATGCAAGATGACCTGAAATCTATGATATGGGAGTTCAAGCAGGTCAGTTCAACATGTCTGACGATGAATCTCACTAAAGCTGTACACTCGGCAATATACAAATCTTAAAACAGAATTTAAGTATGACAAGATATCTATATGAATTTTTAGTCTGTGTAGGGTGTAAAACTAGCTAGGGATGAAATTTTGCTCCTTGTTTGGGCATGTGAAAGACAATCTTTTTATGATCCAATTTTAATAATAACCAATCATAAGTCTTCATTTGTGTCATGTGAAGGTGTGAAAGATGGCACAGAAAATGTTTACCTTTTTTGTTTGATTCTCTTGAATCTAGTACTTCAGGGGGTCTCCCTTTATATATCTGATCCATGTAACTCTGTAAGGTGTCCACAATCTAATCACCTCTTCTAAAAACACAAATGCAAAGCCTTTCTCCCAAATTAATATGTCCTTTAGCCAATAACCAGGAAAACTTTTAGCTTGATCTCTCTCCCAGAAGAATAATAAAATATCTAAGAAACTCAAAATCACATCCATTTTGATAATTAAGTAATTCAAAACAAGTAAAGAAAATTAAACAAATACTATTTGAGCCTATTTTAGGCCTTTTCTAATCTGTCAAGCCAGAATTTTTAACTCAAAATTCCTGTGGAGCCTACGTTAGAAAAAAGAGTATCCTGTAAGTCTTCACTAGAACATTTTATGTTCATACCATCTTTCTACTCTCTTTCTTGGAGGCTGTAGCCTTTTCTGTTAGTTCACCCTGTTCTTGTACAGCAGAGGCTCCCAGCACTTCTGGGCCCTTTTCCTGCACTAGTTTCGAACCTTGGGCAGAGTTCCCACATGACTTGGGCAAAACCTGTATCTTATTCTATCTTTTAAAAAACAATTCAATTAAATCAAACTTCTGTTAATACATGCTTATAGGAAGCAGACAACTATTACTTTTACTCTCTTCTGGAGTCTTTTACTCTTTTTATCCAAAGCTGGGGATCTTAGAGCCTGATCTGGGTCTATCCTTGTGTTAATTTGTTTAGAATCCCATCCGCTGGAGTCATGTGACTACTCTATGCTTTTGGGAAACTAATTCCCCTACTCTTAGGTCAAAAATCCTAAATCCCTATTGGATTCTTGCACCATGTTGGGCTCCATGTGTAGTGTGTAGTTTTAAGAAACACACCACGTTAATCCTGCTTGGCAGTGGCATCATGGTCTTGCCCATCCCCATGGTTCCCTCGGCCAACTGGCTGACAAGCTGCTCACACTTCCCAGGCCATCCACCCCACTGTGGCTAGCCTGAAGAAAGCTGGCGACTGCTCACTCAGATCCCCTTAGGCCCATAACTTGTAATAACCAACCAGATTTATACTGGTGAATCTCCTACCTAAATGCCCATGCAAGAACACAATATTCAATTGATATAAATACAGGCTGCACATCTAGTTTGGACAAATGTACCCAACATTACTCTATCACCTATCTATGAAATCTCCAGTTACTTATGACCCCTAGGGCCATATTTTTCTGCCCCATCATCTTCTCCTTCTGCTTCCATCTTTCTCTCTTGTCTTGTCCTCCGTTTCTCTCCATCCCTTCTCTAAAACTGTCTGCTCCCTTTTCCTTTCCACTGCCCAAGCACAGTCTCTAGCCTTATCTGACCAACTAAGATTTCACCTGACCTCCCTGAGTATTGGCACCCTCTTGAAGGAGCAGAAAAAAAAAAAAAACAAAAAAAAGCCATCCACAACAACATTTATCTTAATGGTTTTCAAAAAATCTCTTTAAAATATACTCTGCAATAATTTCAAGTTATAAAATATTTAAGACCTTCAGACAGCTCATGCACATAGTTCATTTAATCATTTGACTACACTGTTACACTGAACTGCTGAGCTGAATCACGGGCCTTGCAGGAAACCTTCGAATCACACTTATTTCTTTTAATTGATTAATTAATTAATCAATTTGCAGTCCAACAGCTCCCCACTTCTTCAAGTGCTACCCTTAAAAATCCTTACCTTCATGAACCCATCCTACGCTTTAGAGAAAGGAAAGTCCCACTTGGGTAACATCCCACCCTAGGAAAGGTTTCTCCCCAGGGATGGGTATCAAGAGGGGCCAGTCATTGGTTGGCCATTTCCTCAACCTCTCCTCCATCTATATCCCTGAGCATATATAAGGCAGGATTAATTTTGAGGTAAATGTTTTGTGGGTGGATTGATGTCTCATACCTCCACTGCAAATCTGACCTGGCTACAGGAGGTAGCCACGTTATTCTACATGTCCCAGCTGGTAAGAGTCTCAGCTAGGTCACCCTCCTAGACTCCTGAGAGCATCTCTGATCTTGCCAGGTCTTCAGTTAGATCCAGACATATGGCCCTACTGATTTCCTTTCTTTCTAACAGTCCTCTCTTCTCCACTCTTGATATAAGATCTCTATTGCCATTCCCCTTCTCATCCCCTCTTCAAACATAGTTCCCTCCCTCTAACCATGTCCAATGACAATTTTGTTTCCCCTTTTAGTGATATCCATACATCCTTCCTTGGGTTCTCCTTATTACTTAGTTTCTTTGAGTCTGTGGACGTGGCATTGTTATCCTGTACTTTATTGCTAATATCTACTTATAAGTGAGTACTCACCATGCATGTCTTTCTGTTTCTGAATTACCTTACTTGGGATGATATTTTCTAAATCTATCCATTTTCCTGAAAATTTCACGATATCTTTGTTTTTAATACCTGAATAGAATTCCATTGTAGATGTCCACATTGTCTTTATCCATTTTTCAGTTGACAGGCTTCTTGGTTTCCAGTTTTTGCCTCTTGTGAATAAAGTTGCTATGAACATAGTTGAGCATGTGTCCTTAGTGAGACATCTTTTGGTGTATGCCCAGGAGTGTTTTAGCTGTGTCTTGGAATAGAACTATTTCCAGTTTTCTGAGAAATTGCCAAATTGATTTCCAAAGTGGTTGTACAAATTTGAACTCCCATCAACAATGGAGAAGTCTTCCCTTTTTTCTATATCTTGGCTAGTATGTACAGTCAATTGAGTTTTTGATCTTACTCATAGTCTGATAGGCTAAAATAGATTCTCAGATTTGTTTAAATTTTCATTTCCCTGATGACTACAGATGTTGAATACTTTATTTAAGTGCTTCTCAGCCATTCACACTTCTTCTGTTGAGAATTCTGTTTAGCTTGGTTCTCAATTGTTTGAGTTTTTTGTTTTGTTTTTATATTATTTCTTGAGTTTTTATATATTTCTGGTAATAATTCTCTGTAGGCTGTAGGGTTGGTGAAGTATTTCCCCATTCTGTAGGAATCTAAGATACAGAAATAAACTGACATTTTATTTTTGACCAAAGAAGCCCAAGCTATACAATAGAAAACAAGAAAGCATTTTCAATGAATGGTGCTGATCTAACTGGATATCTCCATGTAGAAGAATACAAATAGACATATCTACTGCCCTAAATAAACCTCAAGTTCAAGTGGATCAAAGACCCCACCATAAAGACCTCACTGGTTACACATTATCTAACAGAAAAGATGGTGAGGAAGTGTCTTGAACATATTGTCACAGGAGACAATTTTCTGAACAGAATACTAATTGCTCAGGAACTAAGATCAACCATTAATAAATGGGCCATCATGAAACTAAAAGTCTTTGCAAGGCTAAGGACACCATCAAAAGGACAAAATGATATTCCTAAATATTACTGAGGAGTTTAAATACTTCTTTCTTATGAACTGTTTTAATTTATATATGGGACATTTTAAAGTATTATTTACTAATTTGAAATGACACTTTTAATCTATGTTAATAAATTGTTCACAGGTAAACAACTGACACTTTTCAGCTTGATTTTCACATAAGAAGCAAAACACCTTGACAAAAAAGTGAGTTACATTGATATTTTAGTAGGTTTTTTTTTTTTTCTAGAAAGCGATGACTGACTTCAGTCTGCGTATGTTCCAGTTAGTCACGACTATCAAACAAATGTACACAAGATTTGGTATTTAGTTCAGTTGACTGATATTCTGTTAATCAAAGCCAAAACCATTTCAAAGTCATGATGTGTTCTTCATGGGTATGTGCTACTGTGATGCAACACAAGGCTTTGCACACAGAACGCAAACGTTTTCCTACTAACTTATATCTAGAGATGATTACTTTACTTTTTACTTTGAGATAGGTCTTACTTACGTTTGCAACCCTTCTGCTTCATTCCTGATTAGTTTGAATTGCAGAACTGTGCCACAGGATTTGACTGACAATAGTTATTTGCTACTTCCAAGTGTTAGGAACAGCAATGACTGGTGACCCAGACTTAATCAAACTTATAGCTCTAGATACTTTTTTGCTACCATGAGGACAGACATCATAAAGTGAAAACAGAAAATGAACATGCAGTATGAAATGAAGTATAGATATACACAGCTATTTAAAAGGGTCCAGAAGATTTCTGGAACTGTGAGAGCTTAGTCTGTGAATAGTGCTCCAAGGTAACAAATTAGTAGATTAGAATACAATGAATTAAGACTTATTGCTAACATCAGAGGAATGGTGGCAGGGTAAGTTTGTTGAGGTGATTTTTCTTAACTTTTGTACAGAAGTATTTACATATTAAAAGCTGACATACATAATGATATAAAGCGTTATCAGCATATCTAAACTCATCATTTCTTCTTTTATTATAAATCTATTCTTTTCAATCAATTAATTTACAGATTACACATAACATTTCTAATCCACTCAAATTTTACTAATTTGTTCAACTTCCAAATGAGTATAAAGAAAAATGTCTACACAAGTGAGTACAGGGTCCAACATGTCTGCATAAGGGGAGATGTGACCCACTTCTTGCCTCTGGAACATCACCAGGCCATTGATTCCCACGATCCCCACATGTGCTCATGGTTAATGTTGCTCTAAAGCTGATGTGCTGTTTTTACTACTTTACTTTCAATCTTTCTTTTGGGGAAATATACTTTCCCCATTACTCAGAGCTAATCATGTCATAATAAATGAAACAGATGAGGTTCTCAGGAATGCGAAATAAAGGTGGTCCTGAGGCTGTGGAGGATGAGGAGCAGGCCTTCTACTTGGTCTATAAGGCCATGGGAAAGGATCTAGACAATATAACCACACAAGCCATAAAAGCCTACATGGTCCTTTTTAGAAATAGTTCATTGCCAGACTTGGTCTTGAATTTGAAATCAGGAGGAAACACATGTACTCTCTGCTCCAATGATTGTCGTATTAATTATTTAGGGTAAATATGAGAACATCAAGGATAGAGAGTTAAAGTGGCATCGGAAGAAAGGTATGGGTAGAAAAACAGAAATTTATATGTGATTTAGGAATGTAGTATTAGGAGGAGAGTGTGTGATGCTATGGAATTGCTAGGAGGAAGAAACAGAGATTAGAGAATTCAAACATGATCTAGAAACATATAAAACCTTAGTATTTTGTTCAAGCTAGCTGAAGAACTGGAGATGATAATGCCTGGAAATACATTAGAGAGCTACCCACTTTACTTACATAAATTTCAAGACTTTGAAGGAATCATTTTAATTTTAGTAGTCTACGATCTTTCTGTTCTTACATAAAAATAGTTACTAAAGACTGCTGTCTCTTGTACCAGGAAACCAAAAGAGCTGTACCCAGCATCCTGTGAAGAACAGGCTGGGTAAACCTAGAAGGAAATATGCTTTTGCTTTTTGTTTAGTTTCTCCTTGAAGGCATTGGGCTTTGGAGTCATTGTTCTAGACAACATTTGAAATGTAAATAAATAAAGTACACAATTTTTAAAAGATATCGGGCAACTGCAAAGGATCTATTTTGTCTTGACTTTCACTTCATCCATAGAAGAACACAATGATACAAATAAAAGTTTTTGTTTTCATGTATGCCTGAAGGTGGCCACTAAATTTGTCTGGATCAGTTTTATTATCTTGTCTTGTCTTTTTCTGTTGCTGTCTGTTGCCTTTGTGTTGTATTTGTGTTTTAAGTTTTGTTACAGAAATTTGAATTCAAAGAGAGCACAGCCAAACTACTCTTGAGCTCCATTGAAATTTTCAGAATTTCATGAGGTAGACTGCTCCAACAGCTGCCTGCATGTTCCTAGACTCAGATGATTCTGTAGAGTGTGGACAATGAATGAAACAAACTTCTAATCCAGAACTTGGTCAACCCTCTAGCCTTTTGTAACCAAACAAGGAACATAAAGCTAAGATATCAATTTGCCATATACTACAAAAATATCTAATGCATTTAATATGCCTAAAAGATTCATAATAGTGAATTTTTAATAATTGATATTATTATTACATTTTATTGCATAAAATACTATTATAATTTTAATAATAAATTATTGATAATAGATTGATAATAATTATTTAATTATTATTTCAGTGTATACCTGAATTAGTGTAGTTGGGGCTGTTGCTATATCTACTACATCTCTACTTTAATAAGTACAAAATATATGTTATAATTATTTTTAGAAATTAATTATTAATAATAGATTGGTAATTATTAATAATTCTGGGTATTACAGAATTACTTAATATTGTTGACGCTGTAGCTATGTCTACTACAACTCTAATTTAATGCATATATACTGCTCATCATGTGAATCTGTTATTAAAAAGTTGTTTTAATAGCCTTAATGTTATAAGACACAATTGACAGTGGTCTTCAGGACAGACTTAATGCTCTAGAGGAAGCAACTCTTGTTATGGGAAACCATACTCAAAACATTAAGATTAGGATCTCAGTTCAGTATTACTCATCGTTTTTTTGCCTTATACTACTTTAGAACATAATGTTTCTGAGTATGAATGGAATAAGATCCTGTCTCACCTTTGAAGATTATGTAATAATACTCAGTTGTCTATTGATATGGACAGTCTGTATTGAAGTATATTTGAGATTGGTGGCACACATCCTGGATCTACTTGCCTGGAGAAACTGTTTGCTGCCTTTGCTTCTGCAGTGCGTGAACACATTCCTTCATCATCCTACACTACTCTGTTGATTAATGGTGGAATTGCTCTGGGGTTATTTCTCCTTGTATTTTTTTCAGTCTTCATCAAGCAGATCTGGAACACAGTAAATTTACTTACTAAGGATGTTTGTACTCTCAAATAAAATAAAAGGTGGGAAATGCCAGGTGCAGCATGACTGCATAAGGAGAGATGTGACACAGTTCCTGCCCCTGGAGCATCTCCAGGCCATTGACCCCCATAATCCCCAAGTGTACTGATAGTTGCTGTTGTCCTAAAGCTGATATGTTGTCTTAATTACTCTACTTTCAACCTTTCTCTCTGGGGAATATACTTCTCCCATTACTCAGAGCTAATCACACCACAGTAAATGAAACAGATGTAGTTCTCAGGAATGAGGAATGGAAGTGGTCATGAGGCTGTGAACTATGAGGAATAGGCCTTTAGGTTTTAAGGCCATTGGAAAGAATCTAGACAACATAAGCCATAAAAGCCTTCATGGTCCTTTTTAGAAATAGTTCATTGCCATACTTGGCTTTGTATTTGAAATCAGGAGGAAACACACGTACCCTCTGCTCCAGTGACTACTGTATTAATTAGTCAGGGTAAACTTGAGGACATCAAGGGTAGATAGTTAAAGTGGCCTCAGGAAGAAAAGGTATGAATAGAAAAATCGGAATTTATATATGATTTACGAATAAACAGTATTAGAAGGAGAGTGTATGATATTATGGAATTGCTAGAAGGAAGAATCAAAGATTAGAGAATTAAAAGATGATGTAGAACCATATAAGACCTTAGTATTTTGTTCTAGCTAGTTAAAGAACTGGAGATGATAATGCCTGGAAAGATATTAGAGAGCTAAGCACTTTACTTACATAAATTTCAAAAGTTTGTAAAGAATCATCTTAATTTTAGTAGTCTGTCATCTTTTTGTTCTTACATAGAAATAGTTACTAAAGTCTGCTGTCTCTTGTACCGGGAAACCACAAGAGCTGTGACCAGCTACCTGTGAAGAACAGGCTGTGTAAACCTATAAGGAAATATTTTTGCTTTGTATTTAGTTTTGCCCTAAGGATGGGGCCTTGATCCAGGACTAACAGAATTTATGTGAATTTAATTTATGTAAATTTAAGGATCTTTGAAGATTATTAGCAATGGTCAAAGCCTTGATGATGTAGCTTTAGAAAAATAAAAGACTGGCTCTGACTCTTTCATCAGAAAGAAGAAAAAATGAAAATCTTCAGGGAACAGAGAGAGTATCTGAACTGACAGCTTGCATCTACTACTGACTGAGTCGTTACTGAATCAACTCTGCTCCTATTCCTGCATTTCTCAAGACCTTTTTCAAGCTGAGCCTGGACCTTGGCAAGTGAGGTTTTTGAAATTTATTTATTTATTTGACATTTATTTTAAGTACACTCTTATATTTTTCTTACCCAAGTGGTTTTTTTTTCTTACATGACTAGGTAATGGCATGTTAAAAGTTACCTCATAGCATAATCTGTGTCCCAATGTTATCACTATTTGCTTATGCAATAAGCACATACAAGCACAGACAAGATGATGCCTCACATGGTCCTCCCCTTCCTGTGCTGTATACTGCTCTCCTACTTGATGCTATCTCAGGTGCAAGGTAAGACCTTTCTGTATGTACCACTAAGATCTCTGTGAGTGTTTAGAGTCAAAGAGCACAGGAAAGTCTCATGTAGTAGGTAACTAGGAGGAACATCCACTCAAAAATCAGGATTCAACTGCTCCACCATCCTGCTTTCCTCAACGTGTTTGATTGCTGAAGATTTCATAGTGGTCTGTCACCAGTGAAATGACAGGATTTTCATTTTTTTTACAGGATGCAAAAATTTATGCTGCTAGGATTAAAAGGGAAAATACAATGGTTAATAATGAACTCTACAGGATAAGAAAGATAGACAACTGAGGTTAAGCCTCACTGCCCAAAATTGGTGGAGTCATGGGCTAATGTACTGGAAAGAAGAGAAAAATGATGATGCACCATTTACTATGTTCATCATAAAAAAATATTTTAAAGACTATGCAAAGGCTCAATATTTATTTTCTTCCAAGTGATAAACTACGAATGTATCCCCTATTTTGACAATCCCCTTAATCTTATTTTTCATCTCACCCCGTTGGTCTTTTTATTTTACTCTACCCCAGCTCTAGACATCCTGGTGAAAATGCGCTCCCTATACAATACTTGTCCCCAAGGCTCCTGGGCTTATGGCTCCTACTGGTATGCATTCTTTCAGACACCACAAACCTGGTTTGATGCAGAAGTAAGTGCTGCAAAGGAGAAGGTATATGTGGATCATAAAGGATTGATAGATTCCATTCTCTCTAGTTTCTTATGTCTGAGACAAGTCCCTGACTTTTAAGATAACCGGTCCTTGTACCTATCTATGCCTTCCACTGAAGTCTACATCTCCTTTTCTTTTTGGTCCTCATATAGTTGGCCTGCCAGAAGAGGCCCACAGGACACCTAGTGTCTGTGTTCAGTGAAGCTGAGGCTTCATTCCTGTCCTCCATGGTGAAGAGCACTGGGAACAGCTACCAATATACATGGATTGGCCTCCATGACCCCACACTGGTAGATTCCACCTTCTTTGCTTTCACTGAAGTTTTATTATCATGTAGGCATACACTAACAGGACCTCACCAGAAAGAATCCTAAAAGACAGAGATCAGACACTAGATGATTAGGAATAGGGAAACCATCAGGAGTCATTGTAGAGCCGAGCTCTACGGGGATCTTAGACTTCAGATGAAGTTCTTGTGCCTATTGTTGACTTTTACAGAGGGCTATAGGAGGATTCAGAATCATTATGACTTGGTTTCAGGAAGCACACACATACAAAAGACACAAAATAAAGAGACAATCTGTATTTTCTCTTAATAGAATAACAATCTTCCTTCCATTTTAAAGTAAATTACTGATGTAGCACCATTTATATTTTGAAAAACTTTCAGGGGGGTACTAATTCCATCAGTAGTTTCTTTGCTTATAAATAGAAGTGAATACAACAATAATTTCTATTGGTGTGCTTTTGAAAGCTGCATATGATCAAATGAGTTCTGGGAGGTTGGGAGGGAATGCAGGGTTTCAATGATGATTTCACACATGCAGAACTTTGGGCCCTTCCTTTTATCTGCATACCTCCTCACTAGGGTGGAGAATCCAATGGAGGCGGATGGAAGTGGAGTAACAATGATATGATGAATTACTTTAACTGGGAGAAGAATCAATCTCCTGCCTTAGACCATGGTTTCTGTGGCAGCTTGTCAAGAGCTTCTGGTAAGAAGAAGAAGAGCCATACTGACTAAATGCACACACTTTACATCCCTGTGTAACTCTGAGCTAGGAAATGGTCTGAGTTCTTACTCTCTTATCTCCTTTCTTGGTGTCCTGGGTATCTTCTTCCCCTAGATTCTAACACTAGTGAGCATGAGGGACTGACTTTCAAATTGAAGCCACATCATGAGCTGTTCCTTCTTTAAGTTTACCAATATTTATGGTCCTCAATTACTTAACCCCCTTTTCTTCCCAGGATTTCTAAAATGGAGAGATATGACATGTGAGGTGAAGTTGCCCTATATCTGCAAATTTACAGTTTAAATTTATCAGACAGCAAACAGCCCAAATTTGCCCTGAAGAGCATCATGGACAAGGGATGCTCTTACCTAGAAAATGCATGTTCTATCTACAGTCCACATCATAGCCCTAATCTGCTCTTTCCAAGTTTTTCTTTAGTCCATTTTGTATAGATTGTGGCCTCAAATCTCAGAAAGCTATAATAAAACTTCAGTCACATTTTGAATTTTTGTGTTCCATTATTAATATTATTACTGTTTTTATTATGAATGCATGTAATGTGTATTATTACAGTATAAAAGCACAGGTTGTTGAATTTCCAACAGGTTCATCATACAGTTAGAACAATGGAAATTGGCATAACTATTATAAAAACCTCTTTATTCTCATCATATTCCAAGTAATATTTTGTGTACAACCACCAGAACGTATTATATTTTGCTTAATAGCTCAGGTATATATCATGATCATCAAAGCCACACACAGATATGGCACAATTTGTAGACCAGAGTATAACCTAGGTTATTTAAATATAATTGTGGCGAGAAATAAGAGGTTAACTAGAGGCATCCAGTACTCTTCTGCTTCTCTACATGGAGAACTAAAATGAGAAGTGCTATTGAGACTAGATTTATCAGTAGATAGAATGAGACTTAAAGAAATAGAGAGTTCATTCCATTGAACTTGTGGAAGAACAGAGTCCCAGAAATGAGCAGATAGCAACAAGGAGAATGAAATGAAGGTCTGGGTCTTCCTTTAATGGTTAGTATGTCGTTAAGGTGCCACACTGTGAATCAAGTGTGAAGAGAGTCTCTATGACGAATTGGCTACCTCAGGTTGGCCTGTGGAGTATCTGTGGGAGATAGTCTTGCTAGTTAATTAATATGTTAAGACCCAGCCCATTTCAGTTGGCATTACTCCTCAAACAAGTGCACCTGAACTTTTAAGCTGAGCACAATCCAGCAGGGAACTCAGCAGGGATATATTAATTTTTTTCTGCTCTTGACAACAAGCTGTCTCAAGCTATTGCTACTATGACTTCATATCAGTGATGAACTCTAGCTAGGAACATAAGCTGAAATAAGTCTCTTCTCACCAATGCTGCATTTTTTTCAGATATTTTATTACAGGGTCAGGAATGTTACTAGAACTCTGGCTAAAGTTGAAACAGGGACAGCCACTGTGAGCCTGAGTTTCCCAGAAAATGGCAAATTCAAAAACAGTCTAAGGGACCATGAAGGTGATCTGACACTAGGCAACATCTTTGCCCTCACCTACATATTTGTAGGGTGTTGAACTGGGAGACAGCTTAAGAAAAGGTGACATTATCTGAGTTCAGAGCTTCTGGATTGAATGCTATGATCAGATATGATCAGATCACTGCACTGATATAGAGGGTGGCTTCTTCAGAGTCATTTTGACCAGAGAAAGATAGATACAAATCAACCAGGAATTGTATGTGGGGAGAATGAAGCTACAATTAGCAAGAGAATAGAAGGTATTTCCTCTAAGACTAACAGTTTGGTAGTCTAATTTTCCTGGTCTAAAGGACTGATTAGTGTTACTTAATTTCAGATTGTAGCCAAATGTAGAAATATCAGGATTATGGAGGAAAGATTGCTGAGAACCTGATCCTTGTCTTGTGATTTGGTGAAATCTCTGACTTTGGAACACTCAACAAAGCTGTCTTTTATGATACCTAACCTGGGAATGTTAAACACAAAAATGAAGAGATTCTATAAGGAATTTCATATTTACAGTAGCTCATTGATATGCAGAATTTCTCATGTGACTGCATCTTTGATGGCCAGTCAGTGTAGGATGAACTCTTTATCATTATTGTAATCTTTTTATTCTTCACTTCTTTACCTTTCTCCTGACACTTTTTTTTTCCCATTTAAATTTTGAGATTTGTTTTCTGGTTTTAAAAAGGTTCAAAACTGGGCTGGAAAGATGGCTCAGCTCAACGGTTATGAGCACTGACTGCTCTTTGAAAGATCCTGAGTTCAATTCCCAGCATCCATATGGTGGCTCACAACCATCTGTAATGGGATCTGATGCCCTCTTGTGGTAGGTACTTGCCATATATATAAAATAAATAAATAAAATCTAAAAGAAAGTTCAAAACTCTTTATCTATACCCTCATGATATTTACATGGAAGTAATTGTTTAAACAATAATATATAGCAGGTTGACTGTTTAAGTAGATTGCATTTTGTTAAAAATTATGCTTCAAAGATTATATTTGCAGAGAATGCTTAAGTAACCTCAGACTTTATGTGTCCCAACATGAAGGGCATGTACCAACAATCAATGTGAAGTGAGGGCAATGCATTCATCTGTTCGCATTATCTTTCACAATCCCTGTGCACAGATTCATCGTAGTATGCCAGTAGATGCATCATTAGACGCTGTTTCATAGAACAACGGTTAGAACTGGGATTTCTCTTAGCACTTTCTAGAGGATCCTTTAGTAACTACTGTGCATGACTTCATGCCTTCTTGTAAAAATGGAGCACAATAGTACAAGGTGTTGACTACATTTTATTATTGTTTTCTGAATCCTTCGCCACAGTCCTCAGAAAACGTACTGATGGAAGAACAGCAGAGATGAGATGAGAAATTAGTGTGGGAGTGTGGGAAGGACATGCTCTTTCTGGGTGAGCCAACATACTTGCTCCTTTGTCTATGTGAGTTTCAGAATATTTTCAGGTAGTTGAAATCAGAACTTCCCTAACCCATGAATTTGAAGACATAGGAAAATATTGTGTCACAATAATAATCTCTCTACTTCTGATAATCTGCAGAGAGACAAGAGGTGAAGGAATGTGTTTGTTATATTTGTGATTATAAAGAAAGGACAACCCAATCCTTTGCTCTGGACTTAGACATCTCTTCTGCATTCTCATCATTTTTGCATCTTCAAGGAAGGAGACACAGAAGGAACCATAAGAAATGGCTGATCACTAGTCTATACTGTATTTGCCAGCTCAGGGCTGCACCATGGAGGTTAACCTGGATGTGGGAAAATGGATTTAGTTAGAGAAGGTTTTTCTCTATCTTACCTAAGGCCTGAGACAAAGCTGCACAGTAGCTTCGGTCTGCAGACACAGAGGGCTTCCTCTCCCAGTTATAGTAGGTCAGAGGTCAGAGCTGCTCCACGTCCTTCCAGTTTCATTGGACAATGTCCCCTGTAAGTGGGTGTAGGAGGAGCTAAGGTGGAGGAGTAAGGAGAGGAAGCAGAGGAGCTAGGAGAGGAACAAGAGCAAGGGGAACATGGAGGCAGATGTTCATGTGTCTGCAGCAGTCAAAGGTAGCTGCTATATCTAGGTTGGGTTATTGGGTTACACTTCTGATTGTATGAGCATCTTGTTACTGATCATTACCAAATATATAAGCTTTTGGATAATTTAAGCATTAGCGTCTCAATTTCCTACAGGGCCTGTGTGGATGGCGGGATGGTCTGGGCAATGCCCAGCCTTGTGGAGACAGTGTGGAAGATTGGCAGTGCCATCTCCCACTCTGACTTCTCATGGGTGGCAGGGTTGGTGTTTCTGGCTGGCCGATTCTAGTTGCAGCGTGCACATGGCTTCTGGTTGAGAAACATGGCGACTGTGTTAAGCAAAGCCACAGACCCAGTGCAGCTTAGATAGTCAGTATGACCAGTGGCTGATTTTAGATAATTGCTTCAACAAGTGAGAAGCAGTGTGAAGCAAAGTTCATTAACATTATGCATGACATCTTCACTGAAACCCCTGATTCCCTGCCTAGTCTCCCCAGACTTGTTATGATCATACATAGTTGCTTTGGGGTAGAACAATATTCGAGAACCCCCAATCCTATTTATAAACTACAGAAACTATGGGTTAAAATTAGGGTTCCTGAAATGTATCTTTTCTTCATAAGCACAACTGGTGCTTCATATGAGAGTTCTTCAGAAATATGTGGACAAAATCTTTTCTATAAAGAAATTACAACTGTGGAACTTTTCCTTGTCCAGAATTTCCTGACAAATGTATATGCAGACTCCCTGCGGCTGATGAAAAAGTCATCCAAGGTCACAATAAGAATTTAGCAAAAGTCAAAAAACAGGCATATGAACTTTGTGTGAAGTCTCATACTTTTACAAAGCTCAGCTCTTCAGCTGGTATTTCCCTTGTTCTAATGCTACCCAGAGGAACAGAATGAGAGGGAGATTGATACCTTACTAGAAAACGGTAGATAATTTGGGAGGGATTGTGTACCTTTCACTCGGCTATACCATAGACTGAAATCCAGCACTCTCTCTTGACCCACAAGTACTTTCTTCTATTGCTCCCAACTCTGCCTGTTGGCACTTACTTCTGCATTAGTCCAGGTCTGTGGTTTCAGAATCAGTAAATAGCAATAGGAGTCATAGGCTGGGGATTCTTTGGGGCAGCTGATGGTTAGAGAAGGCAGTTCCTTCTCTAATTTTTCACCTGGTTTAGAGGTGGATATAAATAGTGATGGAATGAATAGGAGAGTGGAGTGTAGAGAAGGAGGTCAACATAAAAATATGATTCTGAAGTCTTATTTGAAATGATGACTGTAATACTGAGTGCTCACTCTTAGTACTTTCCTAGTTGTTGATTTTGTCTATGTGTGTGTGTGGAGGTATATGTGCTGGGCTCTACATGAGTATGTCGACATGATGCTAGAGGTCATTTCTTGGTCTATATTTATATTGGACTTTTAAAAAGGGGTTTTTCACTGGCTTAGCCCTGTTTATAGATTTTGCTAGATTGGACATCCAGTGATCTCCAAAGAAATTCCTCTCCTCTCCTCCCCAGCATTGGATTAAGACCATCTACCACCATGTCAAGTTTAATTTTATTGGGTTCTAAGCATTTAACTTGGCTTCTCATGCTAGCTTAACAAGTCCTTAACTGGCTGAAATATTAAGCCCAACATTAGGTTCTTAGTTTAACAAGACATTTTATGCCCAACATTATGTTATTAATGTAACAAGACATTTTAGAGTCTGGTGAGATAGATGACTCAGTGGTTAAGAGCACTGACTGCTCTTCCAGAGGTCATGAGTTCAAATTCCAGCAACCACATTGTGTCTTACAACCATTCATAATGAGATCTGTTGCTCTCTTATGCAGTGTCTGAAGACAGCTACAGTGTACTTACATATAATAAGTAAATAAAAAAACCTTTGAGAGGAGCAAGTGGGGCCAAGTGAGTGGGGCCGGAGCAAGAGGGAGAAGGGAAGGGGAAAACAAAACAAAACAAAACAAACAACAACAAAAAAAAATAACCACACAACACATTTTAATGTGGAGAAACATGAAGTTTTTATTTTACCCTGTCTATAGAGTCATTTATTCTCCATTCTCTGGGATAACAGATGGTGGGCTTTATCTTCTGTCCTCTATCTCCTTTTTAGAGTTCATTACTGACCTTTAAGCTTTCCTTTTTAAACCTTCCACATAAGTAGAGTTTGCTGAAAACATAGGGAAACTTTCATTCTATAACAATGAAGCACTGTGGTACTCCCCCCTTTTCTAATGATCCAGAGGAAGAAAGGATGTGGAAGATTTTTCTGTGTGGATACTCCTCACACCTAACACATGAGACTCCCAGAGTCCTTATTTCTCCTTGTATCTTGACATTCATGGGGAATCCAGTGCTAGACACAGAACAACTTTACTTTGTACCCAAGACAGGAACATCAGGCAAGTCAGCACCATCCAGTACATGCTATGAAGGGTCATGCAAGGCATGATGCTATCTATGAGGTAGAAGGAATAGGCCACTGAAGAGAGTGTGGTCAGAGGTGACATACAAGGAGATCACAACCACTTTCATTTCTATTTATGTAGCTCTGCAAAGAATATCTAATTTGGGTCTAATTCCCCTGTTTTCTCTGATTCCAGAGCAAAATGGAAGGGACATGTTCAGCCTCCAGCTCCTAATTCTTCTGAGTTTTGAGAGATTTGCCTTGTGAGGTCAGGGCAGTTCTACATCTCCTACTGTAGTGGGAGAGGCAAATACCTATCATCCTTTCGTTATCTTTTAGTTCTGCTTACCTGTATTTACAGGGATCTGGGATGGTTTGCCAAGACAAAGGTGACTTCACTTTTAAAACAAGATCTGAGGGAGAGCCATCTGAGTGAATTAGTGACAGCTCATGTGACGCTCTGTGGTGGGTTGTGCTTGGCAAGAGTTACAGGAGTTTTCCAGTAAGAATAGAGGACTACTCATGGCAGAGAGTGAGAACTGCCACACGTGTTGTTCCTTTCCTGTTAATCCCGCTCTGACCTCAGATGCTGATCATGTTTGAAAACTGCTACCCTCTAACAAGTTTCATGTTCTGGCAAACTTAAGTAATCACAGGCAATCTCATGCTACCGATTATGCAGTTTTATAAAAATAATCACAGTTTATAAACATTAAAATGCTCAGGTTTTAAACCAAGAATGCATCTTCAGTTGTATTGAAGAACTAACTGACTTCTGTAGGTATATGTCAGTTTTGTCCCTAGCTAATAAAATTTCTAGGTACATCATAGCTATTGAATTTTGTGTGTTAAAACTTGATTTGTGAAGTTGTGGAGAACAAATATATAATTCATAGTAGAATTACCAGTTCAATGGCTGCTTCAACTTTTTTGTTAGCAGGACATAAAGTCTAAAGCAACCAGTGAGATAACATTGTTGCCAGGATTTTAAGAAACTGAATAGATTTGCTTCTTAGCTTCCTTCATGTATGAACCTGAGAGAGAGTTTGCAGATGCATATTCAGCTCTGAATTATACTTCAGAATAGCATACTTGGTTTAGTCAGAGTGACTGTTCTCTGTCTTACCTGAGACTTAAGACAAAGTCACACAGTAGCAGAGTTCTGCAGTAATAGAGGGGTTACTCTTCCATCGGAGCTGTTCAATTCCATGATCCACTTCCAATGATCACATAGTCATAGGGATTCCAAGTGTCTTTCAGAAATGATTCTGTTTTTTTTTTTTTAAAATTTGTTCTTAAAATATGCCTATGCATGTGTCCGTATGTATGTGTGTGTGAATATGTGTGTCATTTTGAGAGAATATTCATGTTAATTTAGGTGCTCAAGAAGACTGAAAGAGGGCATCACATCTTCTGGAGCTGGTTATAGATGGTTATTATCTGCCTGATTTGGATGCTGGAAACCAAAGCAGTCCTCTGGAAGAATATATGTCTATTACTTGTGGACAATCTCTTTAGCCTCCTAATTTCTGTATATATATACTAATTTTATTAGCTGTTTTCACTGTGCTGACATTTGTACCCATAGGGGCAAAGAATGGATGGCTAAAATATATAATTCTTTAGTGTTAATTGGGTCAGTATCATCAGCTGTGTCAATTACATCTATGCATTTGCATTTGGCTGAAGACATTATTTTTCTAAATGCCCTTGAACTTGATGACTCTATGGAATAAATAACTGAAGTAAAGACCTGCATTTAAAAAACATCTTTTCACAGTCTGTGTGTCTGTGTGGGAAGTTTAAAAATTGAAACTCAGTGCTTACAATGTCTAAGACAAAATGTTGTTTGGTTGTGTTGTAACTCATAATTTTTATGGATTTAAAAAATTGAGCAGACAAAGAAACTTCAATGATTCATCTATAGAAATATGATCAGATGTTCCAAAGTAATAATGCTTGTGAAGTAGAAAATACTTTAAATGTCTCCATTTTACAGTAAATTGCAGAATTTCAAACATAACCTTACCAGAGGACAGAGATGTTTGCTAACAGGAAATATCCTCTTGTGTGGTAGTTCCGGTCTTTGCCAGGAAATGTCCTGCAGTTTTGCTGGGAAGCTCTCTGAATATAATCCAAGCACTACCCGTTACCCTGACTTACATAAGCATTCACTTATTCACTTTGATGCCCCTCCTTCAAACTCTATCATAAAAGGGTTTGTCCTGACGAACCATCTCAGATCTCAGCATGACAGGTAAGTGGGGGCCAATGATGCTGAGAGGCTTGCAAGTGATCATTTTCACATTATCGAGAAAGAAAGATGGGAAGAGAGAGAGAGAGAGAGAGAGAGAGAGAGAGAGAGAGAGAGAGAGAGAGAGAGAGAGAGAGAAGATACAGGAATGTCTCAGTCCTAACAGTAGGGCTCTGAGAATTAGCAAAGGCTTCCTGAGTGGTTTTCTGGGAACGGGAAATGTTGGATTCTTCATTTCATTCCAAACCATAGCATAGGAAGGATGGGGCTAAGACTAGTGTATCCCTGAACATTTAGGCAAAAGTGAAGGGAGGGATGGCCTCTTTGATTGTTCTCTCTGGATATACTCTCTCTAGTGCCCTGTTTGCTGCTCTCTTGTAGAAAAGATGCTGCCTCACCTGGCCCTCAACAGTATGTCCTGGATGCTGCTCCCTTGGCTGTTGTTCATATTTCCAGTACAAGGTATGTCTTCTCTGCTTAGTACTGAGTTATCCATAAGTGTTAAGAGCCAAGGAGCAAATGAATGTTGTTATTAGTCTCATGTGGTAATTGTGAGGGGTATCCACACTGGAAAGTCACCTGCAGTTCATCCATCTTCTTGCCTTCTTCCACATTGCCAGTGGTGAAAAGTACTACAGTTTTCCATCAGCACTGGAGTGAGAGGGTTTCGATTTTGTCAGGAGTCTCTCAATAATGATAGTTTGTATGTTGGAGAAGTATAAGGGTCATTAAAGAAGCATACAAATAGATCCTGAAGAGAAAGAAGTGTCACAGACAGTGGAATGTTTAGGAAGTGTAAAATTAAAGGAGAATCTCTTCCACAGTGAAAATCATTAAAAAAAAAAAAAAAAGGCACCTAGCTAGGTGTAGTGGTACATACTTTGAAAACCAGCAATCAGGAGGCAGATTCAGGAGGATAGCTGTGAGTTCAAGGCCAAGTTTATCTGCACAGTAAATTCCAGGACATCCAGGGCTACAGAGAGACTTTGTCGCAAAGAATGCAAAAACAAACAATCAAGTAACAGGATCACAAGAAGGTAGTTTAGTGAGGCTATCATGTCTTATTTGTAGTCATCTACTATACAAAAAAAAAAAAATCGTCTTTGTAAACATTCTCTTGAGTTTACCTCACCATCCAGCTCCCAGTCTCCAGTTTATACCATCACTTTCTTTATCTCTCTCCATCCTCAGGTGAAGACTCCCAGAAGGAAGTGCCCTCTCCACGAACCAACTGCCCAATGGGCTCCAAGGTTATCGGTCTCATTGCTATGCCTTGATTATGCACCCAAATCGTGGTTTCAAGCAGATGTAAGTGATGAAGGGTGGGGTTGAAGATGCTTGAATAAAGTGCAAGTTGGTGACAGGAGAAGAGGCCTCACATTTCCATGGTTCTCTGGGGGATGGTCAGAATAACTGTTCTTTCTTTTATATAATCTTTCTACTCATGCACATCTATGCCGCCACTGGACAATGGCATCTCAGTTTCTCTCTCTCTCTCTCTCTCTCTCTCTCTCTCTCTCTCTCTCCTCCCTCTCCCTCACATAGCTGGCCTGCCAGAAGAGACCCTCAGGACACCTTGTGTCTATTCTTAGTGAAGGTGAGGCTTCCTTTGTGTCCTCCATGGTGAGCGGTAGAGTGAACAACTACCAAGACATCTGATTGGGCTCCATGATCCAACAATGGTGAGAATCTATTTTTTCCTCTGTTTTATCTCTAGGAGCTAATGTCTCCCAAGCACAATTTTCTGTGTCTCCTGTCTGTGTATAATAAAAAGAGGTTCTACATTCATGTTAGGTGTCATTAGGGTAAGGTACATCCTCAACACCAGAGTGAAAGGCTGAGTTCTATGGAGGTTCCTATTATTTAGCTTAATTTATTTGCCTACTGTTGTCTTTTACGTTTTTCTTTTATTAAGAAAGCTCCCTGGTGACTTCTTGGTTCTTCAAGGAACCTTCACAAGAAGTTCTGAGAGCATCGTAAATTAAGATAAAATTTACATTTATTCATTAAAAATAGATTTATTTATTTTATTGTATGTTTTCTCTAAATGGATGTGTGTGTCACCAGGTGCTTGAAAAGGTCAGAAAAGAGCTTCAAATCCTTTAGAACTGGAGTTATAGATGGTTATGATCCTCTGTATGGGTGCTGGAAGCCAATCCATAGGAGAAGGCAATATTCTTGCCTGCTGAAGCCATCTCTTTGTCTTCTACTTTTGTGTTTATTGAGAAGATACTGTGAGATTAGAGGCTATTCTGCAATATATCATTACTCATTGTGTAGCAAGCACCTTGTTACTCTAGTACTTGTGATTATTGGCAAGAAGGAGCCTGTAGAAGATAGACATTAAATCAGAACATCCAAGTGAAAAGGTGCCTGAACAGCATGGTGGAATGGACCAAATTCCAAGAAGCTCTCTTCATATCTCTACGTACAGGGTCAACAACCCAATGGAGGTGGATGGGAGTGGAGTAACTCGATGTGCTCAATTATCTTAACTGGGATGGGGATCCTTCCTCTACTGTCAACCGTGGTCACTGTGGGAGTCTGACAGCAACCTCAGGTAAGAAATGGAAGAAGTGCCATGCCATCTTTGCCCAATATATTCATTCTTCTTCTCTACCACAATTCTGACCTTATGGCTGTCCTCCTGAACAAGGGAAAGCAGTATGAATTTGTGTCCTTCTAACTTTCATGTCTCTACCTAAGGAATGAGTGCAGCTGAATGAAAGGCTCTGGCCTAGTACAGATTTGTAAGTTGCCCCGCCATGATAACCTCAAGAGTCAACGTGTCTCCTCTTTCTCTCTCCAGGGTTTCTGAAGTAGGGGAGACTATCACTGTGATGGGGAATTACCCTTTGTCTGCAAGTTCAAGTAGTAGACAACCAACATCCTGAGTTTATCATGAAGCTCATCACAACAAGAAATGAAATACAAGAATTCACCCAGCAATGCTGTGTTTGGTTCACAGTCATGCATCAGACTTATTATTCTGGTTTTCTGTCTTCTTTCATCCATCTCCTTCACCTTATTTCAGGCTTTTCGATATAGTTCTTGCTTTGAAATCTTGCAGATAATAATAATAATAAAACCTTATGTATTTACTTTTGTGTTTTACTCTCATGATAAGATTTGGCCGAGGGTTGGAGAGTGGTTGGAAAAGGAGTCTACATGTTCACTAGAGTTTGGTGTGTTCCACCTGGTGTGCTATGGTGACTGTGGACACTAGAATGTTCACTTATAGATACATGGAGATACTATCCTCTCACACCCTCTTTGCTTGGCAAAGGAGGATAAAATTAGCTTCCACATCTCCTCAGAGCAGTAGCAGTAGGGTAACCCAGTTAAACCCAGTTGCTGTGATTCCTTTAGTCAATATCCATGTAGTGAGCACTCAGTCCCACTCTTTATGTTATTTTAGATCTTTTGGCCTAGGTCACCAGAATCTGCTACATGCTTTAGCTCTAAGCTGGCCTTCATGATCACCAAGGATGTGTTCAGGAAGTTAAGATGTGAATATAATCAGCTAAACCTTAACCATTTAATTCAGACTCCAGCAACCTTCATGGTAGTCAATTGCTATGCCCACTTACCAATATTCAGGCTAGACTCTGTCGTTATCGACTTCAAGCCATACCTATGGACCTAGCCACCAGGCAAGGACTCAAGATACAAATTTTAGGAATGTTTATTGCCTTGAAATCTTTTCTCTGTCATCAGCCTAAGGCTCTGCCTCTAGGCTATCTCTCATGGCTACAGGAACCAGACTAGTTCAGTAATGCTCACACATCTGAACTCCCACAAAGTTGTGATCAAATTAAACCCCATAGACCTAGATTTTCAGCCTATGCAGTTGTTAGGCTATCTTTGATACGTAGTTGAAAGGTTTGAAAATGTAAAACAAAGAATAATATTAAATGACAAGATCACAGTTATCAAGAATTGATTGAAAAAAATTAAATATAACACACATATATATTCATATATATTTCACATATCCATACTCACTTGATACCCCCATGCAGAAATATGCACACTTAAATCATAGCACATCAAAATTAACTCAAAGACCAGAGAGATGGCTCCTTTTGTAAAGGTCCTGGCTATCAAAGCTTGAGGAAAGGAGTTCAGTTTAGCATCCAAATGATAGTAACAGAGAATCTGAATCCACATACATGCAGCACACATACATCTCCTTCAACACACACATGTACACAAATAAATAAAAAAATAATATTTAAAACTAAGTAAAATAAAAATTAACTCAAAATAGATTAAAGTCTTGATTGGATTACCAAAATCAGGATGAAATAAATGGTGAGAATTTAATGATATATTAGTCTGAGCAATAAGTTTTCATCTAAGTCCTAAAGGACTAAGCCAAACAAGAGAAAAGTGACTATGCCAAAAATAAAAGTGTCTGCCTGAAAACCTACATACAAGTAACACAATACAGAGTGAACAGGCTATATTTAGAATGTGTGTGTGTGTGTGTGTGTGTGTGTGTTTGTGTGTCTCATGTGTGTGTTTGTGTACATATATACAAGCAATAACAATTAGTGAATAAAAGAGGCCTAGAATATGGAGGAGAATGTAAAGGGGTATATTGGAGGGTGTGGAGGAAGTAAATTGCTATGCTTACATTATAAATTCCAAAAATAAAAATAGGTGAAAATGTGTATGTAAAACAGTCTAGCAGTTAATAGAATGGAAAGCAAATCTATAGAATAGGAGAAACAAGAGATTGTATATAAGGCCAATGGCTCATACAGAAAATGTACAAGGAGCATAAACAATTCAAACATGTAAAAAGAATTAGTCCAATTAAAAGCAGGCGAAAGCAACTGAATAGATAACACTCAAAAGGGTTTATAAATGCACACAGCTGTATGGCTTAACATCACTAATTATCAGGCATGTGCCAATTAAAAGAGTTACATGACCTCTCCTTGCACCTGTTACCAGTACTGTTCATAGCAGATGAAAGACAAGTGCTGGGAGGAGGCAGAGAAAAGGGAAACTTTGTATATATTTAATAGGAAGGTAATTTTACAGCCATCATTTAAAGCATGGGGCTTCCTCAAAGAGAGAGAAATAGATGTGTCATGTGATGCAGCAGACCCTTGATGAATAAAACACATGGAGAAAAAACATCAGTATGAAATGGAACTTTTTAGCCTTGGCATTTCTTTCAGCATTGCTCATATTTGAAAAGATATAGATGAACAGATTTTTAAAAATGGAATTTATTTTAATTATGCATGTGATATATATATCTGTGTGTGTGTGTGTGTGTGTGTGGTGTGTGTGTGTGTGTAGGCCAGAAAAAGGTGTTAGGGACTCTGGAGCTGGAGTTCCAAACACGTGAGCCAGTGAACATGTTGCTAGGAATAGAACTCAAGACTTCTGCAACAATGTCTTTCCCAGCTTGATTTTCCTTGTATGGTATGGTCACAGTAGAGTACCTTCTGATGCAAGAAAATTCTGTCATCTTTTAGCACATCATATTAATCGAAATAAGCCAGGCATAGAACATAAAATAGTGCATGTGAGAGAGTCTAGAGAGAGGGGCCTTAAAATTTCAACAAGGAAAACTTTAGGATCAACTATCCTATAACTCTAGCAGTAAGGTTGTCTTTTTCTTCAGAGCTCAAATACCATTTCTCTGGGGCAGAAGTTGCCTGAGCTCTTCCTTATCTACATCTTTTTCCTGCTTCTTGCTTCCTTTCAGAGCTTAACATAGTGATGTGCAACAACTAGGATGACCTATTTCCCAGCCCTCCCCATAGGTGAAAATAGAGGCTTTGTCCTTAATTTATGAAGTTAACTACTCAGGTCAATAACAGGAAGGTGGTAACATGTGATGCTGTGACCAAAAACAAGTGAAGGGTATATATAATGATTTAAGCCCCTTTCATCTGCCAATTTTTATTTTATTACTGCCCTCTAAAGAAGCAAGTTGAAGGCAAGAGATGACTAGCCTCTCATCAGTTGAGAAGCTGAGGCAGGGCAATTGCTATGGATTTGAGATCATCCTTGGCTACCAGTGTGTGGTCATCCTAATCTACAATAAAATATTCTTAATAATCAAATCAAATCAAGACAAAACAAACAAGGCAAGGGACCTGGCTGTCCTTAAAATTTCTGTTGTACAACTATGGAGATCTGTGTTCAGATCCCAGCACCCACTTAAAAATCTGAGGGTGGAGGTGTTACACCTGTAGTGCTGTGGGATGAGGGAGGGGTCCAGTGAGACAGAGACAGGTGGTGGATTCTTAAATCTCATTGGCTAGTCATACTTGCAAATAAATGAACATCAGGTTTAGCAAGAGACTCTAAAATTAGATGGAACGTGATTGAGGAAGACACCCAGAGTCAACCTTTGGCCTCAACACTCATGGTACATGTGTACACTAGTACAACATGCATCCATTCTAACAAAGAAACAAAACATTTAGCAAATGCACACACACACACACACACACACCACGGAACACCACACAGAACTTAAACATAAATAATTAAAAAATACAATGAGACAATCAAAGAAGGTACAAACATGTCCATTGGAAGAAGTATCGCAATTCAGCAGCCTCACAAAATCAAGAACCCAATTTCATGCTGTCCCTTCAGTCCTGACACTTGGAAGCTATAAAATATTCTCCCCTTTCCAAGTGTAGTGGTAAATTGAAATGGGAGAATTTAGAAAACCTATGGCATGGTCTGGCTAACTACCTGGACCACCCGCCATGGCAATGTTCCACCACGAGATGTTACCATGGCGGCTGGTTCCACCGATCAGCTCCATAGAGACCATGCTCCAAAGCATGGATCTTGGGCCAACCCCATCACCCTCATGGTTCTCTGCTATGCCCCAGACAATATCCGCCATGCTCATGATTCACGGTAGAATGAAGAATCTTAATGCTTAAAGATTATCCAATAGATTTATATATTTGGAAATGTTCAATAAACAAGATGCCCAAACAATTACCCAAAATCTAATCTTTTGATTTGTTTAATTATTTGAGACTCCTAGAGACATGGTCATCTACCTCTATTTTGCTAGCCTCTCCTCCTCCCTTTCCTCTCCCTTTCTCCCCCTTTCTCCTTACTCCACCTACCTCTTCTACTGGCCAATCACCAAGCTCCTCTGAAAATACAATATAGCAGGAAAATATCCTGCTACAATACATAGCTTTAATTTCCCTGTATTACCACCACTCAAATAATGGAGCAAGGTACTGTGCATTCATAGACAGCTTAGGGCTATATAATGTTAGTGTATCTTAAATTCTTTTTATTTTTTTTTCAATTCTTTTTGATAGTTGTTATTTGCAATGCTTTATTTGGGGGGGGGGGGCGTGGATATTTCTGTAACTGAATCTTGACTATACTCAGCCTCTTGAAAGTAACTAATCTCAATGATATTGAAAGTTGGATGATATGAGTTTCATAGCTAAAGCTACTGATGTCCATTTTAGGAAAGGAAGTAGTGAAAGCACCATCTGATAAAAAATTTAAATAAAAAAAAGATAGCCTTTTGTCAGGAATATTGAATGGTAGGGGAAGATTTGTGATATTATGGCTTAATAATCTTTTTGATGATTTCTCTCTTTAAGTCATTTTTAGATTGGACATTGTTTCTCTTTGAAGAGGGAATAAATATGAAAAATTTTAACCTAAAATTCCAGTGAGGTTCTTTGGAATTCTCACTCTACAGGAGAATTGATTCGATAAGTGATTCCTTAAGAATACAGAGAAACAACACATAATTCTATGCTGCAAGGCATTGTTAGAAACACCTGTTTTTTGTGTTAATATGACAAAAATGCACCATTGCTACAATCATATGCACTTTAAATAATATTTCAATATATTTATACTAACAAAAATATATAATATCTTACATATTCATTTTGCACATTGAATATTTGGGTTTTTTAATGAAATATTTTTTTAGCCTGAATATTTGGGTTTTAAAATTAATTTTTAATGTGAGTTTGAAGACTAGAGAGTTGGTTCTGTAGGTTAAGAGTGTATATTACTTTGGAAGAGGACCCTACTTTAGTTTCAAGCACCCACATTGGGAAGCAGCTCAATGCTATCTGCAGCTCTAGTTCCAGGGCATATACCTCCTTCTCCTGGATAGCACAGGCACGTGTACTTATGGGAAAGATGCCCCCACATCTGTCACAAAAACACGTAAGTGAAAAATCAAATAAGTCTTTAAAAAAAGAAGAAAAGTTATGTAGCAAAATAGATGTATTTATGAAAGAGTCAGGGCTCATAGCTCATGTCTATAACCTAAGGTAGAAGTGAAGCCTGAGACAAGAGAACCATTGGGGAGTTTGCGAAAATTCTGGCCTACAAAAAGAGTTGCAAACTGAATTTGGGAAAAGTGTGAGAGACTGCTTTTATGGGGAAAATGTGGTGAAACTATTGACCTGAATATACTTTCACCATTCTTAGAAGTGATAAAAATTTTCATATTTGTTCAATTACACAAGGTACATACAAGTGCAAGGTTGAGTGCATTTCAGTAACACCTTTTGCAGTCTAATTTGTGGTTCAGCCTCTACCAGGGCACACAGGGTAGGCCTGTCACAAATTACCCATAGCAGAAATAGTGCCAAGCCAATGAATGAAGTACCAGAAAACATTGTGAAGAGGGTCAGTATAGTTCCACTACTCTGCAAGTTGCACAGAACAGCCCCACCAAACCGTGAAAAGACATACAAGTAGATAGGAGAGGGACATTTCTACCACACTGAGATGTTCTTCCAGGCATAGGTAAGATAACCTAATCAAAACAAGCTTTCTTTCTGGGAAATGTTGCAGTTTCACTGATTTGGAGGTTGTGCCCAGATGCCAAATTCTCAGTCTTGAGACTCAGAAGGGACAAGAAAAGATCTTCCAAGAAAGTGTGCAAAATAATAGTGTAGTAGCAAAGAATACAGAGAGTAGAGAATAATAAAACAGATGGGAGAGAATAGATGAAAGAAAGAATATAAGGAAAGAGGGGACAGAACTTACTTTATTATACTCTATCATTTACTCCAATAAATGAAAAATGATAAGCTAAAACTTATGTAAATTCTGATGGCTACAAACTTCCTGGCATTCAAGCTCTTGCACTCTCTCTACCCATTCTTCCCTGATGTTCCTTGAGCCATAGAAGCAGAAACCATGATTGATGGAACAGCAAAACAGATTATACTATATAGACAATAAATGCATACATATCTACACACAGATCACCACACACACACACACATATATATATATATATATATATAATATCAAAGAATAAAAGGCTATTAACTTGAGTGGGACATAGGAGGATTTCCAAGGAGGGTAGCTTGGAGGATCCTGAGGGAGAAACATAATTAAATAATTATTAATTAATTAGAGAAAATATTAAGCTAATTGTCAATTTTCAATTAGGTCAAATCAAGAAAGGCAAAGATCATGTACTTCCTCACATCCTCACTTGTGAAACCTAAACTGTACACACACACACACACACACACACACACACACCAACACACACTATGCATAAAACTAAGATCACATGTATGTATGTGCAAATGTCCATGTTGGTATGAAAATCAAAAAGAGATAACCAGAGAAGAAAATGGAGATTATCAGGAAAGGGCACTGTTAAATTATTTGAATAGTGACACACTGAAACAAAAATAAATATCATGGGGAAATGCTTGGAACCATAAATGGGTTATTATGTAAATGAGAGATACATATTATTTGAGGTTGGGATTATCATTTAGAAAAATGTTGAGAAAAGATGGACTCTGAAGCATCTGTCTGCATCTTAGGCACATGCACAAATGTATCGCAAGGATGATGAAAGTATTCCATTTATATAATTATTGATGTGAGCTTCACTTTTATTCCAATGTTTTAGCCATTTTCAAAGATTTACTCTTCACTGTCACCATCCCATAGATACTTCTTCCATAATATTAGACTCCCATGAATAGTTTTTTTCTAAAAATCCCAAGCTGGAATAGAATATTTGCCTAGCAAATATTGAATACTCATAAAAATATATTCTTGGGAAAGCCTCAAATGTGTTTCAGATTACTGATGGAATGTATGATAAACAAGTGAAAACTCATAAGTGATTTCAACTAAAATATCCTTTGAAGATAGAGGTGATGACAGCTCCAACTAAAGCAGCAGTTCTCAACCTGTGGGCCACAACCCCCTTGTGGCTCAATAACCCTTTCACTGGGGTCACCTAAGAGCATTAGAAAAAACAGATATTCACCTTAATTCATAACAGTTATGTTATGAATTCAAAATTACAGTTATGAATTAGTAAAAAATAATGTTATGGTTGGTGATCACCATAACATGAGGAACTGTATTAGAAGATTGCAACAACAGGAAGGTTAAGCACCACTAGTCTAGATTGTTGTTCAGAATTTTTGAAGGTAGAGATGATGAGGTCTCCCCGTAAATCAAGAGGTAAGGTGTGTGCATAGTCTCATAGAGAATGAAAGACGTGATCTTCCTCTAATAAAGACTTTCATGTAAAACAAAAGGTCAAATTGCTTGTTGTCCATTACACTTTGTCTGGCTTTTCTCAACTAATATAGAGTACTCACAGGGGCAAGTTCTCCCTGTTATGTAACAACCCTTGCATGTGGAAGCATCAATCCATGTGACTTCTTGGAGCACACGGGGTTAAAAACTAAGGTTAGTATGCCCCTGTCAATAACAGCATAACTTTCTTTTAATCGATAAAACAATAGAACAACTGATTTTAAAAACCTGGCAAAATCATAGAGCTTTTAATATTTCTGAAATATAGGCAAGTAAATTTATCGTGTAATATACTAGAAGAGCAAAATCTTAACTGAAGGGACTTGAGTTACATCTGTTAATTTCATGACTGACTCCATCACACTCTCTTTCTTGAAAATTTCACATTATCTTTTTTATTTCTTACCTATAGCTACCAGTTATGTTATCATTTCCTGGCCCTCTGTATACTTATCCCACTCACCTAACCATGACATAGTAATACCAAACAATTTCTACTATCTATCCCTATTGCAACTGAAGGAATTATTGATGTTTCCCTAATGAATAGCTTAGCATCCTAGCACAGCTGAGTCTTACACAAACATACTTGCAGAACATCTGAAAAAATATCTCTGCAGCTAAAGCGGGGAATCATGTTTTAGGGTTTCATATAAGAAAGTAGACATGGAAGCAGACAGTAAGAACAAAATTACAGCCCAGGGTTATGTTGTTTATGATTGTTTTGCTTTTCCATTAATTTTTTTATTCACTTACATCCCTCTCACAGACCACCTCTGAGTTCTACTCTTATGAATTCCTTCCTCTATTATCCCTTCCCCTCTCCTGAGAGAAAGGAACTCCCCTTTTGGCTACAAGTCTGCACAGAGACATCAAATCCCATCAGGACTAAGTGCATCCTTTCCCACTGAGCTTCAACCAGGCAGTTCGGGTAGGAGAAGGGGATCCAAATACAGGAAACAGATGCAGATAATGGAAGCAGAGAGAGCCTCCATTTCAATTGTTAGGGGACTCACATGAAGACCAAGTTGCACATCTGTTAAGGTCCAGCCCATGCATATATATTCTTTCGTGGGCGTTCAGTGTCTGTGAGCCTCCATGTGTCCAGGTTAGTTGACTCTGTAGGTATTCTTGTACTGTTCTTAACTCCTTTGGCTTGTCACAATCCAGTCCCTTATACTTCCACAAGACTTCCTGAGTACCACCTAATGTTTGGCTGCGGGTCTCTGCAACTGTTTCCTCCTCTGCTGGATGAAGCCTCTCAGGGCACAGCCATGCTAAGCTCCTGTCTGCAAGAATAGCAGAGTATCATTAATAGTGCCAGGAGTTACTTATGATCTTATTAGTTTATCCTAAAATTATTTAATGAAAGACATTTTGGAAAATACTACTTTTAGAGTTTTTAAATATATCTAAAATCATCCTCTGATATTTGAAATCTCTATAACTTTGGATTATAAGGTACCATGTGGTAAAATGTATTATGAACATGTCAAACTCTGCTTGGGATGCTACAGTTCTGGATTGTCTCTGGAATGGTCTTATGAAAGCTTCAAGAGCATCACAATCTTTGTTCATATTAAATGACACAGTTCGTGCCTGGTGTCCATTGAGTGATTGTAGTTGCTCATTAAAAATATTATTAAAAAACACATTTCCTTAACTTTATAATTCCACTTCTGAGAATTCTGAATAATGAAATATATCAAGAGATTTATACAAGGAGCAAAGAATAGACAGTGAAGGCTTAAGAGATGCTTCATTAATAGAAAGGACAAGGCACCTAATGAGAGACCTGACTGAGTCTCCGAGAACCTGAGATGAAGAAAGGTTATCAGTATCGTGAAAACAATACAGTAGAGCAAAATATAGGCCAATGTGCAAGGCAGTATAGTACAGACTGAAAATTCATTAGGCAAATATCTACCTGAATAAGGTGCTCTGTCTGTGTCTGTTGTCTCTTTAGATTTCATTTTTTGTTTTAAGTGTGTGTGTGTTGTGTGTGTGTGTGTGTGTGTGTGTGTGTGTGTTTTCCATGTGGATATGTACATTTGAGTGGAGGTGCCCACAGAGGCCATTGAAGACATCTGATCTCACAGAGAAAGAGCTATAAGCAATTGTGAACCACTTAGTGTGGTGCAGGAAACTGAACCTGCCACTCTCTGTAAAAGCAAGTTTTGATCTGGTACCTGGTCAACCATCTTTCTAGCCCCCAAAAGAAAAACATTTAGCTGAAATTGCTTGGCACCAGAATTTACCTAAACACATTGTAACTTAGAAGAAGAGGATCATACTCTATAGAACTTTAGTGTATAGCATAGTTTGAGTTTCAGATATTTTCATGGGTCAGTGGCTTGGTTTTGTTGATTACTAGCTATAACTTGAACAATCTCAATTTCCCTACAAATATTCAAAGAAGAATTTAGAGCTGAAATTCTTGCAGATGGTATCAGTTGTAGAATAGGGAAATTAATCAAATGGCAAAGACCTACAAATGAACAGGGAGAAGTTCCAAGGTTGAAAGTTCATTCACATATGTGCTATGTGAATTCTAATTGAGCCTCAGGGTGTCTCAATCACATACAGTGAACATTCTTTGACTACAGAAAGAATCTACCAAAACTATGGGATGTAAACTCTCAATAATGATTTATCCTATAGAATATAAATTCTGGAAGACAAAAGTGTCACCAGAATTCAACTGACTTTGATTTCATAAAAATGGAAATGTTGAGTGATTTTGGGATGAATAAATCCTTGTTATGTGTCCTTTTTTTAAAAGCAGATCTCCTCTGGTTGTCAGTGTGAGGAGGCAAAGATTCAAAGTAACAAAGGTATCCATGAAACTATTGTCTCAGAAGCTGGAAATGATCTTGTGCATAGAGGATATTGGCATTTCATTGGTATACATGTGCAGGAAGTGAATTCACTGCCAAAGAAGAATGAGAGTAGAATTTTATCACAAAGCGGGAATAAAACAATGCACACAGTTGTTAAAAGAGTATATGAGGCACAGGCTAGATCACTAGTCTGTAGATAGCCATAAATACTTTCTCCAATGATCAAGGTCGAGAAACTACAGACTCTTATTTCAAAAAGTCTATTTTTAAAATTTTTATATATGTGTATATTTTTGTATGTTTGTACGCATATGTACATGGTACTGTGTAGACAAGAAGATGACATTGGATCCCCTGGAATAGGAAATACAGTAGGTTGTTAACTTCCTGATGTCGATAATAAAACCTGAATTCAGCTCTTCTGTAAGAGCAGCAAAGTAGTCTTAATTGCTAAGCCGTTTCCCCACCTGCTGAAAATCTTGACCGATAGATTCTAAGTTACGTTCAGGTGTACTTCAGTGCATGATTTAGAAAAAGAAGAATCTTTCTGGTGCATTCTTTAACTTAAAAAGAAAATACATATTACTATGGGGTAAAATAAATACAAAATTTAACCAGCTAGCAGAATCTAAAGATGGACCAGGAGATGCAATAAGGGAAAGTCTAAAAGTGTGAAAGAAAGCTGTGCTGTATAAGGGGAATTATAATCTTTATTGGTTGTAAAACTCACTGAAGAGAAGAAAGGGAGCATTGACATTCTGTTTGTGAGAAAGGTGAAGGGCTCCTAAGTAGTTTAGAAAGAGGAGGAAGATCAAGACATGAGTAACTACGCTACATGGGCTGCTGACATATGGGGAAGTGTGTAAGACAGCCTGAACATTAATCTGTAAGTGCTAAAGTTTAGAGAACAAAAAGACTGTATATTATGAAGTTAAAGAGATGGGGAGAAGAGGGAAAATACTAAAATAGAAATAAATTGAGTTTTTCCTTTTCTTATATAGTAGCATTGTAAAGACAGCACTTTATATTATCTAAATTTTAAATGGCGTTGCTTGCTGTCTCAAGCAGATGTGTGCCCTATTGTGTGTATCTGTTCCAGGTCCCACAGATTGTCCTGTTCTAGAGTCACACATCTCCTTTGGGTGTTCCTACTGCTCTTCCTCACTCATTGGCTATCTTGAGTTCCTGGAAGGGCTCTATACCTAGTCAGGGACAAGGAAACTAGGAACCTGGATACTGTTACACAACAAAACAATTTTTTTACTTAAGAAGTTTGCCAACTGGAGTATGAAAAGCTCATCACCTGTGATAGTTCCCATCATATTCCAGAAAGGCATGACTCCTACTGACTGAATTTCTGTATGCTATTTGTGCCAAAACGAAGTCTTTTGAAATCCTTGCTCCTCCCTTTGAAATTTTGTCATGACATTTCTTCACTGATCACAGACCTTCCCAACCACCAGAGAATTTGAGGTGGAATATTAAATGATCTCTTATTCACAACAACTGATATTTTTTATTTGATTTGGTAAATGTAGATGACTTTATTAATTTGGGGAAGCTTGTATGCAAAGAGTATAAAATGATGGAGAATCTCATGTAGGAAAAGCTGTAAGACACACAAAGAAGGCAAGAGCTTCAGAAAAATAAGTGAATAACTGTGGAGAAATAGCCTTAGGAATTAATAGTGAGGACTTGTCTCAAGGAAAGAAAGCCTGGAAGAGACAAGCAAGACTGTAGAGCATACTGTGCTACATCCTCGCATTCCTACAGAAGAGACAACAATGGCTATATCATCCTGCAGGCTTTGTCGTGTTCTCATACTCTCCTTCACTTTCCTCTCCTTTCCTAGTCCAGGAAGCTGAAGAAGACTTGCCCTTGGCCAAAAAAGTCCTTCCTTCTGCCAAAATCAACTGCCCAGAGAGTGCCAATTCCTTTGGTTCTCACTGTTATTACTTAATTGAAGACCGTTTGACCTGGGGGAGGCTGATGTAAGTTAAGAGTGATATGGATTGGAGAGAAGTATCTAAAGATAGATACAGTTACCATTACCTGGTAGTTTCATAAGATAGGGCAGATCACAAAATTTCCCCATCACCAACCTAAGTTTTTCCTTTGACCTTGGTGCTGAATCATAGTATCATGAACAGTTCTGGACTGCCCTTTTTCTTAAGTATTCCTTAGGAAGACTAGTATATTGTTCAAAACATTGAGTAATCTATTTTCTCATTGACTAATCTATTTTCTCTCTGAACCTCCACAGGTCTTTTGCCAAAACATGAACTCAGGCTACCTGGTGTCCACACTCAGCCAGGTTGAGAGTAACTTTGTTTCCTCGTTGGTTAAGGAGAGTGGTACTGCAGTTACCAATGTCTAGACTGGACTTCATAACCCCAAAAGTATAAGTGCTTGGTCTCTATGGCCTAATAATCAGGTGAAGGAGGTGTAGGAGACCAAGTCTAGCCTATGGAAATCTATCTTTTCAACATTTATAGAAAAACAATATGTTTTGTAGATGCCAGAATATATTAACATGTTGTGATTCACTGACAGTGGTTCTAGAGGTAGCCAGGGCTCAACTTCACAGTTTGATTTATTCATGGTCAATTTATTGTATTATATGAGTAGTATTTGTTATATACAAATTATTATTTATTATGCATATTGATGATTTATCAGTTAGAAGAGAATCCTTAAATGACAGAGAAAACAATTTATTTCTTATTTTGGCAAATCTGTTGTAATAATAACCTGTCTACTACATCTAGTGGTATGCTGAATTAGACAAGATTTAAGCATGAAGAAAGAGTCTCTGGGAGTGGCTTTCTGTGATAAATGTTTATGGGTTTTGTAAAATTCAGAAAAGAAGAGGTTGAATATTTCATTAAAGTACAATAACAAAGACACAAAAAAATTATGATTTGCAATGAGACTGTGACATTTATTTTTTTCTATATTTTGGACCCCTTCTGAACATGCACATGGTTCTGGTATTTCAGTTACTTCGTGTAACATTGGCCCAATTTGACTTTTTCACTGTAGAACCGTCTTTGGCACTGGAGTAGTGGCTCTCTATTTCTCTACAACGCATGGGCCACTGGAGCTCCGAGCAGTGCTAATTGTGGTTATTGTGTATCACTGACTTCAAATACAGGTAAGGAGCAGTCTCACATTGTTGTTGATTGCTGGTCTGCTCTGGGGATGTACCTGGGATTGCTAATAGAGGAAGGGTTATTTATTCAAGAAATAGAAGAATCTTCCCTTTATTTCTTGTCCCAGGGAATCATAGAACTAGGTGAGACCACACTTTCTCCAGCTGACTTATTTATTCATTGACTTATAGCATACAAGAAGTGGAAAGATGAAAACTGTGAGGCACAGTACTCCTTTGTTTGCAAATTCAAAGGCTAAAGTCACCTGAAGAATAGATGTCCAGAATTCTGTTACTATGGAGTAGAAAATAAAAGAAGACAATCTATCTGCAAATTAAATACTCTTTTATGTAGAGCTTACAACAAACTTGTAGTATGTTTTTCTCTTTTCTTTTTCACAGAAAATTGTTTCCATATAATATATTCTGATCATGGTTTCCATGCTCATATCCTCCAACATCTTCACTATCTCTCCAACCATTCAACTCCATGCATCCTTTCTGTCTCCTCATTTAAAAAATAATAATACCAAACAAACTAAAAAAAAAAAAAAAAAAACAAAGATCCAAGCAAATGAGTATAAAACAACAAAACAATAAAACAAAACAACAAAAAAAATATACTAAAAAACATACAAAGAAAGCAGAAAGCGGGAGACACATACAAACAATAAAACCCTCAAATAAATGAATAGATGATAGAAAGATAGATAGATATAGATAATCAGAAAACAAAATATTTGCTGTATTTTTGTCTACTCCATTTTAAAAAACCATGACCTAATGAAGATAAGATTGTGTTCCCCAATTGTCCTTTCTTTTGTATTCATTACGTTAATTGCCAATGGCTGGGTACCTAGGGTGGAAGGGATTCTAGCATGTCAAACTTGCTCTGGCATAGCTTGCTCTGGTGTAGTCAGTGTTAAAATTATATCCTTCATGAACCAGTTTTGCCTTTGCTTCTGCTAAATTTAAAATTCAGGTATTCCTTGCATTTTCTTAGGCTATGATTGTAGAAATTGTTAGATTGTCAGCTCTTGAATGACATAGAGAGTATGATGATCTATGGGATTTCACAAGATTAAGTTCTAAGGAAGTCACTTTTGTGCTCAAGGAAAGAATTTAAAGCCATAATTGTTTTGAGATTTTAAGGGAAGTTGAAGTTCTAAAATACTGAATTAATTGATGAGTGACAAGAAGTTAAAGGCCAGCATAGTTTGATAAGTGCCATTCTTTGAATGAACTAATAAATAAAACATGATGATTTAAGTAAACACAATGTATGGAAATAATTAATGGCCACTTTAAAGACCCTATCTACAAATGCAGTCAAGAGTTAGAATTTTTTTCAATAATTTAATTTTTTTATTAACTTTACATTCTGATCACAACCTCCCTCCGTCTTTTTCTCCCAGTCAAGACCTTACAAATCTCTTCCATTATTTTCCATTCCCCTTCTCAGAGAAGGGGAAAATCCCTTGGGTTCTACCTCATCCTGAGACATCAAGTCCCAGGAGGTCTAACTATACTCTTTCCCACTGAGGCCCAACCAGGCAGTCCAGGTAGGAGAAGAGGATCCAATAGCAGGTAACAGAGTCAGAGACAGCTCCCCCACTCCCAGCCCCACCACACTCCAATTGTTAGGGGACCCACATTAAGACCAAGCTGCATATCTGCTACAAATGTGTACAGAACCTAGGCTGAGACCTTATATGATCTTTAGTTGGTGATTCAGTCTCTGCGTGTGCCTATAGGCTCAGGTTATTTGACATTGTAGGTCTTCTTGTGGTGTCAATGACCATTCTGACTTCCTCAATCCTATCCCCCATACTTCCACAGGACTCCCAAACTTCACCTGATGTTTGACTGTGGGTCTCTGCATCCTGTATCCAGTCAGAACTTCCAGTGGAGGGAGCAGGACAACAACCCACCCTCAAAATCTTCAATCAAAATTTGGCCTACCTACAAGATGGACCAGGATAAAAATGGAGAAGAGAATGAGGGAAAGGACAACCAATGATTGCCTCAACTTGAGACTGATCCTGTGAGAGATGCTATCCCCTGACACTGTTAATGATATGTGGCCATACTTTCAGAAAGGGACCTAGCATAACTGTCTCCTGAGAGGCTTTGTCTAGCAATGGTTAAAGGGTTAGAATTTTTTAATAAATTTAGGAATATATGTTTTCTCCAAGCTCTAAATATATCAATAATGAGAATATTAAATAAAATTTGCTAAACAATCCAATCTAATCAAAGAACACACATTATCAATCTGAAGTATAACTATAATCACACAGTATGAAAAACCAATTAAAAGTGTAATTTGGGTATTCACATATCCATAGTATAAATAGGATATATGAGTTATATTGAAATATAAAAATAGTTTCAAAGAAAGTATGGAAAAGATACGATAGAAATAAGCACAAAAAGATTGAAATGTATTGATACAAGATTACCTAAGATGTTATAACTGGAACACTAGCATATGAGCAGGCAAGTCAGGAAGAAAGTTTCTCTCATAGAGCTATGGCTGTAGTATATATAATATAATATATAATATAATATAATATAATAATATAATATAATATAATATAATAATATAAAAATAAAATAGTACATAATGATGGTCAAAAATTCTTGTTCTCCAGGATCCATGTCTCAAAATCAACTGCATTTCTAGTGTTTATGAACCAGAATGTGAGATAAAGGGAGGAATCCATAAATTGATCTAAAGATATATCATAATGCCTACTATATTTTCATATGACCTTGTTAAATTTTACAGATTTACCTCAATTATATGGAAGTTAAACATAGTTAAAACATATTGACACCAAAGTTTCTTTGACTTTTTTTTTTTTTGCTACCATTCTTTTATTTTCCATTCTTGTCTTATTACTCTAGATACCATGTGAAGCAGTGCATTGAATAAGAATGGAGAAAGTGGTTGTCCTTCACTTGTTCCCAGTTGTATTGTAAATGATTCCAGTTTTCCCCATGTACCATAATACTGACTGTATAGCTTTGTTTCATTTAACCTACATTATGTTGAAATACATGCCTAAACCTTCTTTAGAGATTTTATCACAAAAAAAAATTGTTGGGTATTTTTGAAAACCCAACTATACATTAATTGACATAATCATGAGACTTTTATATATAATCCATTTATGTGCTTCTTTACATTAATTAATTTATGTGTTGAACCACACCTGCACCACTGGAGAGAATTCCACTTGATTATTGTAACTGTTCTTTTTAACATCATTTTGAATTCTGTTTGTAAATATTTTGTAGAAACTCTTGTATTTGTTTTCACCAACTATATTCCTCTCTCTCTCTCTCTCTCTCTCTCTCTCTCTCTCTCTCTCTCTCTCTGTTTCTCTCTCTCTCTGTGTGTATGAGAGAGAGAACTTTTCTGTGAGTTTTATTTATTTTCAATATTTTAATTTGGTATAACATGTTTTTCAGCTATATATTAATTATTTTTAAAAATGTTCACCTTTGTTTATTTATAATTAAAGAACCACAGTTGTAAAATCATGACAGTGCCTGTACAAATACAGTCATCTCCAGGAACATAATAGGCTACTCAAAAATAAACCTATGTATCGATACCCACCTGGGTCTTGGGAAAAGTGTTCAAAATATAGAATGGAGAAATGAATGCCCCTTCAACCAAGGCCCTTATAAACTGGATATCCACAAATAGAAGAATAAAATTAGAGCTCCATGTCCCATACTGTATAAAAATAAATTCCAAATGGATCAAAGAGATTAAGTTAGGACTTGACATCTTAATCTGGAGAGAGGAAAAATATATAGAAAGCAAGGCAAGACCATTCTAAACAGGAATCCAATTGCTTAGGAAATGGTGTCAATAATTAACAAATGAGGTTTCTTGAAATTGAATGCTTAATACACAGCAAAAGAACACTCCACTTGCCAGAGTTTAGAGAAAAATCTACATAAAAGGAGAATATTTACTAGTTATACCCCTAAGATTATATACCAAATTCTTTATATCTAATACAAAGGATTAATAACTATGACATGCAAAGAGCTTTCCAAAAACCTAAAGACACACACGCAAACACTCACATTCACAAACTCACACACTTACAGTGCACAGACACTAACACTTCAGTTAACAAGTAAGGTAATAAAACCAGCAGAGAGTTCTTAAATGAAATACAAATATCCAATAAACATGAAAATTTTTGACTACATTAGTCATTAGAGAAATAAAAATCAAAACCACATTCACATTCAATCATAACCTAGTGAGATTAGAAGTCTTAATGTAAAATATAAATATAAATGGTAATGTAGGTTGAAAAATAAAAGTTGAAGATCAGCTCTATAGACTAAACATAGGTAAAATTTAACATTCTTTCATGATAAATTAGCTAGGTATAGAATGAACCATTTCATGTCAATATAATCAAGACAATCTTATGGAATAGGGACAGGTTGAAAATGTCTACCCTAAGTTGAAGAATGTGTCAAGAGATTCCATCCTCAAGACACTTATTAAATGTAGGAATTCTAACCACACCCTATGGGCAGGAAAAAAAAGTCACAAACAGGAAAAGTTGGATTCACTTTATTTCTGTGAGCTGATAAGATGCTATGCTTAGAAAATTCTAGAAACTACACAGAAAGCAAAGTATCATGATAGAAACTCTCAACCTATAAACTTAAGTGCCTTTCCTGGAACAAAAATTACTTTACTTTAAAACAATATATAGATTCTCATTAAAATTCTAACACAGGGCTTGAGAGGTGACTCAGTGGTTAAGAGTACTGACTGCTCTTCCAGAGGTCCTGAGTTCATTCCCAGCGACCAGATAGTGGCTCACAACCATCTGTAATGAGATCTGATGCCTCTTCTGGTATGTCTGAAGATAGCACTGTGTACTCTTATACATAACATAAATTAATAATTCTTTAAAAAATAAAATTCTATCACAATTCTCTATAAATTATGAAAGGACAATTCTCAATGTCATATGGAAAAAAACAAGACAGCTAAAACAATCATAAATAATGAAAGAACTTCTGGAGGTATCATCATCCAGGATTTTAAGTTGTATACTACAGAGGGGGTTTAGAGGATGATATGGAAATGTAGTGCAGTGGAGACTCTCAAATCTATAAGGATGACCCTAGGAAGGATGCCTAGCAATGGAGGGTATAGAGTCTGAACTGGTTATCATTTGTAGGCAGGCAAGGCTTCCAAGTGTAAGTGGATTACATTTGGTTGGGTTGTTGACTGAGGGTATCCCATGGAAATCCCTAAGCACCCCAAGCTAATGCTCAGAATGAAAGTTGTTCTCTGAAAATTGACAGCAGGCCCATTAACAAAGATAACATCCCTCTACCTCATTGAACATAGAGAGGTTGAGCTGTTACCTTCATAGAAACTTCACCCCTATGATCTAGCCTTTTTGACATGGGAAAGTTCTCTGCAGGCTACTGGAAAAGAAACCCATACACAAACCCAGCCATAAAATGCTTCATATAAACCTATCCTTCCTGAAAGTTGTACTAGGGCAATGTGATATATAACTTGCAAGAGTGGGTAATCAATGTCTATTTTAACTTGAGGCTTATGCCACAAGAAAGAGCCCATGTTTTATACTGCTTGGATGGCCAATGTACTAGAGACTGGATAGCCTTGACAGCTAGGGTAGAACCAAATATAGGTGGAAATTAAATTAATGAAATGATTCTTAATGATATCTTTCTTCCTCTGGTAGAGAGGGTCAAGAGCCCCACAGGTAGATATTATGAGGAAAGTGTCTAAATTGGAAGTCTCAATCAAATCCCTCACCTCATAGCTCAAGTAAACTCAAGGAAGGCATGAAAGAAAGCTTGTAAGGGTCAGATTGTATGGAGGACAGAAGGAGTACAAGGCCCACTGGTTCAACATGGCAGAATTCATATGGGCTCACAGAGAATGAAATGGCAAGCATGAATGGATCTAAATGGATCTGCACTGGGTCCCCTGCATATATATAATGGCTGTTGACTTAGTGTTTTTGTGGGACTCCTAACAATGGGACTTTTATATGTGCTTTTGGGATTCTTTTCCTCCTACTCACTTGCCTTGTGCACAAAATGGCTTTTGCCTTTTGACACTGTATTTTATTTTGTCATATTTGGTTGTTGTTTCTTGGAGACATGCTTTTTTCTGAACTGGAGTAAGAATGGATATAGGGGAAGGCCTGGATTTTATAAGAAGGCAGGCTGAGCAAGTCATGGGGTCAAGCCAATGAGCAGCATTCATTCATGGCCTTGACATCAGCTCCTGCTTCCAAGTTCCTACTCTGTTTGAGTTTGTTCCCTCCTTGATGGAAGTAAATAAACCCTTTCCTGCCCCGACCATCTCCTAAAATAGAAAAAACAACCAAGCAAATCCCTGATACTAATGGTTAAAAATGTACAATAATAAATCCAAACAAGCTCACTGCAATGAAAATTCCAAAGCATTGAAGAAATTTGAAAATAAAATCTCTATTATCTGATCATTAAAGATGAAAAATGTTGCAAATAATTATAATACTTGGAATTCTTTTTGTTAAGAGAGTGTGCATATATGAAATTAAATTTATTTATTTATTTATTTATTTATTTATACCATAAATATTGAAATGTTATGTTTGTTGTTAGAAAATGATACAGATGTTGGAAGAAGCATTAGATAACCCTTTTTAAAGTCTCTTACTTGTGGTCTACCTTGTAGTCACCAGGGTAGGAGAAAGTCTGTCACATAACACCAGAGGGAGGGAGCTGGAATCAGTACCCATCCAATGTTTAGCAAAGTAGCCCAGTAAATGGAGAACAGAATGTTGAAGGCATCCCAGGCACTGGGAAGCACATTGGGGTAACCCAGGGAGATTCTGGCACAGTGAGTTACTCTTCCAGGCAGAGACTGAGACTGTAGAAAGATAATCACAATCAAAACAAACCTTTCTTCAGGCAGAGCTGGAATTTCTTGTGTTTTAAATGTTCTCAGGTGTCCAATTCCCATGACCCATAGATGCAGAAGGAGCAAAACAGGGCTTCCAGGAAAGTGTGCAAATGGAACATGACAAAGCCAAGAAATAGAGAAAGTTCACTGGGAAACAATGAAGATTCATGGGAGAGGAAAATGAGGAGAAAAACATTGAGAAACAGAGGGCAGAGTTCTTTTCATTGGTGGTGCACCTTAGCTCTTCATTTTACCCCAAATAAATGAAAATCACCAAGCCAGCCTATATAGAGTCTGATGGTGGCTGATGAAGATGGTCAAAAGATGATCAAATTTCTTCCAATTGAATATAGCAGAAATCCCTGAACAGCTTTGCTTTATTGCTTTATATAGGAACTTTTACCTTCACATTTTAAAATATAGTAGGGATGATGTCTACTTTAAGGCCCAAGGCCCAGTTACCAATTCTCCAAACACACACACACACACACACACACACACACACACACACACACACACATATATATATATATATATATATATATATATATATATATATATATATATTACAATGTTCTATGAGAGTGAAGAAAATATTTAATAACTTTCTAATAAGTAGGCAATTATTTCCTGAATCACTTTATTGTTTTCATGAGGTACAATTGCTGCATAATGGCTCTTTTTGAAACAGCACACTTGTGACCTTTGCCCTTCTGCAGACCTTTCATGTTCTTTTTCATTAATAAGTGAGTCATATCTCAATCCATGTCATTCTTTTTTAATTTTAATTATTTTATTGGATATTTTATTTATTTACATTTCAAATGTTATCACCTTTCCTGGTTTCCCGCCCCCTGAAACACCCTATTCCATCCCTGCCCCCTGTTTCTGTGAGGGTGCTTCCCCACTCAATCACCCACTCCCACCTCACCACCCTGGCATTCCCCTACACTGAGGCATCCATCAAGTCTTCACAGGACCAAGGGTCTCTCCTCCCATCAGTGCCAGGTAAGACCATCCACTGTTACATATGCAGATAGAGCCATTTGTCTCTCTATGTGTACTCTTTGGTTGGTGGTTTAGTTCCTGCTGGGTCTGCCTGGTTGATATTGTTATTCTTCTTATGGGGTTACAAACCCCTTCAGCTTATTCAGTCTTTTCCCTAACTCCCCAGTCCAGTGGTTGGCTGTGATCTTCTGCATCTGTATTTGTCAGGCTCTGGCAGAATCTCTCAGGAGACAACTGTAACATGCTCATGTCAGCGAGCACTTCTTGGCATCTGCAATAGTTTCTGTGGTTGGTGGCTGCAGATGTGATGGATCCCCAGATGTGACAGGCTCTGGATGGCCTTTCCTTTAGTCTTTTATTTATAGTATTTTCTTTAGACATGAGCAATTCTGGATTAAAGATTTGAATATTAGTGGGTGGCCCCATTCCCTAATTGGTGGTCTCGTGTAACCTCTGGATATGGTCTCTATGGGTTCTCCCTCCCCTTTGTTGGATGTTTCAGCTAATCTCATCCCCATTGGGTCCTGGGAGCCTCTTGCTTACTTGGCATCTGGGACTTGTTGGTGGCTACTTCCAATTTCCCATCCCCCACTGCTATTTAGCCCACTTACTACTTTACTAAAAAAGTTAGGTTGAGATTTAGGTGACTTGCAACCTTTTATGTAAAGTTTGAGTAAAGATGTTGCTTTAAGGGATGCTTTCCAGAAACTTTTGTATTTCACCTATGTCACTTGTCAGTTTGGGGATTATTTCCAAGTTCTGTACAGCAAAAGAAGCAAGTAATAGACTGAAAAGACTTCCTAAAAATGGTGGAAATTTTTCACCATTCCTGTACTGAACAGTGGCTTCATATCTAAAATATATAAACATGTAAACAATTAAATCCCAGAAATGCCAAAAATTCAGTCAATAAACAGACAAGTGAAAAGCACAGACATTTTTACCAAGGACCAAGTACAGTGGGCAATAGATACATTTAAAAATGTTCAACATCCCTAAGCTTTTGGAAAATGCAAAGCAAATTACATGAAGAAGCCATTTCACGCTTGCCAGAATGGCTATCATTAAAAGAACAAGAGTAGTGCTGACACAACAGAATAACATTGGCAGAGCATAGTACTGGATTGACAGAACTGAGACTGATCGCTATACACTATCAAATGCCTGTGTATTCAGTAGTTACATTGTTATCATTTACAAAGCATATTAGTCCAATAACATGGAAATAGAGAACAACGCCTTGAAATTTATGTCACTCAGTGTTCAGAGATAAAAAGAGTTACCAATTCTTTCCTAGAAGCTTATGGTAAAAAAAAAATCAGATGGCAAATTTCAGGAGCTGTTTTCATTAGGGATGGGAAATGACATTTTTATAGAATGCAACCTTCTAAACAATACCCTCTTTTATTGAGAAAATTTGTTCTACAGTTTGTTGTTCTTGTTCTTGTTCTTATGAATTGCATTCATATTCAAACCATCTGACAATTATCCAGAGTAACTCTATTCTTGGCAAATTGTATAGTTTATTACAGATAATTAAAATGTCTTAAACCTCTAGAGTACATTTAGCAAATGATCAAAGATGTAACTGCTGACCTCTGAAAAAACATGTTCTTAGAAAAATCAAAACAAGTATAACCATGATAAAATCAGAATTAGGCTTTTCAATCTCTTCAGCATGAAGTGTTCCCAATAGGGTAGTCATGGCCATTGCTCCCTCAAAACAGCAACATAAACAAAAATGAAATAACTTAATTTGTAGGAACATGTATAAAATATGACACGAGTTTATTAAATGAAATAAGTTAGATGTGGAGAGACAGATATTATGTTCTCTGTCATATGTAGGACCTACATTTTAGATGTGCACACACACACAGAACACAATATAAAACACAAGCATTACTGTTTGCAAAGATGAAGGAAGCTAGAGGATGAACAGGAAAGGATAATGGGGATTGAGTATGGTCAAAGTACATGATGCACTTTTACAAAAATGTTATTGTGAAACTCATTATTTTCCATAGTATTTCTCAACATTGCCTCTAATTTAAACATTTTAAAATTTGCATTTTTGAAAACATACATTGCACAGTTGGGACAATTAACAAAAAGTAGAATTTTTCTTAGGAAATTTCGAACAAAGGATTCTCTCTGTTTTGTTTTTTTTTTGTTTTGTTTTGTTTTTAGATCTGCATAGTGTCTTGGGTACTTCTGAAACTGAAAAGCAATCCTAAGTTTCTTAGCTGAACAATGACTTATGCATTTTCTGTTTCAAGTATACCATTTTAAATTTTTTCAATACCACAACTCTCTCCTGCCACCATCTAAAGATCAAGTCTAGATAACTCTAAAACCTTACTTGACAACACAAACTCACTTTTGCTCTATCCTAATCATACTGCTTAAGAAATTAAAAAAAAAAAAAAAAAAGGAGGATTCTCCTCCTGTTTTATTCTATGACCGAAAAGGAAAATACTACTAATGAAAAAGAATCAACACAGGACCAGCCATACAGATGGCTTCACAGGGGACTGTCAGCCCCAGAAGGATCAATAAGTGAAGAGGTACAGAGAGTTGAGACTTAGTACTTTTCTCCAACAATAGATGGGAGAGAACATGCCTATGTAATCTGAAGTTTGCACTGTTTTCCTCAGTCTCAAGCAGGTGCGCTCCACATCATGTCCTTCTGTAACTGCCTCTCCTGTCCCTGCCCCTACAGACTGCCCTGCTCTGGAACACATAAGGATTTCCTCTGCTCCTTTCCCCAGTTACAATTTTTAAGTTTCCGGAAGTACTCTGCTCCCACATAGGCTGTCAGGGACATGGGAACTGGGCACTTGTTTGCTTCTGGGGAATGATAAAAATTGATCTTTAACCTGGAAAATTTGCCAGCTTACTTGTGGGAAGAGAACACAATCTGTGACTGTTCCCAGGGTGTATCAGAAAGGGGCTGTTACTGCTGCCAGGTTTTGTGAGTCAGGGACCAATGCAGACTTTCTGACATTCCTTGCTCCTCCCATTTTCCACCCATCCTATATTTTCTATTAAGCCCTGATGTATATATAAGAGACCTACCTTTTCCTAGCCTGACAAGACACCTTGGTCTCAGCCTGCAGGTAAGTACTTTTTATAGAAAGGCATGTGAAATGTAAGTTAGTCCCCTTATATCTGAGGATTATAACAAGGGAATTTTTATGCAAGAGCTACTTGGAATTGTGCTTCAGATGGTTCAGGGTCTATATGATCCACTGCCGAGAAATGTTTAAGCATGTCTGGTTCTCATGCAGCCTTCAGGTACTGTGAGCTGAAGAACAAAGAGGCCTTGAAAGGATCAAGAGTGTTTACTTCAGAGTTTTCTTTTGTGCTCTTTAACAGTGATTGTTGAGTTGCATCCTAAGAAAAAGACAAGTCTGCTGTTCAACATGGCTAGGAGCACCTACTTCGTCCTGCTTTCATGCCTGATGGTCCTGTCTCCCAGTCAAGGTGAGTGCTTTCTCCTAGATTATATTTTCAGAAATTACCATCCAAAGCTATCATTCCATCCTTATCAATATGATGCACTTGAAGAAAGACAGAAGCAATGCCAGTCAATGGTTGATCCTTACTACTTCTCTAACCCCTTGTCTTCTGGGATTTTGAGGTGAAATTTAAAACTATTTCATATCTATGGTCATAGAAGTTTGATGGGATCATCTGTGTAACTTTAGATCTTATGAAACGTTTGAGGGTTTTATGGGAATAATAGGGCTAAGGAATTGAGGGGATTCCTGTGTAGGAATGGAGGCAGTTAGAACTAATGAAATAAATTTCACAGTGCAACTCATTGTGCACTCACAGTGCAATTCTTGTCTTAAGGAATGAGAGATGAGAGAGAGCAAAGATGCAGGGAGTGAAGTAGGTAGTCATTACAAGTCTATGCAGTATCCTTGACGTTCTACCGAGAAACTCTATCAGTTGGCTGATCTTCTAGCCATATCCCAATCCTGAGCATATCGTTTAACCATTTTTTATAGGCCAGGAGGCTGAAGAAGACCTGCCATCTGCCAGAATCAGTTGTCCAGAAGGTTCCAAAGCCTATGGCTCCCACTGTTACTTCTTCCTTGAAGACCGTTTAACTTGGGCTGATGCAGATGTGAGTGAATAGGGACATCTGAGTGTGAAAGGGATGCATCTGAACATAGATGTCACTGACATTTTCTCATGTCTTCAGAAGCTTCATTAGATCACTTACCTGACACATCACTGGGCTTTTCTTCCCCAAGCCTGTCTTTTATTTTAAACCTTTCCAAACAGGAATCCTGGGGATGAGTCATAATCTTATCGGAACAAGTCTTCATTGTCCTTTTCTGACCCATACCTTGGGAGGACAGAGTATATTGCTCAAAACTTCTTTCTACACCGAGTAATTTATTTCTCTCCCATTCACACAGATATTTTGCCAGAACACGAATTCAGGGCACCTGGTTTCAGTCCTCAGTCAGGCTGAAGGCAACTTTGTGGCCTCTCTGGTTAAGGATAGTGGTACTACAAACACCAATGTCTGGATTGGCCTCCATGACCCCAATATGGTGAGTATGTGTCCTCTTTTTTCCTAATACTCAGTTCAAATGGGAGCCATCGGGCTGTGATGCACGAGCTAGTTTTGAGGTGTTCCTAAAACAACAGTATCTCCATGGATCTAAGAATGAATGGGCTTCTAAGAAACACCACAGGTAATTGTGGAGACGGCTGAAGGCTTAGCTCCTTAGCATTCCTTTTATTCATGAACAGTATGATTCTATTTCAAGGACACTATGTTTGTGGGCCCTACTCTTATCTGTCTGGATAATCTGAGTTAGAGAGAAATGCTTTGCAAGCGATGCAAGGGAAGAGAATCTACTGTCTGTATCCTAGCAGCTGATGGTGTGCCTAGTTATGAAAGAAAGTTTCTTTTTGTGCCTCCAGAAAGTAAACTTAGGAACCACTTTTTTTTTAATGAGTATTTATAAATTCTGTATTGAAAATCTTACATTTTTGTGGTATAGAGGAAGAACTTGGACATTTACTTAAAAATGAAGCTTAGAGCAAAAACCCATGAAACCTCATGAAATCAGAATGATGGTTAGGTTCATTCTTGGATTTTTTTTTTTGTAATTTTTTTTTTTTTGCTTGTTTCCAAGTGCCCACATGGGACAGGTTCTTTCACTCCTTTCTGATTTGCAGATACTCTCATCTTACCCTTTCTCTTGCAGAATCGTCGTTGGTACTGGAGCAGTGGGGCTCTGTTTCTCTTCAAATCCTGGGCACCTGGATTTCCTAACAGTTCCAATCGTGGCTACTGTGCAACTATGACTTCAAACACAGGTGAGAGACAAAGTCTCCGTGCTACTACTTGTCTTTGTTCAGGTTTTGTGATGGAGTTGGCGTGGGTCTGAGGCAAGAGGCAGAGCAATTCTACATTTAAGAATTTGAAGACAGTCTCCTTCCTTTCTAATCCTGAATCTTATGAAACCTCTTTGTTTGACTTTTCCCACTTGGTTTGTAGCATACAAGAAATGGAAAGATGAAAATTGTGATGCCCAATACGCATTTGTCTGCAAGTTCAAAAACTGAAGTCACCTGAAAAAAATAGACATATCGAGCCAGACTATAAAATACTATGGAGTCAAAAATTAAACTGGACCATCAATCCAAAGAAAATTAAACACTCTCTTCCTGGACAGGCATTTTTACATCACTGCCCTATAGTATCTTTATCTCCATTATTTTCTGGAACCTTGCACATATGAAATAAAAATACCTTCATAATGTTGCATATTCTGAATCAGTTACGTACACCGATCACACATTGTCCTCTGGGATAGAAGAGAATCTAGAATTCTCAGGATTTCTTTGATAAATAGATGTTTAAAACTCTCTCCACATCCATGTTAGTTTATTAGCCTGTTGTCGCCAAAGTGTACATGTGTTTATACTAATTATTAGAGTTTGGAGCATGAATGCATGGGGTGTCTTGGTGTCTGGAGAGATTTACACAGTAATAGTATAAGGGAGCTTTTTTCTTTGCTCAGTTAAGCAAATTAAAGCCATTACCAACATATTAGGTGACTTCTTGGGTCTAGAAGACTTAATGAATCAGTCATAGAAAAATGTGAGTACTGGAAGCCTATAATTAATGTTAAATGGCAATCTTTAAATTACTGAAACAATGAACTCATGAGGAATGGCCCAAATATAATATATTGTCATGCTTAATTGCCTCGTTAAATACATAAAACTCTGAAGTATTAAGGGTTAGGATTTTTAAAAAAATATCTTTTCAGAGAAACAACTGAATCACAAATATTGACTACTATATGGCACATTTAGATATAATTTGTCAAATCAATACAAAGAGAACAGATTCAGATTATCAGTTGAGTCATAGCAATAACCACAACACAAGAAAAACAAAAATGCAAGTCTCACTTATATTAGAGACAAATAGCTTGAAGACAAAATGATGGAAAATCTATAATCCCTATATAACTATAAAACATCTACATATCTACATATAGAAGACTATACTACCTACAGTTATCCAGATCTAAGGGCCATCTCTTAATAAATACATATACAAGCAATGCAAAATGAACTCACCAGATTGTACACACACATACACACACACACACACACACACACACACACACACACACGCGATGTGGTGTGTGTGTGTGTGTGGTGTGTTGTAACATTAATAATTGAAGGAATGATGAATTTGAAAAGGCATGGAGGAACATGGGTAGAATTCGAGAAAAGAAGGAGAAGTAGAAATGTAAATACAATGCTAAAAATTTCAAGTTGAAAATAAAGTTGAAATCATATAACCAAAAGCCACAAAAGTTCTAGAAATAAAAATAAATATAGTGAGATCTCATGTATAGAGATCAAAAGGGCAGACAGAGAGGCTCTGTAAATTGCCTGACTGATTATACCAAGATTTCCATAATCTTATTCCTTTTATAGAAATAAACAGGTGAATCATAAACTCCCTACAGAGAATGAAAGTTGCTATAGCAATATTGATCTAGAATAGCCAGGCCAATGCTGATAATGAAGAATTTTGTTTGAGGACTTTCTGTTCTATATTTCCAAATTTCCTATAAAGTAACTGCAATTGAAGTTGTGAAAGCCAGTGATAGGGCTATACAGATAACAAAGTCGTGAAGTCCAGGTTGTGAAATAATTGATCATTTATACTTTGTCTTTTACCAGCATCCTGTAGGAAAGCAGTGAGGAAGAGTATCTATTAGCAAATTGTCTGGAAACAATTCTGTAGCTCATGTAAGAAATTTAGTCTTAATTCTTATTTTTTACATGGGTATTAGCTAAAGTTATTCAATTAATTAAAGTTATTTCAATTAAACTGAAAAGATAAAAGGATCAATTTCTTAGAAAAGAAGGACAGTGAAGAGGGAGTAGGTGGGTGAGTGGGTGGGGAGCACCCTCATAGAAGCAGGGGGAGGTAGGATGGGATAGGGGGATTGCAGAGGGGAAATAGAAAAGGAGATAACATTTGAAATGTAAATAAATAAAATAACCAGTTTAAAAAAAAAAAAAAAAAAAAAAAAAAAAAAAAAAAAAAAAAAAAGAGAAATGGCTCAAGTTAACAGCATTTGCTGCTCTTCCAGAGGACCTAAGTTCAGTTCCCAGTACCCTTGTTAGGCAGCTCACAATCTCTTCTAATTCTGTTTCTAATGGATCTGATACCTCAAGCTTTTATGGGCACCTGAATTCTTCTGCACATACTTACACACAGGCGCAAACATCCACATAAATAAAATGATTTGTTAAAGTAAATTACTAACTCTCTATGACCTAGGATGGACAATGGTGCCTTGCAATATATTATCAAAAACACAGTAATACCAGATATGTGTGTGTATCTAAATATATGAGACTCTAACATTTAATAATTTGGTGCCTAAGATGATTAAAGTAAAAAGCTGACTCAGGACAGAAGAAAGCATTTTAAATTCTAATAAGGAACATATATGAAAGGTTTATATCTACATATGTATTTTCTTCCTGTCTGGTCTGTATGTCTATTATCACTACATAATGACTCCATATCTTTTTCTTAACAGTTGATAATAAAAGGTAATATTACTAACATTATATTTTTCTGAAGATGGTACAGAGACAGCCTGTACACTGTGAACAGAAAATGCCTCACATGTTGATCATTAGAAAACATATGTGATTTCATATTATGTACTTATTAGTACGGCTACAGTCGGAAAGTAGATAATCATAATATAATAGACTCTGGCAGGATGTGGAGCAACTATAATCCTTTCACGTTGCTGGAGGTGAATGAAATATCAGTGCAACTGAATTGCAAAGCAGTGTGGTTGTGGCTAAAAGTGTCAGTCACAAAGTAACTGAGAATATTGCCCCAAAATTCTATACTTAGACATCAACCAAATAGAAGACCTCCCTGACCTTCATTTCATCTAGTGAATACATTCCTACCAGCACATCTTGAATCTAGTTTTCAAGTGTGTGGGATGGGATCCTATTTATAAGGTGCTTAGAATAGTGGATAGGAATAGTGCTTAGAATAGTACAGACAATGTAATAATGGTGTGTGCTCAGTAAGCTAGAACTTGTCTTTGAAGCAAAATAGGCCAAGTCCGAAGCATGTTCCAGGATACCTCAAGAGAGCACATAAGAACCTCTTTGGTCTTCTTGCAGTTTTCCTGATCTTTTTTACTCCAGTCCAGCCTTCTCAAATAGAGTATTATTCACATTCCTCACAATATATAACGCTTGTTTAAGATTTCTGAATCTCAATGGCAAAGGAAGAAGTCAAGAACTGGTGATGAGCAGATGCCCTACATGGCCCAACATTAGTTGCAGTCATTGAAATACCCTCATCTGTATTGGTGGTTTATCAAGAAACTGACTCAACTGGGGAAAAGTAACACAGAATATCCAGGATACAGTTCACCATCTCAAAGATTTATAGAGGGAATATGAGGGAAGTGATCTGAAATAAACTGAGAACCTTGTTGAATGAGTTTAGAAGACAACTTGTAGATTCTGTGTATAATGAGATAAATCTTGAAGGGCTGTGAAGTACAACTTCTGAAAACTTCTCAGTTCCTTATCTTGCATGTAGAATGTAGCATCTTAATAGGCATATAATTATTGTGTCATATAAATATACTTATATGAGAACTATGCCAGATGTTTTTCATTTTAAATCTATTTCATTTAAGTCTTTCAAAATTTGCTAACCACCAACATATTTAATCGAAAATAGATTTTTTTCATACAATATATTCTGACTATATTTTCCCATTCCAAAATTCCTTTAAGGTCCTCCCTGTTTCTGTACCTACCAAATCCACACCTTTTCTTTCTCTCATTAGAAAACAAACAAGCATCTAAAATGAAAATGATGAAATAAGTGTCCCTGGGCCAATGTTTGGCTGTGGGTCTCTGCATCTGTCTGACTCAGCTGTTGGATGGAGCCTCTCAGAGAACAGCCATACTAGGTTCCTGTCTACAAGTGTACCAGAGTATCTTTAATAGTGTCATGGACTGGTGCTTGTCTATGGAATGGGTTACTAGTTGGGCTGGTTATTGCTTGACCATTCCCTCAGTCTCTGCTCCATCCCCCATCCCTGCATTTCTTGTAGTCAGAATAAATTTTGGACTGAAAGTTTTGTGTGTGGATTGGTGTCTCTATTACTCCACTGGTGTTCCTGCTTGGCTACAGGATATGGCCTTTTCTGGTTCCTATACCCACGAATGTGATTCTTAGCTATGGTAATTCCCATTGATTCTTGGGATTCTCTCCTATCCTAGATCTCGAGTGTGTCCTTGAGATACTCCCCACCCTTAACCTCCACAAGCTGCAGATTTCCATTCATTCTCATGGTCATCTGACCATCATTCCAGTCTCTCTTCACACCTGATCTGAACATCCCCCATTTCTCTCTCCTTCCCCTCTTTTACTCAGTTCAATCCTTCTATTCTCACTCTATGACTATTTTCTCCCTTTCTAAGTGAAATTTAATCATTGTTGCTTGTCCCTTTCTTCTTGTTTAGCTTCTTTGAGTCTATAGAGCATAACATGGGTTTCCTATATTCATGGATAATATACAGTTATAAATGAGTATGTACCACACATGTCCTTTTGCATCTAGGTTACGTCACTCAGGATGATATTCTCATGTTCCATCCATTTACCTGCAAAATTCATGATGTCTTTGTTCTTAATAGCTGAATAGTATCACATTGTGTAGTTGTACCACATTTTCTTTATCCATTATTCAGTTGAGCAACATCTCGGTCATTTCCAGTTTCTGGCTATTATGAATAAAGCTGCTATGAACTTATACTTCCAGTTGAGGAAGTATTCCTGTGGTGTGGTGGAGCATCTTTTATTTATATGTCCAGGAGTGCTATAGCTGATTCTTGAAGTAGAACTATTCCAGGAGTGGGAGCTATCCCTAAGCTGTTGCATGTCTGTGGAATAGATTCCCCTTATTCAAATGTCTTGTCTGGCCTCAGTGGGAGAAGATGCTCCTAGCCCTGCAGAGACTTGATGCGCCAGGGTAGGGCGATACTCAAGGGATCTCCACTCTCTCAGAAGAGAAGGGGAAATTGGAAGTTACTGTGGAAATGGGGACTAGGACGGGGGACAATGAGTGAGACATAAAGTGAATTAAGAAAATCAAATTAAAAAATGAAATGATATGAGATAAAATGAGGTAAGTAAAAAAAGAAACAAACTGGAACAAGCAAAATGAACAAAAATAAAATAAAAGATGAATAGCCAAAGAAGAAGCACAAATAACACATATACATGCACACACACACACACAAAACCATAAAAACAAAATAAAAAACATAACATATATATAAAAGATCTTTAAGGTTAAAAAATAATTTCCCACAAAAGCATTTTATTATATATTTTGAAATGGCAAATATTTTATACTTGAAAAGTCATTTGAACATTCAAAGAAAAACTTATATTCTCAAAGAACATTGAACCATAGTTTTGATAATTATTTAAACCTTTATATTTTGATTATAATTGTGTATGAGTTTATGTGTGCATCACATTATGGTATGGCTCTGTATACAAGTCAAAGGACAATTTTTCATTAAGGAAATATAATTATTTCTTCACTTCAGTGAGATTAACCTGTCATACTTACAAACAGACTATATGCATGCATCCAGTATCCTTTGGCAAATAAAGAATATGATTAAATTCACTGTTTATAGAAAAATAGATATATTTCCCTTGTAGACTTTTAAGGCAGATTTTTTTCAGGAGATAAAGAAATAAATTGAACTGATTTATAGATGCCTATGAGGCCTCCATCTAGCCATAATAAGCAATGCTAACATTTGTTATTGGAATTTAAAAATCTGTATTTTCATAAAACATACAGAATAAACCATGAGAAATTGATGTTTCTGGATTCTCTTTCTTATGTAGTTTACTTGCTAGCATAATTTAATATAGAAGGAAGAGTAAAGGTGACAATATTTTTAATCACTCATATATAATCTAGAGTCAGACTGGAGATCATGATATGGACAACCTGACTAAGCCATATAATTCTTGTGTCCGGTCATATATAACACCATAGGTGGTAATATTTATAAATTTTATTTGATGATTATATACATTGATTCATTGTAGAGGTTGCATAAAATGCCAGGCAACTGGTCAACTTTCAATAAATTTGGTCATTGTTACTTTGTAAGAGCAATGATATTCTGAAGTAACAAACAGAAGAACCTGTCTTTCTCAATTATAGAACCTTAACTTGTTTATGTGAGAAAATAACTGATGAGAAACAGCTTTAGTGAAAAAGGAGTCATTCTACCTGATAGGTAGCGGGTCCGTCCACCATTGTGGGGTAGGCAGGACCACCGCTAGGTCAGGTATGTTCAAAGGAGTAGCTGGTGTCACAGTACATAAGTAGTCAGAAAGCAGAAAGTGACCAGAAATTGGGACCAGGCTACAGAACTCCAAGATTTGTGCCCTCTCATCCACCTCCTAAATTTGGCACAAATTTTTGAAGAGAAAAGCATACTTAAGATAAGAGACCTGGAGAAGCAGAACTCAATGGTAACTGTTCTCTGCTGATGGGTCAACGTTCTGCTATTTAACTGATTTGCTTTAGGAATACTAATAGAAAAAGTATATATTATCCACTCCTCCAGGAAAAAAACCAAATGTTAAGAGTTTTCTTTTTTGTGATTGACCACAGTTTGGTCCCTAAGGCACAACCTGAGGGTAAGGGAAATATTTATGTAGAATTATGGAACCTCCTAAAAGGGAAAGTTTGAAAAGCATGTTTCTCACATGTCGGTTACTGAAAACTGGTTTCTGGAAGGCATCTATTGGCAGCTCAGTCTATGAGCAGTTATCTTTGATACTGCTATTTTCCTATAAAGTCTGTTCCCACTCTGCCTCTTCACCCCAGTTCTAGGTTTTTTGGGATTCCTAGAACTATTTTATATACTTGTGATGTCACCCATTCTGGGCTGCTCCCCTAATTCCTTTCAAGACTCAACACTTTATTTCAGATACAAGATGGCTTTGGTTTAATTTCAGGAACAATCTGAAGGGAAGGTAATTGTAGTGGGAGGAGGAGAAGAATGTTAATGAAATAGTAGCAAGGTCTCCTGAGACCAAAGTGACAGTGTTTAACATATCAACTGGTTTTCTACCTGAGCAGTTTCCAAACACCTTAGAAACTTGGCAGTGGGACAGGATGCTTTCAGATCTAAGGAACAATAAACAGCTTGTGGTGACATTGTAACACTTTCAATTACTGCTTCTTCCCCACCAGAGGACAGTTCATTTGGAGCTCTATTGGGGTGGGAGTTGTGAGCTTGGGGCTGGTACAAGTTTTTGTACCAGCTGTTCACACTTCAAACTGAGACCTAGAGTGTGGCTGGAATCCCATGGGATGGAGTGGGGGAGATCTCTAGTGTCTTTGTGTTGGTGAGCCTTCCTGAGTTTTACTTAAGGATGGTCTGGCACTGCTGGGTAGAAAACCAGATGGACATTGTCTGCAGAGCCCAGCTGATGGGAGTGGAAGGGTGTAAAGGATGCCAGGAATCTAAGTAGTGACATACTGCATTAAGTAGGCTGCTAGCATGCGCACATTGTGTTTAATTAGCACTTTTGCAAGTCACAAGCATATGTTCTGTCACCTCTCGTTGTTTTCATTGTATGCTATTATGTGCTTTAATGAAATCTTAAGGTCTTTGAGTGAGTCCTGTTTAGAATAAGCAGATTAATATCATGTGTTACCCCTACCCCATTTGTTCATGCCCATCATCCTCTACCTCCCTACAAATAGGAATTATAGAGAAACAAATGAAATCTGATTCTGTTCCCTTAGTGAAAATTCAGTAGGGAGATGGGTCAGAGAAAGGATTAAAAACCAAAGGAATCAAACACAGGCAAAATCAGGGTAGAGAGAAGGTAAATTCTTATAAGAAGATGCTATGGAAGCTCACAGCCAGCGGAATGGGTATCAAAGACAGAGAAACTTGGGGACTGAACCCAAAAAATAGAGCATAGTCCAAGGGTGTCGCTAACATAAATGAAGCAAGTTGAGAAATTGCTGAAGGAAAGCAGTTTCTTTGTTTCTTGATGGTCAGGATCAACCAATGGGTAAGTTCCATTTTGTCTGGTGTTTTGGGATCAGGTCTCATTGAGTGGCCCAGATTAGCCTGGAACTCATTACATTCATCAGGTTGGCCTCAAATTTAACAAACATCCTCCAGTTTGAGCATCCTGATGCTGAAATTATAAACATGAAACACCAAGTCATATTCAAAAGGAACAAAGTTCTTGAATTTTAAGCTTCAGGTTTATTCTGACTTATATTTCCTGCTGTTAGAATTATTAAAGATACTTGCCTTATCTATACTTTAAAGGAGACTCAGTTTATAATAATTTATAAATCCATGACACATCTAAGAATCTATTATCCTTCCTTCCTCTCTCCGTTCTTCCCTTCCTTCCTTATTTCCTTCTGTTTTCTTTTAGTTTATGAATTTATAAGTGCCCTATTTTCTGTGTTTACCACATGTGTACAGGTGCCTTCAGGGACTAGAATGGGGCATCAGGTCTCTTAGAACTGGAGTTACAGTAACTTGTGAGCCACTTGATGTGGGAACTGAAATCCTAAGCCACTTCTCTAGGCCCTGATATGTTATTTAAAGGCCCAGTGCAATGATAGACATTTCCTCTCTTTAACTGTACTTGGCTGGATTTGGGACAGTCTCTATTCCCATATAGATTAAAGTGAAGAACAGCTTTTAACATTTTAGAACAAATTGTATTTTAGTTTGTTTTTTACCAAACATCTTAAATAAGTGCTTTTATTTCTTACAACACACACACATACACACACACACAGCACACAACACATACACACATACACACATACACACACACAATATCCCTATTGTCACCATCACTGTAAATACTAACCAAATACAAATAAGACATCTTATGTACAAACAAGAACTAATGAATAGACATACCATAGGGAAAGCCAACCATTTGTTGACACGTACACCATTGCATCAAAAAAACAGAACAAATCCCAGAATCATTTTTTTTACTGCAGCATATCATCAGTTTACAATCCAAGTAGAATGCCAATCCAATAGTTTAATGCAAGGTACAAATAGTTTGATGCATTGACTTGGATAGCTAATACACCAGTTTAGATACATTCTCTCCTACATTAACCATTATTCTTCCTATATCATATTAAGAAACTACTGTACTTATTTTTTTTCTTTGTAGAGGCATAGATTTTCACAACAGGTATAAACTGAATGAGTTCCAATGCCAGGATTATCTACGGCAAGATAATCTTACCATGTACAAAAAGTGCTGTTAAAGGATTCAGTCTTATTTGAAAGCAGCATAGAATATGTCCAATCTCAAATGCACTGAAACTCTGTGTGTGTGTGTGTGTTTGTGTGTACACACACATCCAGCCTATGCATGTGGAAGTCAGAAGACAAACTCAGTTATTGATTCTCAGATGAATACCATCTTTTTCAAGAGAAGAAAGTGAGCAGAGGTTTTGTGACCTCGCCATAGACATGGAAGGCTATCATATTTCATGGACTTTTGGTTAGAACAAATCAACCAAGGCTGACATTAAAACAACTGTAGACTCAAAACAAGAAAAACCTGGAGGCTCTTTATAATGCTTCAAATATTCCTTGAAGCCTTTAGTCAAATAGAAAGCAAGCAAACTCAGGAAATTTTGGCAGTTTAAGTAAGTAAGTTTAAGTAAGCTCACATACTTAGAGCAATTTGATTGAGAAATTACATGTAAGCAACAAGCACAGACTGAAGTTTGATTGTTTCCAACGAGGGGACACTCTCCAAGCTTCACTGAGATTTATTGTGTGTTTCTCTCTTCATTCAGCATTCCATCAACCTACTATAGTCATAGCCATGGCACAAGGTCCCAGTTCTTTTGTGTTTTTTTTTAATGGATATTTCATTTACATTTCAGATATTATCCCTTACCCATTTCCCCTCACCCACCCAAGAACCTCCTATCCCATCCCCCCTCCTCCTGCCTTTATGAGGATGTGACCCCAAAGCCCCCACTCCCACCTCCCCACCATCAAATTCCCCCACACTCAGCGTCCAGCCTTCATGGGACCAAGAATCTCCTCTCCCACGTATGCCCAACAAGGCCATCCTCCCCTACATATACAGCTGGAGCTATGGGTCCTTCCCTATGTGCTCCCAGCCTGGTGGTTTAGACCCTGGGAGCTCTGGTTGTTGGTATTGTTGCTCTCCTCATGGGGCCGCAAACCCTTTCAGCTCCTTCAGTCTTCTCTCTAACTCCTCCATTGGGAACCCCTTGATCAGGTCAATGGTTAGCTGTGAGCATTATATGTCAGGCTCTGGCAGACCTCTAAGGAGACAGCTATATCAGGCTCCTGTCAGCCTGCACTTCCTGACATCCACATCAGCATCTATCTTTGATGACTGCACATGGGATGGATACCCAGATGGAACAGTCTCCAGATGGCCCCTCCTTCAGTTTCTGTCCCACACTTTGTCTCCATATTTGCTCCCATGAGTATTTTATTACTCCTTCTAAGAAGGACTGAAGCACCCACACTTGGTCTTCCTTCTTAATGAGCTTCATGTTAGTCTGTGAGTTGAATCTTGGGTATTGCGTGCTTCTGGACTAATATCCAATCACAAAAGAACACACATGGTATTCACTCACTGATAATTGGATATTAGCCCAGAAGGTCCCAGTTCTACTGTCTTCACTTTTAGGCTTTAATTGAAGAATCGATGCCAGCATCATCTTACAGAGTCTATGAACATCACCAAAACATTTCTGAGTAGCAAGGTGGAGATAGATTTTCTAAGAAATCACATGAAGTAGTAGGTGTAAGGGACCTTTAAATTTTAGGTTTTCATTTATTCTTGCAAATTCCTTTCTGTAACACACATTCCTGGTTGCCTAGTTAACTTAGGGGGTTACAGTTTGCCTCTTTTCTATTTATATACTGTGTGTTTTCATTTGCAAGACTTGCAACTCATTTCTGTGAGATGAAGTACAATCTTTATCTCAGAGGGAATGCAAAAATAATAAACATATTTAGTTTCCTAATATAAGTCCTTCAATTCCTTCTTTTCTTGCAAACAGACTACTTATTTCTTTATAATTATTAGAACTGTATTGTGTGTTGACCCAAATCTCCCTCTACTAGTAGTTTGTTTATTTCATCTATTGTTACCTCAAAGTTTCTGTGTTATTTTGAATGGCATTCAAAAGGATAGCTGTTATTCACAATAGGAATTTTTTTTCTGTTAATAGTGTAGCCCAGTGTTGAGTAGTAGCCTAGCAAACAGAACACCCTGCATTCAATTTTCAGCATGGAAAAACAAATATCAGAAAAAGGCTTTACTGATACCAATGTTATCTACTTATAATGATACAATTATAACAAAAACTTCATACAAAATAGTTTGGTAACTTTACTTAATAAAATGTGGCTTTTTATATTCTACCCTTTTTATTTACACATTAGGTATTATTGACAGATTTGACTTACTGGTTTCAAGCACCACTAAGCTAATGTCCAGACTATATAAAACAGTGTTTTAGACAGTGTTTTAACTTTATTGCTTTCTTTTATTTTCAGAACATGTATTTTTCATAGCAATATATTTTTCACTTTTAAAATCATGTCTTTTTTTAGTAGGATGGCTACAGATTCATAAATTCTATAGATACTTTAAAAATTGCCATTATCCCTATTTTGTTAATTATTTCCTACTGATTTTGTGTTTCCAGTTTCAATGATTTTTGTCTTATTCTTCTGCTTGTTTTACTGTTTCATTGCTAGCTTCTTTTCATTTCTCAGACTTAGCTTAGATTGTACTCACAATGGTTCTCAACCTCTGGGTTACAAACCATTTGGGTATAAAACAACACTTTCACAGGGATTGCCTAAGACCATTGGAAAACACATATATTTACATTATCATTCATAATAGTAGAAAAATTACAGTTATGAAGTAGCAACAAAAATAATTTTATGGTTAGAGTTACCATAGCATGCTGAAATGTCTTAAATGGTCACAGCATTAGGAAGGTTGAAGACCACTACGTTATAGATACTAGATTTTTGTTCTTTTCTCATGCATTTATCTAATGCTATCAGTTTCTTCCTAAGCACGGGCTTAGCAATACACTTTATGCTTTAATGCATTGTATATTCATCTTTTTCAAACTGTTATAAGCTTTCCTGTGACTTCTCATTTCCATGTATTAGTTAGAAGTGTCCACTTTTGCTTCCAAAATTACTGAAATTGCTCTATTATGATTCTGATTTTGACTGGAAGTTTAATTCCATTGAGATTTGATAAATATTTTGTGTCATTTATCCATTTTTATATTTATTTATGATTTGACCTATTTTGGAGACTGTTCTACTTTAATTTGAAAAGAATGTATACTTTCCAACTGGCAAAATATTTTTTCTTTTGCTGGGTCTTACATTGTACCGAGGATTGCTTTATAATTTTCCACATATCCTAGATAAGCCTTGAACTCATAGAAGCTCTCCTGTCTCAGCCTTCTAAGCACTGGGATTATAGGTATGTACCGCCATACCAAACCTGGCTTGGGTTTTCTCTAAATGTTAAGCATATTAAGTTGACTGTGCTAGTCAAGTCAATTATTTCCTTCCAAATGTCTTGCCTAATGATCTATCAAATACTAAAATGAAAAGGTATTAACGTATTGAGGTGCAAGTTGTCCCCAACTTAAAATTGTTAAACTTAAGGTGTTTTGCCTTTACAAAGATCCAAAACTTTTATATTCACTAGTGAGTACACCTGCAATATATTACTGAGCAATTAATAGTCTATGAAGCTCTAAGGATGCCAATCAGTGGCAAGTAACACCATGAAAACAGTAAGCCTTACTTACTTCAAAGCATACTCTGTCCTTCTAACCTATGTTATTTGATGAGCTAAATGAAGTCAGATCAATTTGCATTACTATGCTAGTTACTTACAGTGTATTTAGCAGAAGCAGCTCTGCCATACGTCAAAGATCTGAAGTGGATTTTTCTATTTTTACTGTAGTCCTGAAAATTATTGCCTCAATGATTTACATTCTGTTTGCAGGCACATGCTCATAAAGAACTGAACACATTTAAGATTTTCAAATGGTTCTTTTAATTCTCAATAATGTTCTGTTTTCTGAGATTTGACTTGGCTAAATTGAACACATTCATTCCAGTATTTATCCTAATACTAGTGACTTACCTTTCTCCATCCTTTTCCTTTTTAACAAATGTACTTGTATTTAAACTGATACTCATATAAGAAGGTGAAGAGGAGGAGAATCCTATAGGAAGACCAACAGTCTCAATTGACCTGGACCCCTGAGATCTCTCAGATACTGAACCACCAACCAGGCAGCATACACTAGTTGATATAAAGCCCCTGACATATATACAGCAGAAGATTGCTTGGTCTGGTTCAGTGAGAAAAGATGTACCTAACACTCGAGAGACTTGAAGCCCCATGGAGTGGGGAGGTCAGGTGAGGGGAGGGCTGGGGGCATCCTCTTGGAGATGGGGTAGGAGGAATAGGATAAGAAACAGTTGGGGGGTACACTGGAAGGGGGATAACAACTGGACTGTAAAAATAAGATTAAATAATAATAGTAAACTGACACACACAAACACACAAAGGCACACACACACACGACCATCACACATTCCTCTTTATGATACTTTCACATATGTAAGCCATGTACTTTGGATGCAGTCCCCATTTTTCATCTTCTGACCACTATCACTGATCCCTTTCCTCCTTCCTATAACTCCACTTCTACTTTCTTTCATATTTATGCCTTTTTGTGTACATGACCCAGTAGATTAGTTAGAATTCCATAAAGGAACATCCGGAATACCTTATAGGACCATGAAAGCTCTTCTTGTATTCACACTAATGAAGAAAATGTCTCTCTCTTCTCCATTAAAATTCAGCTCTCATTACCTCTTTCCTTTAACTGATATATTTTGTTCATTTACCAAATAACTAGAGCACAAGCAATTATGAGCAAGAGTTATGTATTTTATTTTTATGCTTTGAGATCTCAGGCCACAACATGAGAGGAAGGAAGGGGCATTGGAGGAGGAAATCAGGAGGTCAGAATTTAAGGGTGGGGAGAACATTCTCTTTTTTGTCAATCTTCACATTTGGGTTCTTGATTATGGCAAGGTATATATCAACTCATGGTGTAAACTCTGTACACTAGGCCTTGAACTTGCAGACATAGGGTAACTCTGAGAAACAATAATTCTCTCTCCACTTCAGAAATCCTGCAGATACAGAAATGTAAGTGGTCTAGATGTTAGAGTCATTGTATCATCTTTATGAGTGTCTCACTCCAGGGGAAGAAGAAACAAAGGAAAGAGAGACATGAAAGAAAGATGAGAGATCAAGAATGGAAAAGTAGAAAAGCATTGGTTTTCAGAGAGGACTTCCCTAGTCTTACCTGAGGCACGTGACAGGGCACCACAGTAAGTGTCTGGGTAATAGGAAGGATTCGTCTCCCAGTTGATGAAATTCATCTCATCAGAATTGCTCCACTTCCATCCTTCTCTGTTGGGTTCTTGCCCCTAGAAGTGGGGCAGCCATGGGAAACAAGCAACCACTGAAGCTCTGCTTGCATGATCCCTTTGTGGGAATAGCTGATACTTATGTTCAAAATCATGGAATTGATCTATTCTTTCAGATGCTGACCAGAATTCAACTTAAATGTCTCCATCCTATTACCAGATCCTCAGTGATAATCACAAGATGTTTAAACCCAGAAAAAAATAACATGGCCCTTGAGGAATATAGCAGATTATGCTTTTGAAAAAATCTCTGAACTTCAAGGCCCACATAGATTCTGTAAAGGACAAATACAGATAACTTCTCTTTTGTGTTCTGCCAAAATTATGGATACAAATATTTGCAATCTCACAAAAGGGATTTCCAAACCCTCATTGAGAAACTTTGGAAAGGCTGACCCTAGTCAGATGGACATCATCTGAAGACTAGGAACTTCCACAGAGCTCAAGGACCTGTTTTTGCCCCAGCTATAATCCAAATTATTAGCTCTAGTTATAATTTAGGCTTTTCTCATAGAAACACAGAAAACAACCTTGGGAACAGAATCACTGAGAGGGAAATCAGATGGGAGGAGACGGTATCTCACCTGTGATGCATCAAAAAGCCCAATCCACACGTCTTCACCACTGTTGTCACTGCTTTCAATAATGGAGGACACAACTAAAGCTTCAGTTTCACTGAGCACAGACACAAGCTGTCCTGAGGGCCTTGTCTCACAGGCCATCTAGGTAAAGGGGTACAGAATGAGTGGCAGACTGAAACTTCATTAGTTAATGGCAAGCAAATGTAGATGATACAGGTTCTGAATGAATGACAGGATGTTCATTTTGATTCTCAAGGAGCCATGGAAATTGGCACCCACTTCTTTTGTGACTGACAGGTACCTCCCATTGTTTCCCTCCTCTGCACCCTCAAGTACTCACATCTGCCTCAAACCAGTTTTTTGGTACACTAAACATGGCATAGCAATAGGAGCCATAGGCACGGGAGTCCTTGGGGCAGCTGATGCGTGAAGGTGGCATATCTTCATTGTCATCTTCACCTTGAGTGGAAAGAGATAAAGAAAGCAGTATGGTGAAATGGATAGGAAGGTCAATTTAGCAAATGTTGATGAGGCCTGCCTATTGAGATTAAGTCAAGAACACAGTATCAGAGTACAGACTATACAGAATACACAATACAGAATACATAATATCGTTTCTCACTAGGAATCATCTTGGTCTTGAGATTGACCTACTTTATGGGAAATTTTCTTCTTTTAATTTCATGTTTCACTCTTCTCATATTATTCATAGATCCCTAATTCTAGGGCTGTCAATTTCTACATTGGCCTATCCAACGTTTCTTTTTCTCAACAGTTCATTAATGACTTCTACACTTTCCATCAACCTATCAACTAAAATTTCTAGCAATATTGGAAACTCTTTAATTTCAGGAGAGAGCTGCCATGATACCATCTATCCTTAGTGACTTAGAGGGTATCAGGATGATGGTTAAGTTTCAGCCAGTTATCTTATGTAAGACATAAGATTCATCATTATCACATGAGACTCTCCAGAAGCTTCATTTGCCTTTTGACTCTGGACACTCAGGGGACATTCACTGGACACTCAAAACTTTACCTTGCACCTGAGAAAGAAGCATCAGGCAGGAGAGCAGCATCCAGGACATGTTGCTGAAGGTCAAACGACACAGCATCTTGTCTGTAAAGAAGGAACAACCAGAGTCATGGTGGGGATTATGTTTTAAAGAGAACATGTTGAGAGGACCAATCTGTTCTGTCTCCTTTAACTAACTGCAGGAAAACTAACTCTCTTCTTCTTTGATTCTAGAATGAAAAGAATACATCTTGTTCCCTTCCCCTGAAAACACCAGGTTCCCTGTGCTGATTCTCAGAGTCCTGTGTTCTGTGAGGACAAGACCACAGCTTCTCCTGTGGTATAATGGGTGAACCCCAAGAAAGCAGCTACTTATCTGTCTTGCAGATACCTGGGATGGTTTGTCAGGACAGAGATGACTGTTTTTATAATAACATTTGAGGGAGGGGCATCAAAGTGAATAAGAAGAATGCTCATGCAAGTCAGGGAAGTAGATGGCGCTTGGCATGGAGTCTAGTGGGTTCCCAACAAAAGCATCAGTTTCTTCCTGGAAAGGACTATAAACTATTACATATGTGGCTTTTTCCTGTTAGCAGCCCTGCTGTATTGACAGGTATGGGTGCAGTTTGAACTTTCCCTACCCTCTCCCAGATATTTTGTTCTGGGAAATGTAGGAAAATGATAGCTGTGCTACAGATCATGCTGTGACATTTTCAAAATATTTTAACCTTGAGTTTACTGAAGAAAACAAATATTAGCAGGGTACTTTTGTTACACCCCAATGAAGGAATTGTCACTGTAGATTAACATGTATATTTCTTGGTACTTGATCTTGTAAGATTTAAAATATATTAATAATTAGATTTTTGATTACTTAGGATTTATAACAATTGATGATGGTCGTGAATTAGTTGAAAGAAGGGAAAAGTATAAACCAAGGAGAAAAAGTCTGAACTTTGTACCAAGATTTTATAGGAAGTTTGAAAATAATCTTTTGAGTCAATATTTTAGCTGAGGTTTCAGAGAACAATGGTCGAATGAATTCTCTTTCCTGCTGTCCCTTTGTGGGAAGGTTGAGAAACAAGGCCATGATTTACTGTAATTCTGGATTGTCCATTTGATATTCAGAGTCCTGTTCTCAAACTTTGGTCAGGCACTCATGGGGTCTTTTAGATTCTCATAGAATGACTTTGATGTAATTTTCATAACTATGATAAAGTATTATATGTGCTGTTTTTATGGTTCAACACTTATGTTCACAAAGCTAAGGAAATTGTAGATAAATGATGTGTGCTTTAGCATTAATTCATCTAGGGTCTTTAACTTGTGTCAATCACCCATGCATGTTCAGGCAGACAGGAGTTGACATTTCATAGTAGAATGACCTTTAACTTCTTTGTTTGCAAAGAAGATAATTAATGTTAACAAGATTCATCATTTAAATACTTTAAAACACTGGGTTTCTCCTTGTGGACTAATATTTGTCCTGAGGAAAAGCAAGGCTAAAATGATATGACACACATATGGTTTTCAAAATATGTGCACAATTTATAACATGCTTTTAAAATGCTCAAATAGAATTGGTAAATTTTCTATTTATTTTATTTATTTACATCCCAAACGTTGCTCCCTCCATGTCCCACTGGCAGAGTCTCTCCTCCATTCTCCCTTCCTTTGACTCTGAAAATATGGGCCCCTCCAGGGTATCCTCCAATGCTAGAACATCAAGTCTTTGTAGGATTTGGTGCATCTTCTCCCATTGAGGCCAGAGAAGTCAGTCCTCTGCTACATATGTGCCAGGGGCTTCTGTCCAGCCTGTGTATGCTCTTTGGTTGGTGGCTTAGTCTCTAAGAGCTCCCAGTGGTCCAGGTTAGTTGATATATTGGTCTTCCTGTGGAGTTTCTATCCCCTTCAGGGCTTTCGGTCCTTCTCCCAACTCTTCCATATGGGTCCCGGACCTTTGTCCAACTTTTGGCTCTTGGTATCTGCATCTGTTTCAGTCAGCTGGTGAGTAGAGGGCAGTTATGGTAGGCTCCTCCATGTAAATATGTAGTGCTATAACTAGTGATGTGCATAATATTGATGATTTGGAGATAACTGAGTATGCAAAGTTTTCTGAGAGGAAAATAATTTGAGAAGTTGTAATTATTGTCTATTAATTTCTAGAAAATTAGATATGAATGTATTTAATGTTATATCAAATTAGATGCAACCACTAAAATAAAAAATGTTGAATTCAAACAATGAATTAAGAAAATAAAATAGCAAAATACTCAACTTTTGAGAGAAATATATGAGAAGTCGGTTATGTAAAACATATTTAGACTCTTATGTGGAAAAATAATAATTATGAGATTATGGGTGAAACATGAACATTTGACAAAGGTAAGATGTTATGTATTTACATGTTGACATGAAAATTGACACCATATTACTTGAGATGCTTTTATCATTTTGAACTTAGTACAGTACTTATAAGTGTTATATGTTTCACAGAACATACATTAATACAGTCTACGACATTAGTGACAGAGATTAGGGTGTTGATGAAACAAGGAGGCAAAAAAGGGATTATTGCTATCTCTTAGCAACAGACATTTGGAGATTAATCATGCAGTTCTCTTTGGATTTCTACAAAATTTGTTATAAAAAAGATGGATAAGAGGGAATGTGGGGAAAAGAAGAAAACTGAGAACTAAATTGAGAAGAAAATTTAAAGACCAATTTCCCTCAAGAGTCTATATGAAAATATATGATAAATGAAAAGAAAGAATTAACCTCAGAAATGCATATGTACTTTCACCAGAAAGAGCCATTATTCTTTGCATCATGCTGAGAAGTTTAACCTTAAAGAATAATTCTAGAAAGAAAAAAATGTACTTTGTAAAATCTAAGTTTCTTTAATGAGTTATGAAAATTGGTAATAAAGGGTATATATTAGTACATCAATAGGATAAAGAAAACTTCAGCTATCTCAAAATCAAAATACTGAGAACATTTTCTTTAAAACCAGGAATATAAGTTCTCCAGCTTTATAATTTGATCCAACAGTATTATATTACAGAAAGCATACTTTTCAAAAAAGAAAAAGAAAATTAAGCTTTCAGAAAGTAAATAGAGTCTTTAAGCATTTGTACAAATATTCCATTTCCATAAAGAATAAAATTGAATAATCTCTAAATTAATCAGTTTTAGAGCCAATAAAAAAATTTAATAAGCATGAAAAATGTTGTCAACATATAAATTCCAATTAAACACTTATATTTTAGCAACAGAATTAGAAAAAGTATTGTTAGAAAAGGTACTACTCTTTCCTTTTTCTTAAACATAGATTCTTTTCTCATACAATATAATCTGAATGCATTTTCCTCTCCCTCTACTCTTCCAAGTTCCATCCAGATCTACTCCCTTTCTGTCTTTCATTAGAAATGATCAGGCTTCTATAGTTAACAGCAAATAACAAAATAAAATATAACCAGATAAAACAAAAGTGATCATAACATAATTTAAATAAGACAAGTCAAAAGAAAAATGAAATAGCCACAAGAGAAGGAAGAAGAATCGTAGACTGACTTGTTCACAGACTAAGAAGTCTGATAAAAGTACTAAACTTAAAAGCTATAGTATACATGCAGGGTTACTGTTGCAGACACATGTAAACCCTGGAATTACCGCTTCAGTTTCTGTGAGTTCATATGAGTTCTTTTAGAGATACTTGGTCCCTCATCACCACTATTTCCCCCAGTCTTTCTGCCTTCTCTATCATGGGGTTGGTTCCCTGAACTCTGAGCTCAGAAGTTCACATCAATTCTGGAGGGACTTTTATAGAGACATCTAGGGGTCTCCTTCCCTCCCTCTCCCTCCCTGCCCCCGTCCATAATGTCTGGTAGGTAGTGGGCTTCTATATTTGTTCACATCATCAGGCTCTCCGATGATGGCTCAGTAAGGCACTGATTTATTCATATAATAGAATGTCATTTAGGAATCGATTTTTACATTACAATGAACTAGATTTCCATCCTGACCTTCAAATGCCCTTCAATCTTACCTATCTCTTTCCTCATTCTCTCCTTAAGTCCCATCTTCTCTCCTCCTTTTCGCCTGATCCTCTTGTACTTGCCACTCCACCCCCTACCCTGCCTGCCTCCTCTCCATGGAAAGAAACTTCTTCTTCTTTTTTTTTTTTTATTGGAAATTTTTTATTGGAAAATTTTTTTTACATTTCAGATGTTCCTCCTTACCCCATTTCCCCCCCTCCCTCCCAGGAACTCACTATCCCTTCCCCCCTCCTCCTGCCTCCACGTTGGTGTGCCCCCACCAACCCTCCCCCGTACCTCACCTCCCCACCCTCGAGTACCCCCCCCCCAGGACATCCAGCCTTCATTGGAAAGAAACTTCTTAACCAATGACCAGTGTTGAAATCTAATACTTTGAAAGTCATAGGTCACAAATGTGTTCTATAGTGCTTGGTCCTCTTTCTGCCCTTCCACCTGGAAAACTTTTGTGCACCTATGAAATACCATTTGGATGCAGAAGGGAGAATATTATTCAATTCCAAAACTTGAATTTAAGGCGAAAGCAGATGACAGTGTATGTATCTTTTGCTCTCTGATCTCAACACTATACTTATTCGAGTCAGTAATAAATGTAAATATGTCAGTACCTTCCTCTTGAATCTCTCTGTGTGATCTTGCCTTTTGTGTTTCTCTGATAACAGATTGTTGCACAATGAACTTTCCCCAATGTTAGTGATTTGAAACAATGAGTTATTATTGTTTCTCATGGTCCTGCAAGGTGATTGCATTCACCTTTGTGGTCTTCTCTGCAATCTCTAGAACCCAGGCTACAAAAATCCAGGTGTGGTATTGTGTACTTGTAACCTCAGTGCTGGGGAGGCATGGATAGATGGATCTTCGTGGCTCATTGGCCAACAAGTTATGCCTGCTTGTTGAGTTCTAGGCCAGGTAAGAGAAAAGATGGAAAACACCTGTGGAACAGCAGCTGAGAAGGTGCAGCCTCCACATATATGTATACATACATGCCTGTAATGGTATACATGCCCTCCACTAATAGATCACAAAAGACAGGCAGGCAAATGGATTCACAGACAGACAGACAGACAGACAGAGAATAAATCGCATATTGCCATATTTACCATTCTTTACTGGCTAAATGTGTTTTTGTACATTTTTGAACTTGTATATTAAATCCTCTCATATTTATATTCAATAATATATTTATTCATAATTACCTTAACTTCCTAATGTATTTTAAGCTTGAAAATGAGACTTTGATATTATATCCATAGTTAACTATATTATTTTGTGTGAGCGACTTTATCACTTTGACATGTATCTCAATTCTCTAATTAGATGCTAGACACAGAAGTCTTGGAGGTACAATTCATCTTTTTTCTATTTTTGAGAAATACTAGAATATCATGAATGTGGATCAGAGAGCCTCTGGGAAATGAGTTTGTTATTCCCATGCTAAAATCGCAATAAGCATAATTCCTTATTGTTCAATGCAGTCTTCTGTAAGAATCTATGGAAGCAGAAAATGATAGCAGAATTAGCCTGCCAGTGGAGCAGTTACAGATAATTCTCACTGCTTTATTTTGAATTCACTATTATAAATAGCAGTCTAAAATGAAAACACATTCTCTGGCCTTGCCTTGTAGCTTGTGTAAACAAAATGTTTTAGAATGCCATTTCATGGCAATTTATATTAAATAACTTTATTCAAAGGGTGATTATTTTGTAAGCCTTTGAGCTTATTCCCTAAGTGGCTTTACAAGAAAGCCTACTTTACATAAACGATTTAGCATGGAAACTTCTACAGATATATTTGAACTATATCTGGGGTCAAAATACAGAAGTTGCCCTTGTGGTCAACTTTTCGATTGAAGATTACTATCAGGAAGAAAGAAAGTAAGGAAAGAATAAGAAAGGGAGGGAGAGGCAAGAGGGGGACAGAGGCAAGGAATGAAGGAAAGAAAATAGGGAGGAAGAAATGAGATCAGATAAAAACTCAGGTATGGGAGTTTCTTCAAGATATTGGATCTTGTGCATTAGCTAGAACTCAAAACAAAGGAAATTTTGCTCCATGGAGTTCACAATTCATTGCTTAAAGTAGGAATTTACCACAGGTTAATAGTGACTTTCATAGAAAAGACATCTCAGAACTCTCTGGGATATTTAGGATATTATTCCCATGTCTCTGTGTTCTCAATATGTTCATATATTGCTTAGGGAAGAATTCAGATAATAACAATATTCCATTTTAAACGCAGGAAAGACCAAGAATTAGGACAGAAGCAAAATGCAAACACAATCTTGAGGTTTATGTAAGGGTGATAGGAGAACCATGCATACAGAATAAAGGGTAGAGACAAAGGTCATGACATGTCTCAGAGATGGAATTCACTCCAGAACACTGGGATGTCCCTGGTAGAGTAGCATGAACACACTCAAGATGAATCCATATGCTTAGGATTCTCTGAGGATATAGTAAGAAATACCAACTTCAGTATTCAAGAAGGTTTTGTAGTCAGGTTATTCTACCTGAGTAGGGAAGCCATGTGTGTTGGGGTAGGAAAACATGAGGTTGCCACTCCGACCAGGCATAGTAGCTTAGAAATTGTCTGAGATATTATGTATCGTTTAAAAATATGGTAATATATTCTCTACCCATGGTATCCCTAAAATCTCTCAGATACATATTTTCATCCATCTGTGACACATGGCAGTCCAAATAGTAGACCAGCAGAAAGCACAGTGATTAAGAAGTTGGACTTCCTCCAGTTGAACCAGCACCATTTGTTGAAAATGCTGTCCTTGTTCCACTGGATGGTTTTAGCTCCTTTGTCAAAGATTAAATGACCATAGTTGTGTGGGTTCATTTCTGGGTCTTCAACTCTATTCCACTGATCTTCCTGCCTGTCTCTGTACCAATACCAGGCCGTTTTTATCACTATTGCTCTGTAGTACAGCTTGAGGTCAGAGATGGCGATTCCTCCAGAAGTTCTTTTATTGTTGAGAATGGTTTTCGCTATCCTGGGTTTTTTGTTGTTCCAAATAAATTTGAGAATTTCTCTTTCTAGTTCTGTAAAGAATTGAGTTGGTATTTTAATGGGGATTGCATTGAATCTGTAGATTGCTTTTGGCAAGATGGCCATTTTTACTATATTAATCCTGCCAATCCATGAGCATGGGAGATCTTTCCATTTCCTGAGATCTTCAATTTCTTTCTTCAGAGACTTGAAGTTCTTGTCATACAGATCTTTCCACTATGTTCATAGCAGCTTTATTTATAATAGCCAGAAACTGGAAAGAACCCAGATGCCCTTCAACAAAGGAATGGATACAAAAAATGTGGTACATTTATACAATGGAATATTACTCAGCTATTAAAAACAATGAATTTGATAAATTCTTATATAAATGGATGGAACTAGAAAATATCATCCTGAGTGAAGTAACCCAATCACAAAAGAACATACATGGTATTCACTCACTGATTATTGGATTTTAGCCCAGAAGCCTGAAATACCCAAGATTCAACTCACAGACCACATAAAGCTCATGAAGAATGATGACCAAGTAGGGGGAGCTTCAGTCCTTCTTAGAAGGAGTAACAAAATACTCAAGGGAGCAAATATGGAGACACAGTGCAGGACAGAAACTGAAGGAGAGACCGTCTACAGACCATTCCACCTGGATATCCATCCTATGTGGAGTCACCAAATGTAGAGGTTGATGTGAATGTCAGGATGTACATGCTGACAGGAGCCTGATATAGCTGTCTCCTTAGAAGTCTACAAGAGTCTGACATACTCAGAGGCAGATGCACACAGCTAACCATTAAACTGATCATGGGGTTCCCAATGGAGAAGATAGAGTGAATGCTGAAGGAGTTGAGAGGATTCACGACACCATGAGAAAAGCAACAATACCAACAACCAGAGCCCCCAGGTTCTAAACCACCAGCCTGGGAGCGCTTAGGGAGGGACCCATGGCTCCAGCTATATATGCAAGGGAGCTATATATAAGTGGGAGAAGAGACCCTTGGTCCCATGAAGGCTGAACGTCGTGGGGGTGGGGATATTCGAGTGTGGGGAGGTGAGGTATGGGGGAGGGTGGGTGAGGGTACACCAACGTGGAGGCAGGAGGAGGGGGGAAGGGATAGTGAGTTCCTGGGAGGGAGGCGGGGAAATGGGGTAAGGAGAGAACATCTGAAATGTAAATAAAATTTCCAATAAAAAAAAAAAAAAAAAAGAAGTTGGACTTCCAATACCTAAGACGCAACACATAGACCAAATGAAACTCAAGAATAAGAAGGAAGACCAAAGAGTGGGTGCTTTGGTCCTTTTTAGAAGGATTATCAAAAGATTCAACCAGAGCTCCCAGGGTCTAAACCTTCAGCCTGAGAACAACTAATTGAGGGTGGCCTTGTCAGGCATCAGTGGAATTGGAGGACCATGGTCCCCAAAAGTTTATATTCCCTAGTGTTGGGGAATCTGAGAGCAGGCAGATGGGTTTGGGAGGATGTTCGGAGCACACCTTCATAAGAGTAGGAGGAGGAGGTATGGCATTAGGGGTTTAGGGGGAGAATGGGAGAGGAGATAGCATTGAAAGGTAAATGCACAAAATATCCAATATAAAAAAAAAACATAATGGGTCTGACCAAAAAAAAAATTGATAACTTACTTATTTAAAATTATTTTCAAAAGTTTCTAGGAGATGCTAATTGGCTAATATCTTATTTTAAGCTCTCCACAAAAGAAATTAAGTCTCTGTTTAATATTCTCAAGAGAGATGTAAATCCTAATTTTCCTCAACAATTAATTGACAAAAGAGGGGTAATTTTACAAAAAATAAAAGAAGATATTATTAATCGATATAATATATAGACTGATTAGTTGTAGGCTATTCTATAACAGTCCTTTGATAAAAGAGATTATTAATGTAGATTTATATTTCTTTAAATAGTGTCATTATGACTCTCTGAGTGTGGAAGAAGCAGCTGCTGGCACTTCTGCCCAGATTTTACAAGAACTCTGAAAAATTGGTTTTAAAAATAAAAGAGGGGGAACTGTTTCCCCCCAGAAGGAATCTCCTGAAACACTCTCCATCATGCCTTGTTTACTTTTAACTCTCTAAAACTGAAAGCTCATGGCAAATCTGCTGCTGACTGCCTCTGGCATCACTGAGACCAATAAAAACTATGCCATAGTTATGTGGAAGGACCCTCTTACCCTTAAACAGAATGGCCCAGACCCAGTTCTCATATGGGGCCAAGGATTGATATGCATGTTTGATACCACAGAAGGCACAGTTAAATGGGTGCCAAAAAGATTAATGAAATAGATAACCCCACAAAGACATGCCCAACTATAAATAAGATGAATAGCAATTGACCTCCAGGGAAGAGAAATCTCCCTGAGAATTGCCTTCCTTTTCCTTTCCAGGTAAAAATGAAACACCCATGTTGTCTGCTGGTAGAAGTTCTAATCCTGATCCTGGCCTCCGGGACTTATATTACTCAGACCTTTGATGGGCCATTGACAAGGGCACACAAACAGCTAGAGATTTACATCACTAATCTGAAGAAATACCTCGTTTTTGCTGTCTGAAATGATGTCCAAAAATTGTAAAGGACTTTATTAGACTTGATTTGCTCTCTTAAAATAGAAAAGACCGTGTACAGCTCTTGACTGTGTACAGCCCTTAAAGAAGAATGTTGCTCTTACATAGACAAGACAGGGATGGTTAAAGAGAGCATGAAAAGGGTCAAAGAAGGCCCCAAGAAAAGACAGAGAAACAGAAAGATGAGAGCTGGTACAAGGATTGGTTTTCAACCTCTCCATGGTTGTCAACCCTACTTCCTCCCATCTTGGGACCATTAATTAGGTTATTTTTGCTGATTTCTTTTGGTCCCTGGGCCTTAAATAGGCTGACTAACTTTTTGATAAAATAGATAATTTGGTAGCAAAACCTATTCAGACACATTATCATAAGCTAGTTATGGAGGACCGCGAGACTCAAGATGAGGTTGCTACTTTATCCAGGGTGTTCCCCAAACCCATCTCCACCCAACCTAAAAGAGGGGACTTCCGCCCCTAGATCAAACAGAGAGGGGCCAGCCAGAACCCACTCTGACTGGCAATCTAAATTGTTGCTTAGGTTGCGAGACTAAGCACTGCAAGGGAATATAAATAAAAGTTAAAAACATGCTTCTGGGTTCCCTGAGGGACAAGCCTGACTGCATAGGGGTTGATGTCAAAAATATCCACTCTCCAGGAAAAAGACATCAGGATGGGTATGGGCCCCATGCCTCACTGGACAAAGACAGGAGGACCAGAGCCATTACAAGGTCCCCTTCAATTATTGGAGGTCAGGCCTCTATCCTTGCCTTCGAAAGATTAGAATAAATCTCCAAGGCCCTTCTATACTTAGAGAAGGGAGGAGATGTCAGGGGTAGCCCTGCTTATACACTGAAGGCCTACAATCAGCCATAGGCCTAAAATCAGCAATAGGCCTGACATATATACATGCTAACACAAAGTCTTGGGTCTCTGTGGAAAAACACTGAAACAGATGGCTATAAGCTATTGTAAACAGGCAGCTTTTGTGGAAATTTACCAGCCTGATTAGTCATAGCTCTTGTAAATAGGTAGCCTTGGCGGACAGTACCAGCTTAGATAAGGACAAGTGAATCATAGGCAGAGTCATAGTGACCTGTCCCCTGAACCTACACCCAGCTGATACCCTGTTCTGAAAGGTATCTGTACTCCCCCTGACCACCTATGCTCTGGTGTCATTCCCTTCCCCACATCCTGCCTTTTTGGGTTTATAACCCCTGTGTGAATAAGTAAATTATGATTTGATTTAAATAATTAAATAAATTTTAAAAAATGTTGGGCTTCAGAATGAGATGAGATCTATTTCATGATGTTAATATGGAATCAGGTAAACCAATCCATGCATGTCATTGATAATGCTGTCTCATAATTAACATAGTAAATAGAAGCTAATATTCTGAATATTGACTCATGACATAATCATGGCTTGATTCTCAATGAAAAGAGCAACATTTGATCTGGAGGTTTGGTATTGGAAAGAATCCTCTCTGAATCATTTTTTAACTTAGCGATTAGCTGTAATCATTGTGATCTGTTCTTTAACTTTCAGTAATGTTCCCTTCGGGGCAAGTGATGAATACTTGTTCACATCTCTTTATTCTCAGAATATGCTTAAGTGTAGTAAAATTATATTAATTTTTATACAGAAATTTAGATGTTACTCATTAAAGGATTTGCTTTTTAAGAGTGTTATCAAAGAATTATTGGACTCATTTGTGAGAAACTTCAGCAATGACTGCCATTTATTCAGGACTAATTTTGTGCTAGCCACTATGCTCATAATTCTGCACACATTAATGAAATATCCAAAGGATCATTAGAAAATAACTAGTCAGACCTTCATGTTTCACACAAAGGAATGCAAATCTGAAGTGACCGAGTAATCTTGTCACAATTTGGAAGAAGTAGCATTGATGGCCAAAGTATGTCTCAGCTCTGTACCACCAGCTTTCTCTGAGAGCAAGAAAAGAAGAGAAGATGTAAGTGTATTGGATTTTGCTCTAAGTCCTTTATTACTACATGAGGTGAAAGGAAAAGTATCTTAAACATGTTTAACTTGCTACTAGATATATCTGACTTTAAGATGACCTAAGCATAGAAAATCAACATCCTGTTGTACATGGAACAGGTGAACACTCTGGGGAAATTTTGTGGCTTCTAGTCCAGAGCAGTTATTTGCTAAGCCACAGTAACTTAATGAACATTATAAGCAGAATACTCAGTGGAGTCATTGGATATCCTTTACTTACTCAAAATACAATGGCAACAATTTCTCTTTCTTAGAAAAAGACAAATACTTGTTTTCATCTTCCTATATATTGTTTAAATGCTTTAAGATCCAACCTTTCTTTAATTTTAGCAATTCTCTTATTTCTTCATGTGATCCACTACTTTCCTTTATCCTCAAATTATCCTGTACATTATGAAGGACAGGTGTTATCTGTGTATTACAGTGACTTAACAGAGGAAGATAAAGAGCACATGCCTTGGTCTAGGCAACACTACATGTTAGAGGCTGGGTAGGAAATGGAAGTGGAGGATCCCAGTGACTTCTTTCTCTGAGGTATTGCATAGATATTATTTCGTTTCAGGTAGGATCCCTCAGGCATTCAGCAACTATGAATTAAATTCTAAAAAGAACAAATTAATTGCTTTAAGAGTTGGTACTATTAAAAATCACCTCAGTTTAGAGATTTATTAATTTTAGGATATCTTATTTGCTCTCTGCTGTTGGAATTTTCAACAGGTGATTGGTTAGTTGCTTTTTCTGAGTCTCATGTAGAGTTCAAATATTATCTTATGTAAATATATGTACTTCGAGGAAGATTGGTGTAATTTATTGTTGGAAAGAAAATAAAAATTTCTTCAAATCATTCTTATAGTAGAGACATGAGACTGACAATTTGGGGGATTTTCTGGACATGTTAAGTTTGTCATGTGTGTACATATAAGCACATATCTACACAAACATAGGTTCTATGTGCTGGTTTTGCTTTGAGAAAACACTTGTTCTGAGAGTTTTCAACCAGTATCTCTCCCCATAAATGTTTGAATTATAGGCATTATAAGAATCATCATTATAATATGATTTCATCATAGTATAAGACATCATTATGGTTTGGTAGATAAGAGAATTATCATGAAACACTACAGAGTAAAAATATGCAGAGTATACATTCAAAAATCTATGATAGTGGTCACAAGTGATGGGCATAATCCAAAAGTCCATGAAAAATAACTGTCTTCGCCAAAGGTGAGACACTGAGGGAGGCTTGGAACCTTTAGTGCATCTGGAATTATTGTTGACATTGGAGAATCTGAGGCTATAATCAAGGAAGTCTCAACATTCTTATGGGAAGGTATCAGGAGAGGCATTAGGGTTATATTTTCTGTGCTGGACTCTGTACCTCTATAAACCTTTAGTCAAACCAGAGTCAAGGCTGACACCTGTGAGTATAAAATAGGCTAACAGAATGATTAAGAATCATTTGTACCAAAGGCAAAAAGGACCTAAGGAATTACTCCAACTTGGTACTAGAAAGACATAATGTGATAATTTAGGAAGGTTGATAGTGTAGATAGAGGAAGCAGGAAAAATATACTGTGAATGACTGAGATGTTACCACAAAACAAGAATATAGATAATATTATGGTATTAACTTCAAAATTTATTTTATGCACTCTATTGAATTCTCAATGAAATGCAATGAATATTTAAACGTTTTTTTTAAATAGGTGGTACCTCATGAAGTTTATTTTTTTTTAATTTTATTTTTTTGCTTATTCACTTTATAACCCGTCCCAGTCACCCCCTCCCACAATCCTTCCCCATCTCTTCTTTTCTGAGTACCCCCTCCTCCTGTATCCCCCACCCTGCCACTTTAAGTCTCTGAGAGGCTAGGTGCTTCCTCTCCCATTGAGGCCAGATGAGGCACCCAGCTAGAAGACCATACTCCATATACAGGCTGCATGTTTTGGGATAGCCCCCACTCTAGATGTTTGAGACCTGCATGAAAACCAAGCTGCACATTTACAACATATGTGCAGGGAGGCCTAGGTCCAGCCCATGGAGGTAGATCTGTGTAGACTGGGTATGCTCCACTGTTGGTGATTCAGTCTCTGAGAGCTCCAAGGGTTCAGGTTCGTTTACTCTGTTGATCTTCCTGTGCAGTTCCTATCTCCTTAGGGCCCACAATCCTTCCGCCTATTCTTCTATAAGAGTCCTCAAGCTCCATCCACTGTTTGGCTCTGGATGTCTGTATCTGTCTGAGTTAGCTGCTGGTTAGAGCCTCTCAGAGGACAGCTTGCCCCTGTCTGTTCTCAGGCTGGAGGTTTAGATCCTGGGAGCTCTGGTTGAATCTTTTGATACTCGTTCTAAAAAGAACAAAAGCACCCTCACTTTGGTCTTCCTCCTTCTTCTTGAGTTTCATGAGGTTTATGCGTTGCATCTTAGGTATTGTGTGTTTTGGGGCTAATTATCCGCTTATCAGTGAATGCATACCATGTGTGTTCTAAACAATAAAAATTACTCCAATTTTACAATGGGCAAAGTGAACATGAGTTTTTGATAAAGCCTAAGACTTGTAAAATTGGGCATAATTTTCCTTGCTGTGAAGTTACACAAAATTAATCCTCATTTTTTTATGCTTGCTATTATCTAGATAATAAATTTGAAGGTCATAAAAAAAAAGAATATTTAAACTTATGCTCTTATTCAATTTTAAAAATAATTTTCAGACTGTTTCTCTGGATGGGTTATGTGCTCATGTGTGTGGGTGTGTGAAGAATGCTGAAGAGGGAGTCCAATTCCTGGAACTGGATTTACAGGTGCCTGTGAACTACCAAAACTAGAGTCCTCTGTAGTTCCTTACCCCCACCCCTGATTCAACTGGACTTTTTATAAAAAAAAAAATAAATAAATATTTTATATACTTTTTAAAATAAATAGCTCATGAATTATTCAAATCAACAACAGAACTAAAGTTGATTTAAAACTACTTAAAACATTTTTTTCACATATATACTCTTAACTGGTGTGTCATGTGGTAAACATTTATATTTTCTTTCTTAGTGAAGGGTGAGGACAAGTCCACTTTCTTGTTTATTAAGAGGAACTTGAGCTTGAGCTGTGATATTTGTTCTCTAACCTCCTATGACTTAATGCATCTGACTTAAGAAAGTCAAGGTTTTTACTCCCCCCACCTCGCCCCGCTTGTTGGCTCATATGCTGGATCTGAACTTGTAGGGAGTGTACTTGCCTCGATAAAGCTTTTTTCTTTACAGAGGGCATGGCTCACAGCTCAGATTACTAATGGGGACTATGGATGTCCCCAGCATTGCTTTGAAATAGAGAAGGCAGCAGGGGAACCTCCAAGTGTTTGAGTTACTTTGTAGAACATCTGCTTAACTTGGTGCAATTAGCTTATTCTTTACTACACCATGAACAAAGTCTCATTGACCTTGTCTATAGGGAAGATTGCCTGTGGTAAATTAAATAGTCTTAACTATGATTATATACTTTATATATGCTTTTAACAAAGTGCAGAGTCATTAATCAAGTCATAAATAATAAATAAATAGTGTAATATAGCTCATTCATAGATAGATCGATAGATGGATGGATGGATAATGGGTGGGCAGAGAGAAAGATAGATGGAATGGTTAATATATGGATATTTATCTGTCTATATTCTGGTAGATATACACATAAATATCTGATAGATTAGATAAATGATGGAAGATAGATAGATAAATAGATAGATGATATGAATGTGTCCAGGAGGAAGGAAAAAGTTTAATATGAGAAGGAAAAGAAGCAAGAGAAAATAATGAAATCTGAAAAAGAAAAATAATTATATGATTGGTGTTTTATGAAATATAAAGAAAAGTATATATATATATAATATATATATAATATATATATATATAATATATACATAATATGTTCAGGGAAGGGAGCTACTTCATAGCATATTCAAGAGATGACTATGTAGTATATTTTTCTGATCCAAAATCAACTTGATCCAAATTAAATTCCACCCTCACTGCAATTTTGCAATAAGAATAAAAATCTATTTTTGAATGCCCAACATGACTTTAAAAGTTAAAACTGACAGGTCCTGGCTTGTGGCATAGTGTAAGTAACTTCACTTCTCTGTGTCTATTTCATCTATGATATTGTAGATACAGTGTTTCAATGCTTCTGAGAATCAAATAGCAATATTGAACTTCTCAGAATGACTCAAGTGTATGAATGATGGAACAGGTTCTTTGGATACTATCATTATACAGTTCATTCATGCTGTATGTCTGAAACTCTAATGACATTTTTAGTTTGTAATTTTTATCTTCCATAAACCGATGATGGTGATATTTTTAATCCAATGTTCTCTGGAGAGTAGACTAGCATTTCTGACTAGCTAATATCTCCCCATTTAGCTTTCTTCATGTGTTCCCTTCCATACTCTGGTTTACCATCAATGTTTATGCTTTATTGAGGCCCATGGCAGATTCATGATTTATTTTTGCTGCTAGACTTGTGAGCATGGGTAAATGACTAGCCTCAGTTGTATCATTTTTAAATAAATATGGATAATACTACGTGGAATTTGGTGGTTCAAGGTTGTAATTCAAACTCTCAGGAGGCTGATGCAGGAGGATTTCCACAAGTTCAAGGCCAATAAAAGACATATAATGAGTGAGTGTGAAATGAGCCAGAGCTGAGCCAGCTTCATCCCTGAGACAAGATAGCAAAGGTTGGACTGAACAGATTTGGCCACATTGAGTGTCTGATTACCAGGGCTTTCTTCAACTGTTACAAAGTAGATGTTGTTGCTATCAATGTCCTTAATTACATGATCTACATGTTCATGTCCAACTCTAACCATGGTAAGTTCAACTGCACAGTCAAGGCTGACAACAAGAAACTCGTTATCAATGGGAAAGCCATCACTATCTTCCAGGAGCAAGATCCTGCCAACATCAAAGAGGTGATGCTGGTGCTGAGTATGTTGTGGAGTCTACTGTAATCTTTCCTACAATATCGAAGTCTGGAGCCCACCTAAAGGGTGGTACTGAATGGGTCATCATCTCTGCCTCTTCTACTGATGCACCCATATTTCTGACAGGTGTCAATCACAAGAAGTATGGCAACTCATTCAAGATTGTCGGCAATGCTTTCTACATCACCAACTTTATAGACCCTTGGTAAATGTCACTCCTGACAATTTTCACATTGTGAAAGAACTTCTGACCACACTCTATGAGGTCACCGCCACCCAGAATACTGTGGATGTTTCCTCTGGGAAGCTGTGGCTTGGTCACTATGGGGCTACACAGAACATCTCTGCATCCACTGGTGCTACCAAGGCTGTAGGAGAAGTCATTCTGGAGCTGAACTGGACGGTCACTGGAATGACCTTTTGTGTTCCTACCTCCAATGTATTCATCATTGATCTGACATAGCAACTAGAGAAAGCTGCCAAGTATGATGACATGAAGAGTGTGGAAAAGCAAGTATTAAGGGGTAACTAAAGAACATTCTATGCTGTCCTGAGAGCCAAATTATCTCCTCCAACTTTAACAGTTATGTCCCTTCTTTCATCTTGGTGGAAGCTTGGGTGGGGCTAGCATTGGTCTCAGTGTCAACTTTGTAAAGATCATTTCCTAATATGACAATGAATTTGGCTATAGACTCAGTGGGTGACCCTCATAGACTTCATGGCCTCCAAGATTTAAGAAGTCCTTGACCATTCACCCCATCAAAAATACAAGACTAAGAAAGGGTCACTCAGCTGCTGAGGTGTCCTTGTCCCAAATAAAATGACTGATGGTCCCTCCTCACAGTTTCCATTCAGAGCCCCAGAAGGAGGGGCTTAAGGAATCCTACTCCTTTGTATATCAATAAAATTCACTGCATTTATATATACAATTGTCATAAATGTCTAAATTGATTTCATCCCCAAGAAAGATAAAGAAAATCACATATATTACTGTAATTTTTCTTACGATAAAAAGTATAATGCCTTAGGACATCCACAGATGGCTTCATTGTATAAAAGTGTTTTTCATCCATGCTCAAGCACTTGAGATAAATCCAAGCACCTAATCACGGAAAGAGAACTGACTCCCAACAGTTATCCTCTGAGCTGTATATGTATATGTATTTCATAGTACACTCACCTTCAGTCATAGATATCTCTCTCTCTCTCTTTCTTTCTCTCTCTCTCTCACACACACACACATACACACCCACACTCAAACTTAGTAATAATAATAACACATTTCAAATATAATTTCTTTGGCTTAATAAGTCTTATATAATAAGAGTATATAACTTTAAACATCAGAAGGCCAGCAAAATGGCTCAGTGTGTAAATGGTGCCTGCTGATAATCTTCATTACCAGAGTTCAATCCCTGGGCCCCTCAAGAAATGAGAGAACAACCCTTGAAGGATTTTCTTTGAGTTACACGTAAGTGGCACATGTGTCTACACACACATAAAAACATACATACCTGTAGGAGCTAAGTGGGGAGGAGTAAGGAGAGGAAGAAGAGGAGTAGGAAGAGGAAAAGGAAGAGGAGGCGTTAGGGAGAGCAGAGATTTAGGAGCGATGGAGAGCCATGCAGGTATGAAGAACAGTTGCATAAAAATAATAACTTTTATTTAGATTAGCTAATTGGGAAACAACTCTCTTTGTATGGGCATATTGTTATTGAGAATTACCAAACATATAAAGCCTTTGATTAATCTTTAAGCATTATAGTCTTATTTTTCTACCAGGCTCTTCTGGATGGCTGGATGGTCTGGGCAATGGACTGGCAGAGCAATCTCCCATGCTGGAGTCTTGTGGGTGGCAGGGCTGGTGTTTCTGGCTGGCTGTTTCTAGCTGCAGTGCTCATGTGGCCTCTGGGCCAAGAAACATGGTGACTGAGCTCGGTAGAGATGCCAAAGTTTAGATAGTTGGTTTGACCAGTGGCCATTTTTAAATAATAACATCAACACATACCAACTAATGTGTATATATAAAAATAAGAAAGGGAGACTGGACAGATTGATTGACCGAGAGGTCCTGAGTTCAATTCCCAGCAACCACATGTCGGTTCACAACCATCTGTAATGGGATCCTATTCCGTCTTCTAGTGTGTCTGAAGACAGCTACAATGTATTCACATACATCAAATAAATGAACTCTAAAAAAAATCGAGGAAGTTTAATGGATAAATAGTCAAAAATGATGTCTGGGGACTCAGAGAAAAGAACACACCAATAACCAAGCCTGCTTTCCACCCATATCCCAACACTAATGAGTGACTGTAAGACCTTTCACAAAGTCCAGACAACAGACATCTCCAGAAGGCCAGTGTGCATCTGGATAAACAGAAATTCTTTTGAAAAGTTGAAGGAAGAAGTACCCAGTCTCTGATGCTGAGCTGAATGGCTTTCTTTTCCAGTCTTCTGAATCTTTTCTTCAGGGAAAATTCTCTTGTCATCACTTGGGTCCTGCTTGGGTCTCTTAACCTCTCTTTCATTTGTTGCCTCTTGGATGATAGCCTACTTTTCTGTGAGTTAGTATAAATCACCTTCCCAGATAAAGGACTTCCCAGATAAGAAATTATAAACACAGAGGTGTTATCAGGGCCAGAGCAAAGTCCACTGCTTTTCAAGGAAATTGAATTGACTAATCAAGATGCAAACAATACCAGGCTGCAATTACTAGTAATTAAAAAGTAATAACACTTCTTTTTATGTAGCCCTTGGCCTTGTTGACCTGATGGCTCCCAGCATAATTGGACTTTAGGTTTAAAAAAAAAAAAAGGAGCTTTTATTAGTAAATGATATTGAGAGCAGGAATTCAGGCAGTTGTTTTAAATAAGGGTCTTGAAAAATGAGCTTCCTGCCTCTTGTCCTTGTCCTTTTCCAGAAATTGCAAAGGCTTATGCTATTATTCTAGGCAATTCTGTCCCAGACAAAAAGCCAGAAATGCAAAAAACCAGATAGGCATTCAGTTCACTCAACTCCCTTGTTCTTCTTTTCCATATTACCTACATGAACACAGCTGCTTAGTCAGTATTCATGAGAGAGGTGGCCCAAACCCCAGTCCAGACACTAACATGAAAAGGTTCATGAATATTGTCCTTGGGATTTCCAGACTGAACAGCTCATCATGCCAAGCCATGCTTCAGCACACTGAAGCCTTCTTAACTAGCAACAGCAAATTCAGGACCTGTTCTTGCTATACAGGAGCTCCCATACATTTTCATCTTTTCTCGATGTTTTATTTTCCCCAAAAGCTCATCCTCTTCTGACCCTGAAAGCCATTCTTGTATTTAGTGGGACAAAGGACCCAGAATCTACTGGCCCAGGGTGGCTCTGATAACCACTTTGTGGAGGACACTAGACCTAGAACTATTTCTTATGTAATACAAGACAACTTTGTCTCTCAGTGCCCCTGCATTCCTCTCCTCATGTCAATGGATTTTCTAATCTTTGTGTTCCTCTGATTTGCTTTAACTTAATTTTACCTTTCTGTCTCTGAAATTCCACAGGTTGCACCAATGTAAAGTGGGCTTTCTTAGGGGAATTTTAAATTCTGTAACAGGAATTGATGTGGCCCTTTGTCTCCTACTGGGTTGCTTTGTTCTAGGTGTGTGTGTGTTGTGTGTGTGTGTGTGTGTGTGTGTGTGTGTGTGTGTTTGTGTGTGTGTGTGTGTGTGTGTGAGTGTGTGTGTGTGTGTATGTATGTATGTGTGTGTGTTTTGGGGGAGATAGTATTTTCATTTGCTTATTATGGTGTTACATCACCTTAAAGACCTTGGTGATGGCAGCATTGAGTCTGTGCAATGCCCAGAAGAGTGTTCCTTGCCAGTAGGATAAGAGAAGCCAAGGGTGGCAAGAAGTAGATACTGATCCTCCAGAGAAGAAGAGATGGGATGGTGAGGGTGAAGCTGCCCATGGTCATGATGTTGGAGGCATTTCAAAGTGGGGAATCCAGAGAACAACACAGGAAAGAGTGTAGAGGAAAAAGAAAGCTGTCAAGGTGAAGTTGATGTGTAAACACAAAGTCAGAAGAAGAGAAGAGTTGGTCTTATTTGGTGGCCTGCTATAACTCAGCCCTTGCCAGTTCCCATATGGTTCAGTTCCATCCCACTATGTCTTTTATGTTTTTCACTTTTGCAACCCTAGTTAGGTCCTGGGAGTTAAATATCACACATAAAAAGTAGGGTGTAGGCTTAGCAGCTCTGAGCACCAGAGGAAAGTGAAATATCCAGAGTTCCACCCAACTCTTTCCCCAGAACTCTATACACAATCGGCTGCAAATATCTTGACCATCTTCTGGAATTACCATTATCATTGACTCATCTATTACATGGAAAATCTTCTACCCCGACTATGTAGTTAATTCTTCTCAACATGTTCCTGATATTAAGGGCAGATCTATGCTCTAGCCATAACAAACCAAACTCAGGCGCATATACTCAATAAGCCAATTAAGAGATTTGAATTAATCATGAAAAGTAGAAATATTGTGTGTTTTGGGGCTAATATCTGCTTATCAGTGAGTGCATACCATGTGTGTTCTTTTGTGATTGGGTCATCTCACTCAGGATGATATTTTCTAGCTCTATCCATTTGCCTAAGAATTTCATGAGCTCATTATTTTTAATAGCTGAGTAGTACTCCATTGTGTAAATGTACCACATTTTCTGTATCCATTCTTCTGTTGAAGGACATCTGGGTTCTTTCCAGCTTCTGGCTATTATAAATAAGGCCGCTATAAACATAGTGGAGCATGTGGCCCTGTTGCATGTTGAAATATCTTCTGGGTATATGCCCAGGAGGGGTATAGCTGGGTCCTCAGGTAATAAACCTCATGAAACTCAAGAAGAAGGAGGAAGACCAAAGTGAGGGTGCTTTTGTCCTTTTTAGAATGAGTATCAAAGATTCAACCAGAGCTCCCAGGATCTAAACCTCCAGCCTGAGAACAGACAGGGGCAAGCTGTCCTCTGAGAGGCCCTAACCAGCAGCTGACTCAGACAGATACAGACATCCAGAGCCAAACAGTGGATGGAGCTTGAGGACTCTTATAGAAGAATAGGCTGAAGGATTATGGGCCCTAAGGAGATAGGAACTGCACAGGAAGATCAACAGAGTAAACGAACCTGAACCCTTGGAGCTCTCAGAGACTGAATCACCAACATGGAGCATACCCAGTCTACACAGATCTAGCTCCATGGGCTGGACCTAGCCTCCCTGCACATATGTTGTAAATGTGCAGCTTGGTTTTCATGTAGGTCTCAAACATCTGGAGTGGGGGCTATCCCAAAACATGCAGCCTGTATATGGAGTATGGACTTCTAGCTGGGTGCCTCATCTGGCCTCAATGGGAGAGGAAGCACCTAGCCTCTCAGAGACTTAAAGTGGCAGGGTGGGGATACAGGAGGAGGGAGTACTCAGAAAACAAAAGATGGGGAAGGGTTGTGGGAGGGGGTGACTGGGACGGGTTATAAAGTGAATAAGAAAAAAAATAAAATTAAAAAAGAAAAAAATAAAATAAAATAAAAGTTGAAAAAAAAAAGAAAAGTAGAAATAGATTTTGTTCAATTAGGCATTTTGGGAAGAGAAAAAGTGAACCCCATTCCAAGTCCATTTTTAGGGGTACTGGAATACATCTGACATAAAAGTAAAGGGTTTATAGTTATGCGTATAGCTAAGCAGTCTTGGTTAAAGCTGTGGTTCCCACCCCTTCCATCACTTGTCAAGTCTCTCCTTCAAGGACGTCTGATAAATTACATGTCTTTCAGGAGAGAAGCACTTCCTTTGGCTGGGTAAGACTTTAGACTTCTCTCAATATAAGAGTCCAGTTTTTTCTTAGTGTTTCAATAGTATAGTAGACAAAATGAGGGTCACAGCGGTTTTTTTGTTTGTTTGTTTGTTTGTTTTGCAATACCCGCATATACATCAAGCAAGTTACAATACCAAATATCACCTTCTTAGCAAACCTTCTAGAAGCCTATTCTCCACACTACATTTTACAGCCTCCTTTTCCCCTTAATACAAATCACTCCTGATATATCCTTTATTTGCCTCTTTGCCTATTATCTGACCTCATCACTGTGGGTGTGTGAGCTCCAAAGAGGCAAGGACATCTGAGCATCCTTTCACCTGCAGGGCATATGTGGAAGTAAATATCTTTGATAAGAATAAGGAAGTACTCTCCCAGAAATAATAATCCAAGAGCACCTAAAACATACTTTATGGCTTAGGTGAGATGTTTACACTCTGAGATAACAGCAGTTCGTTTAATGGGTGGGAAAGTCATCTTAGAAATCCTTGGAAGGAAGAAGTTAATGGAAAATAAGGGTGTAGCAATCAATTCTTCTCATCAAGGTGTCCATTCTCACCCAAATTCTCGAATGACTCTAGTACCCAATGTATTTCCAGCAAAGGGTCATCTAATGGTCTTTGAAATGTTAGAATGTTCATATCTTTTAAAAATTCCCCTCTCCCTCCTTTCTCATTTCCACCTTCTACCTAGCAACCCAAAACAAACATTGGAGGTCTTCTGAATGCCCCTTGCTTTTATCACTGCCAATTCAAACAGTAAATGGATAAACAGAACAGAAATATTGGTCAGTTGTTAAAGGTACCTGCCACCAAGGCTAATAAGTTCAGTCCCCAGAACCCACATTAAGAAAGTTGCAAATTGTACTCCAACCTCCGTACATGCTCTTTTGTATATGTATACCTACACACACAAGCAGTCACAAACACATATACATACACACATGCATGCACACAAACATGTATGCAAATAATAAATAAATGCAAATATCATCAGTGTAAAAATCTTTTGTAACTATCTCCAGGACATTACCATGGTTCACACCAACATCACTATGAACCTAAATCACAACCATGTGGCAGATGTCTGTCCTCTACTTAGTCTCTTTCTGGTCTTTAGAAATAAACTGTGAATGATCTTGGGGATATTTAAAATATATTCCCCATTCTCTTTTCTGCTGTCTATGAATTACACTTAGGACAAACAGGTGATTATCACCTGTCTGATTAAGTTTACCTGTTTCAAACTCTAAATCCTCCTCACATACTCTTACTCCAAATGAACTACAAGCTAGCAATCCTCAAGAAGTCATTATTTGTTTCTGTCTCTAGATATAATAGTAGATTGCCCCACTCTTTACTCTATACTACCTTATCATGTTCATTTTTCAGGTCATTACTTAAATGTGACTTCCTCAATGAAGTCTTCATAAAGCTCTTTTTTTCTGTTGACAATTCATCTTTGTTCCCAGCTACTCTCTTTGGATTTGTCCATTTCAATATCTCCAAGCTCATATGAAAAGCTTAGGTGAGTTAAATAGTGTCACTTGAAAGCTGATGGAAGAAGGCAGTAGCTTCCTAAATTATTTCTTCACTTGGCTAATCTTCCTTCCAATTTTTCTTCTTATGGACTATTTTTCAGTTAATTGATTTATACTCCTCATGGGGTTGTCATGAGTGTGATTATAATGTTGGCTATATATATGGATTTGAGCAGTAGTAACTCATGAAACTTGTGAGGCTTAATGACAAAGGTTTCCACCCCTTTGGAAACTATCAACAGAATTTGTGTATTCTAATAAAAAGAAGACCCATACTCTAGTTAATTCATGGGCAGTTATTGAAAATGAAACTTTGAGATTACATCTTAGGCAACCTTAGTTGCCTTTGCTTACCTGGGTTTTATATAGTTGTCAATCTATTTTACTGAAGCTAAGCTCAGAGATATAACTTTAAACATTTACTCATTTTTGAATTTTTACCACATTTCCTGGCATATACAAGTTTCTCAGGAAACAATGGCTAAAGAAATTAAGTGGGATGGTGTGCCTTGAAGATATAATTGATCTTGGTATGGTTTAAAAGGATGCTTTTTCCTGTAAGAACAAACTTTATTTTGCATAGGCATCTACTTAGTACCAGCTACTAGCCAATGAGGAGCGTGGAAAAAGTCTGTGACTAGGGAGAACACCACTCAGAGTTAAGCTTTAGAGTGTGTGGTTAATCAATAGTCTTAGAAGTCTAATATTCTAAGTAAAAGGGTTTCTACATGAGTCTTTTATTTCTTAGTTTTTATTCATAATCTAAACTTAACTCTGCTATTCAGCTAGACTTGGAAAGGAATGAGGAAAATATGGAACACAAAGATCTCCAATGAGAGCTGAGATTATAGGGGATTGTGAGCAGATGCTATGTGTGTTCTCTCCTGAGATACAGAAGGAGTAGTCTGCAAGTCAAAATAATTGGAGTTGTGCACAGTCAGAAATTGTGATCTTCTTACTGTTCTTGCCATTCCTGAACCAAAAATACTCCATGGGTTCCACAATTCTCATACCTCTTTCACCATCCAAAATATCACATACTTGTCATTCAGTCACTCAGTCTTGGTAGTGCAATTTAAAAAACAAGGGAACTGTTTGGTTTGGTCCAGTAGTTGCTCTGGATAAGATGCCAGGACCTGTATATAAAGTTCTTATTCTCAAATTACTCTACATAGATAGACCCACTGCCAGTGCTTTTATGGCCTTTGAAGTCACCACCCTGGTATATGAATTCTGAAGTAGTTCTGTGAAAGGAGGAACCCATTTATCCAAATCTTTTCTCTCCAGTGCTCAGAGCATAAAAGTTATTTTCTGTCTTTGGATTTGTCTGCAAATAGCTCAAAGACCATGCTATCCAAGGGCTTGCTATCAGCAAAGATGTCTATGAACACTGGGGCTAACCATGACTGAAGCAATCTGGAACTGAGGACAGCAGTCCCTGCCTATAGGGATCTACTTTTAAGAGCAAAACATGGAAACAATTGTGGTGATTTTTATATTAAGATAAAGCACATAACAACATACATGACTCTATAAAACTAATGTATAATATAGCAATGTATAGAGCATATGGCCTATATCTCATCAAGTGGGAGGTAAAGGCAAGAGGATCAAGAGTTCAAGGTCATTCTTGTCTAGAGAACAGGCTTAATCCATTCTAGATACATAGGACCATGTCTCAAAGCAAAACAAAAATAAGCATCTCTCTCTCTCTCTCTCTCTCTCTCTCCTCTCTCTCTCTCTCTCTCTCTCTCTCTCATATTTCATTCTTTGTTTCTAGCTACAGGCTAACAAACTTCCTCCACTTCACACTCCCAGAATGATCTGCTGCCTGAATAAAGATGAGGAAAAAACAGATTGAACCCTTAAAACTGTGAGTCAAGATAAGCTTCCTCTTTTTATCAACCAATGACTTTAGGTAGTTTTGACACTAATAGAAGATAAAAATATCTCATAATTAAAATGATATGTTTTGTGAGAACATTTAGCTTTGTGTCTGCACTGTTTGTTTTCCTCAGCACTGGGTCAGTTCTCATCCTACTGAAATAGTAACTATGGCTTTCTTGTTCACCTGCACTGGAAGCTGCCTCCTTCCATAACACCATTAGACCCAGAGAATTGAATGTGAGGGATGCTGATCATTTTCTGTTATTGTCCTAGAGGAGTGGAGCTATGAATTACCAACTGAGAAGTCTGTTTGTGCCCTGTTTGTTCTTTGACTATTTGTGTTTGTTTTATTGCTTGTTTCTTGACTATTTGCATCTATTGTATGGCTAGACTCTCAACCTAGAACTGACCTTAATGCATGTATGTAATTAAAAATGAATAAAAGCAAAAAAGGAGGAGGGAGGATGGGATTGGAGGTTCTAGGGAGGGTAAATCGGGGAAGGGGATGACATCTGAAATGTAAATAAATAAATAAAATATTTAATAAAAAAAGGAAAAAAAAGAAAATGGCTCAAACTCTGTTCTCACATGGGAACCTAGCTGTCATGTCCAAGAATAAGTGGTATAAAGGAGAAAAGGGTCCTGTGGTCTGGAGTCAAAACTACCTCTGTGACTGAGCCAAAGGCCAGTTGGAGGCATCTGTTAATAGAATGTGATCTGATTCAATCACAAGTGAAGTGACTTCTCATCTTCAGGGCACATCCCTGTCTGAGTGGTGAAGTCTACATCCCTGATGAAAACACACTGGTCTGTTCTCATGTCACCTCACCTTGACTTTGCAGTAATTGTCTTTGGCACAGCCCTGCAGGCTACAGACTTTTTGTTAGTGCTCACACAAGGTTAAATCTCTTTGGAAATGCTGACCATGCTTTTATCTCTGCTTGGAATGCTCTCTTCCTCTTCCATTCCCTCCTTACCTGAAAAATTTCCTCTTTGCTAGATCCAAGTTCATATCTCTTCTTTTAGTTTGATTTCATATTAGGTATTCTACATGATGTAGTCTCTGGAAATAGGAACTGTGTCTTAATTTATCTGCAAGCCATCCAGAGATATACTCAGTTTCCTGCACAGAGCAATTAAATTAATTAATTCAATTGATTTCATTATTCATACAGAGCCTCTGTAGCATGATGTCATGTTCTCTGCCCTAACAAAGACCCCCTGTTCTGAACAAGTGTCCCTCACTGATTAGCAAGGTATGACCTGCTGACCCAGTTTACTTGGCTGAATAGAAAGCATAAAAGGCTTACCTCCTGAATCTCCATGACTAGTAATCCATCAATACAGGACCGTCATGTCAAAATATTTAGAGATTGAACTATAACTGTGTTAACCTACAGTGGGCAACATGAACATTGAAAAATGTATGTAGTTGGTGTTTGTGAGGATAACTGTATTCTGTACTGAAACACCATGACCAAACAGCAAGTTGTGGAGGAAAGAGTTTGTTTGGCTTATACTTCTATATCATTCATCTTGAAGGAATTCATAACAGGTACTCAAGCAGGGCTAGACTCATGAGGCAGGAGCTGGTATAGAGATCATGAAGGAATGCTGTTTACAGGCATGTTTCTCATGGCTCTATCACCATCACCTCAGGGATGGCACAACCCACAATGGACTAGGCTTTCCCCAATAATCACTAAGAAAATGACTATAAGCCTTCCTTCCCACAACTTGCTCTTATGGAGGCATTTTCTTAAATATGATTGATTTAAAATGAAGATGATTTTAGTCCCTGTCAAGTTGACAGAAAACTAGCCAGCACAACAACTTAAAATTGTGTATTAAAAGATCTCATCAAGTATATGTACCTCACTTGCTTTATGGTGGTTTAAATATACTTGACCTGGGAATGACATTGTTAGGAACCTCCAACCTTGTTGAAGTAGGTGTGGCCTTGTTAAAGGAAGTGTGTCATGGTAGGGGTAGGCTTTGAGACACCTTCCTAGAAGCCTAAGAGCCAGTCTTCTCCTAGCTGCCCTCTGATCAAGATTTCAAACTCTCAACTCCTCTAGTACCATGCCTGCCTAGATGTTGCCATGCTTCCTGCCATGATGATAATTGACTGAACTTCAAAGCTTGTAAACCAATCCCAATTAAATTTTGTCTTATGTAGCAGTTTCCTTGGCCATGGTGTCTGTTCACAGCAATGGAAACCCTAACTAAGGCAGAAGTTGGTACCAGGGTATTGCTGTGATATATCTGACCGTTCTTTTTTTTTGGGGGGGGGAAGAAATGTGGACTTGGGGACTTTGGAAAGCAGTCAAATGCTTTAAGTGGAGCTTAATGGCTGATCTGAGTAGGTGTGGGACCATTAAAAGGATAGTTTGGCCGGGCGGTGGTGGCGCACGCCTTTAATCCCAGCACTTGGGAGGCAGAGGCAGGCGGATTTCTGAGTTCGAGGCCAGCCTGGTCTACCGAGCGAGTTCCAGGACAGCCAGGACTACACAGAGAAACCCTGTCTCGAAAAAACCAAAAAAAAAAAAAAAAAAAAAAAAAAAGGATAGTTTGTTTTCTGGTAGACCACTGACTAGAAATGGCCGGAGACCCAACAGGTATCCATACTTATAAGGGACAGCATACATTTCGCCATGCCCCCCAGACTCCAGGCTCCTGACATGTAGCCAAGACCTCAATTGATCCATGCCTTTCAGTCACCTTTCAGTCACTTTTCAGTCATGTAGGACAATCCCTCATACCCCCTCTGAAAGAGAGGTTTGTGTCACCTAGAACAGGTAGAGGGCTTGACTACAGGCCTCAGCCTCAAGAGATTTCCATATTAATGAGATACCTGAAGGCCAGAGGGTATAGCCAATTAAACATTGCCCCCCCAGACCCTCGTCCTTACAAATGGTTTTTAACCAAAGGCCCACCATGGGGGCACAGGGAGTACAGCCAGATTCATCCACTTTCCACCATGACAATAAACCTTTGAAACCATGGACTTCCTCATGTCTTTGGGACCCGCAGTGGGAACCTGTGGAGAAGACCTTTGACTAATGTGCCACCACCTCCTAATCTCCTTCTCTACATTTCCCTCTGCGGAGGTGCCAATCCAAGCAAGCCAGCCTTGATCCAGTCAAGTGAGTCCCTTAACCAAGAGTCTCTACCACCAGGGCACAGTTGGGGCTTTTCTAACCCTCATTCTTCTCGGCTGTGGGCCAGCCCATATGCCCTCATGTCTCAGTTTTTCCACAGCTCCCAGTGGCATCTGTGGGCCAAAGAACAAAGACCACCAGCCTCTGGGTCGGGTCAGCCACATTGACCGGGAGACCCCCACTCAGGAGCCCTGCCCCAGGGGGACTTTAGACTGAAGTCTCTCCACACCCAGGCAGAGCCCCGCAGCATTCACCTGGCCCTTTGTGAAGTAAACTCAGTCAAAGTCTCATGCTTCATCTCCCCAGAGCCGCGTTCCAGCTGACTGGGGCAGAAGGGGCAGCAGGGGCAGCAGACACTCAGGAACCATAACAGCCCAACAGGACCCATGCCTGTCCACGTGTGAGCTAACAGCCCTGCAAGTAGGAATATAGAAAACATTGGTTCTGAAGGTAATTTGAACTATGCATACATGGCCCAAGAGATTTTAGTGAAGAAGAATTTCAGTATGTGGCATAGAGACTATTTTGTGGTATTTTGGTGAAGAATATGGCTATTTTTTTTTTTTTTTGTCTGAGAGTCTACCTGAGGCTATAGTAAAGAGATTGACATTAATTACAGTGACAAAGGAAGTCTCAAAAAAGCCCTGAAGAGACATTGTTCTCTGGTTTAGTCTCATGAAGACTATTTGATCAAGTGTAGCAAGCTTCAAAAGGAAAAGTACACAATGGATGGTTCAAAGAATGAAGAAGCACAAGAGGTAGCATCCAGCTGAATCCTATGTTCCAGGGCATAAACAGATTAAGGGAGTGGTGACCTCTGGGCAAGATCCCACCCAGGTAAACTTATTGTTTATGTGTTTACAGTTAAACAAGGAATTGTTATATCATGCTAGAATTTATTACCTTGTTATTGTTTTTAGCTGCACTTTTAATTTGAAATGAACTACCAACCAGAAACAGAGACTTTTGCTCCACACCTTGAGGAATAGTGGCAATGAAAATGCTTAGGTTCAGGTATGGTAGTGTATGCCTTTAATCACAGGAGTCAGAAGCATTCAGATATCTTAACTCAAGGTCACCGTGGCACAGAGGAAGTTCCAAGTAGACAAAAGCTTAGGTTCAGGTAGTGATATATTCCTTTAATCCCAGCATTCCAGATACAGAGCTATTCATATCCTTAAATTCAAGGTCAATCTATTTGCTGTGGAACAGAGCAAGTTACAGGACAGCCAAACATAGACAGTGAAGGAGTTAGGAAACAGAAAACTGGTGATAATGTAAAATAACAATAGGGGCCAGGTTCTAGCCCCAGCAAGCAGCAGCACTTGCTAACTTTGGCCATGTGGCTCTCGCTTTACATTCCATAATAGAAGGGACTACTGGGACAATTGATGAAGGTTAGGTGAAGTTATGATGTTAGTAGTGATTAAGAAGAGACTAGCATTACTGAGGTGACATCTGGGAAGTGTTTTCTAAAAGCATAAAAAAGCCATGTTCTAGAGATAAGAAACATTGTACTAGATACATACTGTATCTAGACTTGGTAATGTGTAAGAATCATCCAGACTGTACTGGTTTCGTAGACATGAAGGAGTCATGGAGAGCAGCTGAGTCTTAGCACTGTGAAAGGCCAGGAAATGACATTGGTGAAAACATGTAGCCTCAATGACAGTTAATGACCCAGGACTGAAAGGGTCATGCAAAGAACGTGAGGCTTGGTACCATGAAGAAAGCCTATGAGAGGCTATTGGCGAAGCCTACTTGCAGAAAAAGATACCCAGTGAATTGGAGATGCTGGTTCCATGGGATGACCACCAGAAACAGCAGCAGCAATGGAGTGGACTCAACCAAAGCCTAGTGTGCTATAGAGGGTAGAGCTGGGCAAGTGACCCAAACCATTTTTAGAAGCCCAGAAGATTGTGTATGGAGCCCAGATATGGAAAGAAGAAGCTGTAATATTGAAGTTGTCTTAAAGATCCCAAGATGTTAGAGATGTCAGAGCTGTGAGATACATACCAGGGAAAGCTACTAACAAGGAATGGAACTAGCCCATGAGGAAGAAGTTTGTTGAAGTTAAGAAAGATGAAAATAGTTGAAGATCTGAAGAGTACTTTGACATCAAACATGTAGTTTTCAGAGTTTGGAGTTTGCTCAACTAGTTTTCTGTCTTGCTTTCATCCAGTATTTCCTCACTAAGGAATTATAGAATTGTTAATATACATCCAGTAATGTTGGAGAGTATGGGATCTGCTGTTTGATTTTGATTTTATAGGGGATTTACCGTTAAGTAATCAAATGTAATCTCAGAAAAGTTTGAACTTTGGACTTTTAATATTCTTGAGGCTGCTTATAGACTATGGGGACTTCTGAAGTTTGACTAAATGTATTCTGCAATATGCAATGTTTAGTGCATGACCAGGGATTGAAATGTAATAGTTCAAATATGCTTGTCCCAGGTAGTAGCACTATTAAGAGGTCTGGCCTTGTTGAAATAGAGAGGCATTGTTGAAGGCACTGTGTCACTATGGTTGCAGGCTTTGGGAGACCTTCCTCCTAGCTGCCTGGGAGCCAGTCTTTTCTTAGCTACCTTCTGATCTGATGTAGAACTTCAGCTCCTCTAGCACCATGACTACCTGGATGATGCCATGCTTCCTGCCATGATGATAATGGATGTGAACCTCAAAAACTGGGGCTGATAGCCAATTGAATGTTGTCTTGTATAAGAGTTGCTTTTATTATGGTGTCTCTTCAAAGCAATGAAAACCCTAGCTAAGACATAAATTGATGATCAGGTAAGAGCAAAATAAGAAAATCTGAATTTTCTGAATGCTGTTCTTCTAAAGTACATAAGAGCAGAATTGAAAAGGAAAGGACAAAGTGCACCTGAGCTCTGTCCAAGTTGTTATTTGTGAAGGTGGATGTACACTTGCAATCAAATGGACAAGTGATTTTTTTTTCAAGTCAGGAAGTCTCCATGTAATGAATAACAGTAGTTTAAACATATGGAGAAAGAAAGTGTTAATTCACAGGTTTTTATTTTCTGTGAAATTTAATTCCAGGAAAAGATTTTATTGTTTATAAAAACTTTTGCAGATTGTGGAATAGTACAGAGAAGAAGATAACCAGGAGGAAGGGTTTTCAGTTTGGTGATGTGTCCTAGCATGTTGCCATGTTTGCCTGCCTTTGGTCATCTGTAATGGGACCTAATGCCCTCTTCTGGTGTGTCTGAAGACAGCTACAGTGCTACAAAAATTCTTAATACATAATCCACCTTTGTATCATGACCATTAGTTTTAAAAATTGATACACATTAGTTATTTTAATAGTTAATAATTTAGTGAGGCCTGAAGCATAGATATATCTGTTCATCCATCTACTGATCTATTTATCTTCCTCTGATGCCAGTGCTCTCCTCAGTGGCTGTCAGAGGCACCAAAAAGCTATCTTTCTATCAATAACTTACCACCTGTCATATGCATTAGTCACCCTATTTATCTATCATCTATTATCTATCATTGAACTTTCTATCATCTAATTTATCTATGTCTCATATACCTATCTGTCACATAAGCCCCCCCCCATCTCCATCACAATCTTATCACCTGGCACATAACCATCTAGTGTAAAGGAGGATCAGTGTTTTTGGGTCTGTGACCTTAAATTTCTAGCTGCCTTAATCCTTTGCTATATAAATGATGAAACAGTCCAGAAAACAATGTGTTATATAGTTTATAATATTTCAAGCTAATGTTTGTACACTAGACTTGCCTTTTATTAGCTCTGAAAAAAATTTACCTCCCTCATTTGTTGGCTATTTTTAATAAGGTAATATTTTAACAGAGTGTCTAACTCCAATAAATAATAAGTCTTCAGCAAATATTTATCCTGAAAAAATCTATTCATCTCCTGGCATTCTCTAAAGGTCAGAATCTATACACAGGCTTCAGATAATCAATATTTCTGCTGTTCAGTTATGTCTTCCTCAATGCCCTGTTTTGCAGGCATAATGACCAGCCTCCAGCTTCAATCTTTGGTGTCTGCTGACTCCAGTGCTGTCCACGGTGGCTTTCAGAGGCTGTCACACCAAAGAGCTGTGATCTAAAGACTGGCTCCCTGTAAGACAAAGGGTGCCCTAAGAATAATCATTATAAAACACCATGTTCCTATTAGAGAGAGGGCAAATATGCTGAGGGACAGGCAGGCTTTGATTAAAACAATTATTTCTTGTTGAAATGGCTCTGAGTTTTCGTTTGTTTGCTTGTTTTCATTAATTATTTACGGAATTCCCATTGCAGGGCTGGAGATAAGGCTTAGAGCCTTTGAAGCATGTACTCTTCTTGCAGAGGGCCCTTGTTCAGTTCTGAGCACCCATGGCAGGCCACTTCCCGCCATCTGTAACTTCAGGTTTAGCATCTAACTTCCTTTCCTTGCCTCCCTGGACACATATTTTAGTTAAGGTTTCTATTGTTGTGATAAACTGCCATAACCAAAAAGCAAGATAGGGAAGAAATGTTTCATTTGGCTTACACTTCCATATGGCTGGTCATCATTGAAGAAAGTCAGGATAGGAACTCAAACAGGGCAGGAACATGGAGGTAGGACTTATGTAGAAGCCATTGAAGAGTGGTGCTTATTGACCTGTTCTCCCTGTTCTGTCTACTTTCTTATAGAACCAGTCCAGATATCGTACAATCCACAATGGATTGGGCCCTCCCACATTGATCACTAATTGAGAAAATACTTACATCTGTATCTCATGGAGGCATTTCCTAAACTGAGGTTTCCTCCTCTCTGATGATTCCAGCTTGTGTCAACTTAACATAAAACAAACCAGTAATTACTTGTTCTCAGATTTTCACATAGCTCCAATACATATAAATATACACAAATAAATAAATCCTCAGAAGAAATATCAATGAAGATAAAAAATTTATCAATAGGTATTGAGTTACCAGTATAAGCAACAAATATTAATAGATATAGCAAAATATGTACATTTTAAAAGGGGAATTATGAATATTTGACCATAAAGACACGATAAATGTATGAGGTGATAATATGCTTAGCCTAACTTGAATATTACAGAATGTGTGCAAGTATGGAAGTATCATATAGTAGGCAACAAATATAAAAACATTGAAAAAACACTCAGAAGAAAGAAGTGATAAATATAAGATTTGCTGAACTAAGCAATACTTCATTTGCAATGAGATTAAAGACTTGGTTGACTCTGGTGTTTGGCGTTAGGCCCTGAGACACTGAACAACTGCAAAGATGGCCCTCTGGGTAATAAGTGGTGGACACTTGAATGGTGGTGCCACCAGGAGGCTTTGGCCTATGAACTGTGGGGAGACTGACACTGAGAACTTCTGATGCTGTAAGGTGTGGGACTGCATAAGGGTATCCTGGTTCTTGGCTGGGCATGGGCCTAGAACCCCGAGACTCCAAGGGAGGAACGGCAGGAGTTCGGCCACGTCCCCAGAATTCAGAGTCCTAACAAGCAGACCAATCTCCATAGACCTACATTGTTCAGTCACGTAGGCCATTACAGCCCCTCTCAAAGTGCACAGGTAGAGGGTGTAACTACAGGCCTCAGGCCCTAGAGATTTACATACTAATGAAGGTCAGAGGGTGGAGCCAATTAACCATTCCTTCCCAGAACCTCCCACTTTCTCCCTCCCTACTTAACCCAGGTCTGCCCTGAGTTTGAGGGGGTACATCCAGATCCATCTACCATCCACCATGACAATAAACCCTTTTGGAACCAAGGACTTCCTCGTATCATTGGGGCCTGCCGGGCCCGCCGCCGCCAAAGCCTCCAGCCACTGGAACCTGGGACCTTCCTCCAGTATGTGACACAGGCTGCCTGGAAGCCTCCAGGCAGCCTCCACCTCGCAGGTCCCCGGCCGCTGCCTCGTGGTCCCAGGGGCTGCTGCTGCGGCCCCCCAGGTTTTTCCCACAGTAAGGCACACCAGCAGTGGATACTCTGTATCACATGCTTTCTTATTTGGGGTGGAGAGTAGAAGAGTTGATGACCTGAAGTGACAACTCACAGGAATTTTGACTTATGCTGTCAGAGGCTACTTTAGAAGCCTCGGCTGTAGATGAATCCTCTATTGAGCTTAGGAAGCAGCTGACCAATCGGTATATGGGATATCCCTCAGTGCAACCCTTGAGTGAGGTGAGGCTTCTCTATGGAGGAGACTCTCTGCTTTATAACCTCAAAACACAGAAGGGAGGCAGAAGGCAAGATCTTCAGATGTGTCCACTCTCATGACCATGAAAAGGAGAAGATCTGACTTAGGATGAAAGATCATTCATTTTGTCTGTGGAAGTGGAGGAAGCAGGGATCTGTGATATAGCCAGCACAAAAGGATATTTTCTGTGATGCATGTTACTCCTATTCCAGCTGTGCGGCCTCAACCCCAAAGTGGACATTTTCCTTTGCACAGACACATAGGCATTAACCTCAGCCTACCCTTGCCTGCCTATGTTCCTTGGGTGTTTCTACCTATCTTTCTATCTATTGTATTTATCTATCTGATATATCAGATACTATCTAACACATATAATCTATCATATACATTCTGTATTTGTGCTCTCTAGAAAATGGAACTGATGGATATATATTAAATGGATATATATTAAATTGCAGTTGTGAGTCACAATAGGATAATCACAGTAATTGAACTGGCTTATGTAGTATGGTTGGAGAAGTCTAACAATGGCTGACTCACTCCAGAAAGAGGGCTCCGTGCAAGCTGTCTAAGGTTCTGTGAATCCATATGTGTATTGCTCATATTGGTTTAAAAGGCTTTGTTTTCTTGGTGTCCTCTATTGTCTGTGCCTACACTCTGTTGGCCTCCTCTTCTACAAGGTTCCATGAATACAGAGAAGAGAAATTTGATGAAGACATACCATTTAGGGCTAGTGTTCCAAGGTCTCTCACTCTCTGCTTATTGTCTGGCTGTGGGTCTCTGTATTTGTTTCCCTCTGCTGCAGGAGGAAGCTTCTCTGATGTTTGTAAAGGAAGGCACTTATGTATGAGCATAGCAGATTGTCCTTAGGAGTTACTTTATCAGATCTTCCCTTAGGTCTATGGGCTATCTAGTATTATGCTATTGGTCACCAGGCATTGTTGGGTATGAGTTCCATCTCTTAGAGTGGACCTTAATTCAAATTAGATGTTGGTTGGTTACTTCGACAATTTTTGCAATCATTGCACTAAAGTTTCTTGCATACAGAAGACCATTATAGATAAAAGAGTAGAATCCTTCCCCTTGCTGAGTGGGGTTTCCTGGAGAGGAAATAAAGAATCAGTAGCAAGGGGAGGAGGGAGTGAGGAGAGATGGTCAGAGGAATCTTGCAGCTCTGATTGACTAGCAATCAGGCCAATTCAGTGACTCTGACTTAATAGCCACTCCCTTCTGGTGTACTTAATAGTACCACCAGGTACTTTCTTATTTATACATGCTTCAAAAAACCAGGACAGTGTACTGAATATCCAAGTGGTAAAGATTATGTGTTTTATTTTCATTACATGTCCAGGGTTACAAGTTCAGTTACAATTAGAAAACAGAAACAGATCACATTTTATCCTTATTATTAGCCCCATAACTTCAACTTAAAAAACTAAAGAATACCTCCTCCAAAGCAAACACACATATTATATGATTTAGGCTGGAAGTGTTCATAGTTTTAAAGCACTTCAGACAGACTAAAAATATCTGAAATGATGTTTGTATCAATAGCAAAGACTAATACCTAACTTATTTTTATCAATTATCACTTTATTTATTTATAATCTAGCTGTTGTTCCTCTTTCCTGGTCCCTCCTCCCACAGTTTCTCATCCCATTCCTCCTTTCTCCACCAACAGAACTTCCCCTCCATGGGGCATCAAGTCTCTTGAGGAATAAGCACATCTTTCCCCACTGAGGCCAGTCCAGGTAGTCCTCTGTTACATATTGGTCAAGGAGCTCGGACCAGCTGTGTATGCTGCCTGGTTAGTGGCTCAGTGTCTGGGAAATCCCAGGATTCTGGGTTAGTTGAGACTACTGGTGTTCCTATGTGGTCACCCTCCTCTTCATCTTCTCCTAATTCAGCCATAGGGTCCCCAACTTAAGTCCAATGGTTGGGTGTAAATATCTGCATCAACTTCAGACAGCTGCTAGTTGGCCCTTTCAGAGGAAAGCCATGCTAGGCTCCTGTCTGTAAAATAAACCATAGTATCAGTAATAGTGTCATGCCTCAGAACCTCCCCATGAGATAGATCCCATGTTGGGCCAGTCATTGGTTCACCTTTCTCTCAATCTCTTCTCTGTTTTTGTCCCTACAGTTCTTTTAGACAGAAACAATTCTGGCTCAGAAATTTTGACTGTGCTTAACTATATGTTTCCCCATCTATGCTATGAAGTAGGAAATGTTTATTTTAGTCAATCAATCTTATTTACTGAGTTCTAATCTTCCAAGGGTGAATGCTGCATGACCCCCTATCTTTAAACTACATTTTCAGAAAGCATTAAGCTTATGACAAAAAGAGACACTGAATTTGTAACCCATTTTTCTGACCAGTCAGAGTTTGTCAATTGTCTCTATTTATCCTGCTTGAGTTTTCTCAGGGCAGACACTCCAAGAAGATTCCTGGAGTAATGTCTTCATCTACCTACGTGATTTTCTGCAACTAATGATTTCCAGGTCATAAGGAAGAATTCCAAAGAGTGGCTAGATAACGTTAATTTTAGGGTTTTCCTACAAACAGATATAATTTTTCTCAGGAAAAGACATAAAATGTATCATAACAAAGAACATCCCTAATATTGCAACATATAGAGACTATAACCCAAAAGTTAGAGATAGAAAGACAGTGACTGAAGCATACGGTTCAACTTCTCTGGAACTGTGTTGTGTCACTTCATGACTCTCACTGTTTTGAGTGGATATCGCTGTGCCAAAGGAGTTCATGGCTGGGCTGATGTTTAAGTTTCTCTCTTGGTAACCAGTAGAGTAACTTCCTGTAACAAAGATACTAGAATGTAGGGGTGAAGGCTTTATGTTGGCACCAGCTCAACTTCTCCATTTTTGATGAGTTGTGTTGACATTGTTTTCAGTTATAGGGACTTAATGTCCATTGTAAAGCCTGGGTTGTTTGTGGACTCCCATCAGAGTCATTTGGCCAAAATCTCAATTAGCTATAACACATTCCCAGTACTGGAAAATTTATTTGGTGACAAGAGTTGTACAACTGTAACTCCTCCTCCCCCAATATTTGCTGATTTTGGTTAGGTCGCTGTTATATGTACTTATATTTTAGGAAGCTTCCACTGTATTAGGTTTTCATACTACCAGTCAGATGACCCTTAATTTTAGCTGTCCCTCCTGATAGTCTCTTCCTACCCATTCTTCCCTCTACCTCCTCACTTTATTTTCCTGCTCCAGACCTCCAACATCCCCCTGTCACCCACAAAACCTTAACTATCTATTAAAATTGTTTCTTTATTCAAACTTTGTCTGGATATTGAATCATTAGATTTTTTTTTTAACTATGCAAGTGTTAAAGACATGGCTCACTTACTGCTCTTCTAGAGGACCTGAATTGCTAGTGTCTAAGTGGGGTGGCTAACAACTGCATGTAAGTCCACTTCACACCAGAAGATCTGATGCCAACTTCTGGATTTTACAGACACTGCAATAATACTGCAATAACACACACCAATAAAAAATAATAAATCTTTTAAAGTGTATACATGTATAAAATTGTCAAAGAACAAATTTGATAAAACATTCTAAAGATACTCTGTATAATGTCAGATATATACATTGAAATTTCACATAAAATATTAGATCATCTAGATTAAATAATCTAAAAATGAATGCATCAAATCTCAGATGAATACCTGCATGTCTTAGAAAGAATCACAAGAGGGCACCATAATCCCATGCTAAAACCTGAAACTCTATGGCATGCCTTTCTGTTTTCAATGCTGACTTAGATTTTTGTGCCCACCTCATCTAATGATCTCCCAGTAGGACATAACAAGAGACAGGAGTGTGCCAGCTGCCTCTGTAAATGTGCCCCTGTGCTTTTCCAGTAAGTGGGTTCTTCCATACTCTTGAAGATGTTTGTCTTGGTTCTGAAAGTGAGATCTTTCCTGTAATTCATATAGTTAATCTGTTCATACAATAACAAACACCTGGAAGATATTACGTTCAAAGTTCAATGACTGACCTTGGTCAGAGGGAATTGAATCATGCAGAATCTAGAGCTAAGCCCTGTAGAGGAGACTGGTGAGAGGATTAGAGGTGGAAACTTCAGGGTGTGTGTGGTTGGAGGGCAATCACGCCTGAGGCTCTAGAAGACAGCTATCCTTAGATATCCTCAGGGTCTGAACTCCTGAAGATATGAAAATCTGCAAATGTTCAAGCTCCTTATACAACATAGTGTAGTACTGCGTATATCCCACATCTCTTCACATAGTTTAAGGAATATTTTATTTTGATATCTATCTCTATATATCTATCTAATATCTATCTATCTATCTATCTATCTATCTATCTATCTATCTATCTATATCTGTCTATATAGTGTGTGTGTGTGTATAAGTGTACATATATGTGCTTTTGGAGAAGAGAAGACAATGACGGAGTTACAGGTTGTTGTGAGCTGTCCAAAGTGGATACTGGGAACTGAACTCCAGTCTCATCGCATGTGAACATGCATATTGGCCCATTCTACTGATTGTTAATTGATGTAAGAGGGCCAGTCTAGTATAGGCAGTGCAACTTGGACTGTGTGCATTTGTTTGGGGAAACTATGACAATATTCCTGGTGTTATCATGTGGCTGGGGCTCCTCATATTATGTTGGTCCAGGAAACAGGGAGAAATGGGTACTGATTCTCCTTGCTCTTTGTCATTCCCCCCTCTTTTGTATTTCCTGTCTATAGCCCATGGGTGATGATACCTATCTAGAGTGGGTCTTCCCTAAACTTCTCTGGAAATGTCCTGATACATATGCTCAGAGTCATGTTGCTGAGACAATTCTAGATCCAGTCAAGTTGCCAATAAAAGATTAATTCTTATGAATGGAATGAAAGATGCAATGGAGAGAAAAGGAACACTGTGTGGTGGTCCCAGGGATGCCTCTAACCTGGATTTGTCACAAACCAGGCTATGTGAAAGCTCCTTGTCTTATTCCTCATGTCACACAAGAGACGAGTCACTAGACAAGGCTCAGAATTTACAAAAGTTGCAGTAACATCTGTCGTTGTAACATAAATACAGTGTGCATTAGAAACACAAGGTACAAGTTCCTGCCTGCCACATCTGGGACACATTGCAGATGGATGTAGCATCATAGTTATGCAAAAGAACGACCTGGCAAGGATAAAAGAAGTGTTTTCATTGCCCTATCTCCTTGAACCCTTATTTTCCTCTCACATTTATAATTTTTTTTAAAACCCCAATGATAAATCTTTGTTTTACTAGTGGTTTTATTGATTATCAGAGATGGTGTGTAAGAATTATAGTTCATGTTTGACTAGAGATGAAGCAGAGCTGGTCACATGAACATCAGACTGGGCACTCAAAATCAAATTGTTTTAAGTTTTATTTTTGTGTTTTCCTGTGGTGTGTGTATGTCTGTGCACATGTGTGTGAAAGTGTACATGTATGTATGTGTGCATTTTGAGGCCATAGATTGAAAGCAAGCACCTTCTAGTACTCTCCATGTTATTTTTTGAGATATGTTCTCTAACTGAACTTGGAATTTACTACTAATTAGTGCTTTGGGAGTTTTCTGTTTCTGTGCCGCCGGTGCTGGGATGACAAGCACACACTACTTGAACCATCTTTTTAAATGGGTGCTGAAGATCAAACTCTGGTCCTCAGACTTGCATGAAAGCACATTGCCAACTGAGCCATCTCCCCATGCCCTGGTCATTCACATTCTTCATCTCTGTGGGTGACAGGGGTATGTGGATAGACTCTCCAGTCCTATCTTCCACCATATGAGACCATTAAAGGATATTCTGAGGTGGGACTTTTGGGAAGGCATGAAATGGGTTTACTATTAAAGACCACCTCCACCCAAATTGAAGATACTGTCATTCCTTTGTGTTTCATAGTAATGTAATGCAAACTTCTCTTGGGCCTGAAAGTCAATGTCTCCTATAGATGGAATGGCAAAAATGAGGCAGTTCTTAAGCTGAAAGTTTCAGGAACACTGTGAATATGAATGTGCAACACTTCCTTTGTGTAGCTCATGAAGTGCCTTCCTGAGGCAGGAAAAGGCAGCTCTCCCAATCAGTTGACCAAAATCAGAGATATAAAATGCACTTGTTTAAGTAATATTTACTTCATAGATCTTGATTTTTATTTGCTTTGCTTGTTTATTTGTTTGTTTGTTGGTATTTTCTTGATGAAAGTAACGAATTGTTGGATTTATTAGGTTTTACCTCCCTGTGATTTCTTGTTAGAGACAAATGGGTGAAGTGACCAGAAAATGAAGATCAGTTTGTTAGAATCTAATTTGGGGTCTATGAGATGTCTCAGTGGATAAAGGTACTTACCACCAATTTGATGACCTGAGTACAATACCCAGAACCCATATGGTGAGAAGGAGTGAGCTGATTCCCCCTAGCTGTTCTCTGACCTCCATACATGCACCCTGGGACATGTGCACATGATACACACATACACCACACACATATGCAAAATAAATAAATGTAAAACAAAAGAAGAACAGTATGTTTTCTAACTGGCCATTTCTAACACATGCCTCATACCAGCACTTCAGAGGTGGAGGAAGGAAGATTTTTAAATTCAAGACCAATCTGAGCTACACAGTGTGATCCCACCTCAAAACAAATAAAACAAATGCAAGCATGAAAAAAAAAATGACATTTTCAAATACTAATAACTCTTGTGAATAAGAGTTTATATTTATCATTAAAAATATCTATCACCAAAAATGTTTTAAAGGGCTGGGCAGATGCCAAAGCAGGCAATATCACTCGCTGCCTTCAGAAGATCTGCGTTTGCTGGTGCTTTTTCCAGTGCTGTCATTTATCCTCTTGGAGGCTTCCTAATCAAATCCATTACTCCCTGGTTTTTACATTTCTCAGAGTAGAAAAGGAGGCAGGACCAGAAAGCAAAGAGGTCCTTAGTTGAGATTGAAAGAAAAAGTGAGGAGAGTTTGGCAGTGGGGCTTAATAAAATGCAGATGATTTGATGTTGGAGAGACACTGCTCTTCAACTGAGAGGACAGTGAGAGGAGGGTGGTGGACAAAGCAGCTGCAGTATGGTTGAGGCTGTTGTATAGACAGAATTCAAGAAAGGAGGCACTGAGCAGGGACTAGGTGCCCTCTGCTGGAAGCGAAGATCCATTGTCCTTTGAGGGCTGGAGGTAGAGAGTTTGAAGTTACTAGAGTGTAAGAATACCTGCAGGGTACAGGGTGGGCTGTGTGGAGGCTGAGTGGGATTGGGGAACGGAATCCCACTGTTTCTTCTTTCCTTCACTGTGCCCAGAAGGACAGTCCAGATAGGGTATTATGGGTATCATTTAGAGCAGCCTTTCTCAACCTGTAGTTTTGACACTTTGGGGATTAATGAGCCCTTTCACAAGGGTAGCCTAAGAACATGGGGAAAAAAAAAACAGATATTTACATTACAATTCACAATAATAGCACAATTACAGTTAAGAGGTTCAATGAAAAGAATTTTATAGTTGGAAGTCACCACAACATGAGGGACTGTACTACAAGGCTTGGAGCATTAGGAAGTTGAGAGCTTTTGATTTAGAGGTATGTGTGTTAAGGAAAGTTTGGGAGCTATAATGTTAAAATACAAGGTGCTCTTTAAGGCTAGACAATTAAGTCTTCCTCTACATTCTCAGATTCAACAACAGTCTTTTCTATCATCTGTCTATCTACTCTCTCTACCTACCTACCTATTATCTATCTTTATTTATTTAAGACAAGATGCTATGTATTGCATTGGCTTCAAACTTGTGATTTTTCTCCTTTTCTTCACCAGGGCTGGGATTACAGATGTGGGTCACTAAAGCAACCTTACATTTTGAAAATGAAAAATAGTATCACTGGACACAGAGATTTTAGGCTGTACAGTTTTATGTCAACTATTATGGAGTCAGTTATGCTAAGGTCTAGGGATCTTCTAAGTCTGATGCCCTATCATACTATCCCCACTTAAATCCAGAATCAGAAGGTAGGTCCTGAGTTTTTGCCAAAGTAGAATTTTTCTTTTTGTCATTTCTTTTCTATTTTTATCTTTTCCTTCTTTATTTTATTTCTATTTTCACTTCTCTCTCTCCCCTTCTCCTTCCCTAGCATTTAATGGCTGTGTCTTAGGATTCTTGCACTTAAGAAAAAGAAATACTGATTTAAAAAAAATATGGTGCCTATATAGGAAACAGGAAGCCAACAGAGAAGGTTTCCTGACCCTTGAAACAAGCCCAGTAGAGGTTCCCCCTTACTCCAAGTCCCCCACCACTACACCCACCCCCAGAGGAGTATCTCAGAGTAAAGTATTACTGAGCTTTAGGCAGTGAAATACAATGCTGATGCTTATTGTGTAAAACATTTAGCTGTGCTAGATGCTGTTTCAAATGCATTATAGTTTAACTCCACTTAATCTTCCTTCTGGCCCAGAGCACCCACATCCACCGGTGCACCCTTCTGCAAGTGAGAATGCTGACCTCCTAGGGTGGAGATTGATTAATTCTCTGATTGATCTCACTAAATTGCCTTTATAGCAAAGTCACCCAGATCAGAAAAGGTGGAATAGTTGGGAGAGCTGGAAAATGGAATAACTACACATCCTGCATCTGGATCCAGAACTTCTCTGATCCTTGGAGGGCAAGAAAGTGCACATTTTGCGGAGACCCATGGATATCAAAGAAGCCTGCCCCTGTAGTCAGTTCCTCCTACTGTATCTCCAGACTTTAGGCTCCTGGGTGGGTCTAGAATCATCCAGAAATCTCTAGGCCATCTGAAGGCGGTGGAGGGCAAACTTTCAAGGTTAAACTAGAATACACAGGGTGGGGACTTTCAGAGTGAAACTAGGAGAAGGGAGGTTCATGGACTGTGCAAGGTGGCGACCTGGCTGCCTGCAGTGACATCTGCTGGTGATGAAATTTAGTCCCAAGTGATGACAAGTGAAGTCCCATCTTACCAAGGGCAGGTATCCACACGGTCAAGGGACAAAATGTGGAATCTGGCTATGGCGCAAAACAAAGAAGAATACTTGGACTGAAATCTCAATACTAAGATTCTCTGCTAGAAGCAGAGAAAAAAGCTTAGGACTTTCATAGGTGAGCATCTAAGACATTTTATTGGGCTGGGAAGAAGATTGTAGACCCCTGCACAGGGAAATGATACTTAACCTCTTATGAAAGGCAGAGATGAATATTTACAAATTAAAAAGAAAAAAAAATCAAAATGCAATGTTGCTCTCCAAAGCCTCAATGAAACTCAGTAATTTGATGCCCCCTCTGGTGGCTATTCAGAGAAACTCAAAGTAATTTCAACTTTGTAGCTAAAATGTGAGAACTTCTATTAAGATGATAAAGAGAAAATAAGAAGAGCAATGTACGGGGTGGAGGAAATGGACAGTAGGAAGAATATATCAGGAAATAACTATCAGGAAGGCTCTTATAAAAGCAGGATCCAGAGGCTACCAGTGTCCAAGGCCAACCATCTGTGCATGGAGAAGGGATTGAGCATCAGCATCCATCCTGGGCCCTCTATCCCAGAATAGCAGAAACATGCATTTTTTCCCTGTGCAAGTTATACACTACAACAGAACATGTTGGTTAAAAAAAATGAACTACAAATTTTAGAAAGACAATCAAAAGTAAACAAATTTACTCTGAAACATAGCTAAATGTACAGAAGCTAAAAACTCAAAACATTACACTGGAACCTCTGATCCCTATGACCAACAGAGTCGCAGTATATGAAGCAGAGGGGACTTGATTTACTGGGTAAAGTGCTATTTTCTTTCTTTTTTTCCTTTTCTTTTTCTTTTTCCTTCCTTTCCTTTTTTATTTCCAGTTTTAACTAATTCTACATACTAATCAGTTATCAGCCACTCATATTAAGTCTGGCCAGATGATATAGGATGATATTTTATCCAGGGCACATGCCCTCTCTATATCCCTGAAGGTGCAGTTCCTCTCTGTATTGTCATTTACAAATAAAAATCACTGGAAAGAGAATTTAGATGCAAAGGAGGTCATGCCATACTCCCCACCTCCAAAAGATAGACCTATTATAATATGAAGCCTCTGCTACAATGGGGAGATATTAAAGTCATATGACCTACTATGACAACAGCTGGTGCTCTGTAATCTTCATGCTTCAGTGAACAGGACCTCCAGGTGGCTCCCTTACTGTAGCCATGTGACATCACAGTACTGTTTACCACCTTCTTACTATTCGCTATGACCTTAGGGAGAACTGTACCAATTTGTTCTAAAACTTGGCATTCTGAAAATAAATGATACTATGGCTGATTAACTTTTGCCTAAACAAGCACAGCTCTGGCCTTGTAAGGAGCAATAGATAGTTGAGTTTAGAGAGAAATATTAGTGACCACAGTGAGCACGGTACTAGAGCACAGATTTAGGTTTCCTCAAGTAACATGTTCTACTGAAGAGGTGGTTATATGATATTGCCTTAGTTAGAGAAGAACAAACACAATATGAAAATAATCCTAAGCAATGTACTTAATACATCAAGACCACAGAAAGAGAAGTTATTGCAAAGATTATAAACTTTGATGTAACTTTGAGATGACAATGAACACAATAACTTTGAAGTAGTAAAAGTTGGTGGTTCTCTGGAGTATATTTTAAAGGATTGTTAGACATGGAGTGTTAGGTCAGACATACAGGAAAGCAATGAGTACTTTGAAAGTGGCTTAGAACACACTAAGATAATTTTTATATGATCTGCAACACTCTAACTCTATACAAGTGCAACCTTTACTCATTTGGCCTCCTAGAATCTTTAACACTCATGCAGCTCCTCTTTAAACTCATGGGAGCTTCAATTAACAATTGCTTGGGTAAAAATTTACCTGGGAAGGCTGGCAAGTTGGCTCACTGGGTAAAAGCACTTGCTCTGCCAGCATGATGACTTGAGTTTGATTTTATGATTCCACATTATAGGAAAAGAAAATAGTTCCTGTAAGTTGTCCTCTGAACTCCACATATGCATACTGGCATTCATGTGTACACACACCCACGCCACACACACAAGCACATGCATGCCATTAGTAAGAAAACATATGGACAGACTTATGAGACTGTGTAATCTAAACACGAAATAGTTATTCTAAATGTTTCTCAGGGCCATTTGTATTACCCTCTATGAAGGACAAAAATACATAGTGAAAATATGTACTGTGTTTAAGCAGCTTGTCTCTTCCTCTCCTCTCTCTGCATTTCCTCTCCTCTCTCCAACTATCCTCTCCTTTTTCACCCTCTCCCTTCCTATCATCTCCTTTTTCCCTCCCTCACCTTCTTCCTTCTATCTTTATCTCTCCCCTCTCTTCCTCCCTTCTTACTCATTTTACTTTACCATTTCTTTTTGCTTCACTCCAATCTAAATAACTGACAATATCTCAGCAATGCTTTTAATAACAGCTTAAAATTTAGTCTTTGTCAGTTTAAATCTTTCCACTAGGGTCATTAATTTATTTATTCTTTAACTTTTTAAAGCATGACAATGGTCTTCTTCATAAATCCTGAGATAAGAAAATGAACAAAAGAGAAAAGGAAGACAAATATATAAACTGATTTTAGTCATTTTTGGTCCATATATTAATTTGAGGATGTGTCAAGTGTCATGGGAAAACTGGGAGGACAATTTAATCTGTCTTGGAGGTCTGACTTGAGTCTGCAGATGCAGTAATATATTTAATTTGACATGAATGACGAAGACAATGACAGTGGGGCAAAGGTTTGCAGCAGGATTTTGAGCAGGAAAGAAACCACACAGAATAGGAAAAACACAGAACTGTCACAAACATAGATGGCAAACTGCACTTCATTAAGACAAAATCACAAGGGTAAGGGCAAATGGAAGGATACTGTTTACAAAGAAGGTTGTGTCCTTTTATGAAAGGACAGAGGTTAGATATTACTCTGGACTTTTGAGGCACTAATAACATTAGGAGATAATAATTGTCCGAGGTTTCTACTGCTGAGCTATAAAATCAGGACCAAAAGTAACTTGAGGAGGAAAGGGTTTATTTAACTTACATACCTCCATCACAGTCTATCACTGACTAAGTGAAATCAAGGCAAGAAATCAAGACAGAAACTTGGAAGTAGAAACTGAAGCACAGACCATGGAGATCTCTAATGGAGACTAGGGATCTGTTTCCAAGTCAAGGACAGCAGAGGTTATAGATAGAGCAGAGAAGACATGATAGTTTATGGAAGCAGAGAATTAAAATGAACAAGTGACTCCTTGTGACATAGGAAGGGAGTAACCAAACAGGATGATAGAAATGAAGAGGAAGGTGGCCACTGCCTGAGTGCAACATTCAAGTGTCATGTTGTGGTGGCCATATTGAGAAAGGAGAAAAGATGGAATGAATCCTAGTTTCAATAGAAAAGGCCCTTTAGGGTTTTGAAAGACTCTTTTTTAGCAAATATTAGAAACTAGTTTGATGGAAATATATGTCATCACTGAAAACTATAAATGGATGAGTAGACTAACTCTTCTAAAGGTTCACATGTAACAAAACACATGCTACATCTCTAGCATAGAATTCAGAGAGAGAGGATGTAGATTATACTTGTTTTTATTAGCATTACACTTATTTTATTATTTTTATTTTATTAGCATTTATTTTAAAGAAATAGTTGGAAAGGGTTAGACAAATAGCACAATAGAAATAACTAATTCTAGAACAATGTGAATGTGAAAATTTGGTAGCCAGAGATGGGGTGTGATCTTTGATACAGTTTAAGAACGTAGAAGGAGCAAGTGAATTAAATTATGTCCAAGATCTATTATTTTAACACATCTAAAACCCATCTTTGAAACCATCTTTTCTGTTAAGATTCTCTATTGTTATGCAAAGTGTCTGTGTGATCTTAAATAGTAAAGAAAACCTTAAAGAGACTCAAATTTTTATCTTTTGATGCCTCCTATCTATAAATACCCCCTATGGCTATTAAGTGAATGAACACACAAACACACAAATATACACACGTGTTAATTAAAATCGAGCCTAGGGCTAGAGAAATGGACCAGCACTTAAAATAAATTTTTGTCTTTGTAGAAGATCCAGGTTTCTATCATCCTCATGAATGACAGCTTACAACCATTCTTAGTTCTAATCCAGGCGATCTGACATCCTCTTCAGGCCTCTGAAGGCATCAGGCACCCATGGAGTGCACATACACACATACAAGCAAATGCTCATACACATAAACTAAAAATAAAATTTAAAGAAAAATTGAGTATTGTATAGTTCTGTCAGTTCTGGCCATTATAACTGTAATAGATGGTTGTCATCTTAAAAGTAAACGGGAAATTCATATAGCTCTAAAGACTGAGAAACCCATGATGAAGGTACCAGAAGATCTGATGATGGTGAGAGCCTTCTTCTGGTTCACAGTTGCCTGTCATTTTTTTTATGAGAAGACACAAGCTGTCCAGTTTCTTCCTTAAGAGTACTAGTCTCATTTTGAGGCTTTTCCTTATTACCTAACAGTGCCCCAAAGTCCTTTTCTCCAAATACCTCAATTAGGGCTTCAACATATAAGGGCAGAGGATATGGGAACAAGAAACATCCCATATCATAACACACCCTCAGCCCATGGTAAGTGCCATTAGCAGAAGAATGTTAAAGCCTAAGATGAGATCATTGGCTGAGAGTGATTGAAAGAAGGCAGCTGGAGCTTCTGGAAGATACTATCAAATATTGAAAGGCAAGTTTTTCAAGGACAGCCAATAGCTTGGCAGATAGTGCTACTACAGGCTAATGGTGGAGCAGGTGAGAACCGCTCCTAAAGGCTCCATGCTTCACGTTCTTCTCAAAGCAACAGAGTCGTGGAAATTGTTAGACTCCAGGTGACTATAGGAACCCTAAAACCTGGTGCTGTGATTGGCCAATCTGTGAAAAATAAGACTGGCTTCTTCTTGCTCTGATGACTTAGGAGTCAGACATGGGGTTGATATCTTTTGATTCATTAAAATAATGTAATATAGAAATAGATTGACCAAGATTTTTAAGTAAAAATCTTGGAATTGCATGAGTGCTAGAGTGCTGAAGAAGTTCGAGATCTTGGAGTAAGTGGCTGAACACAGGAGTTTGCAATTGGATTTTTAATGAATATTTCATTTTGTGTATTTTATTAGATATGTGCAGTGTATATACATCCATTTAGGAGTTTCTAACAAATTTGTATGATAAATGAATGGCATCAATATTGTACAGCTATAAGATGAAATTGAAAAGTGGCAGGTTTTTTTTTTTTTCTAACCCGGATAGCTCCCAAATAATTGAGATGGAGGCTTATAGATTTATTCAACAAACTTTAAGCACAACAACTAAACAGGTATTTCTAACTGTCCGTGCTATCCAGCCACATGCCCTAAGTTACCTGTCTTTAGACTATCCTTGGTTCACTTTGTTGTAGCCGTCTCTCATCATAGAGAGCTCCCTTGGCGACTCATCCATATGCTTGACCTCACGGCAACCTTCTTCTTCCTCATCTTCATGGCCCTTCTTCTGAACCCTCACCTACCTTGTAGTGAACCCTTCTACTTCATTCTTTTCCCCAGGATTGGAAGTCCAGAATTTCTATCTCCACTGACCAGTCACTGGCTGTTCAGCCTTTTAGTAACTAACTAATCAGAGATAATTGGGGAACATTCTTTACACCACATTGATACGGGATTCTTCAATATTCATGACAATGCCCATGACAATGTCTTATAACTAGACTTGGGGCACAGAAATCAATATCTGAATACACAGAACACAAGAAAAACCACCAACATACAGCCGTAGGGTATGATTATGGAAATAAAAGTCACCCAGTAAATTCCATATGTATGTATATCACTAATGATCCACATGGATTTCTTTCTTTGGGGGGGAAACAAACTAGAAAAGAACAATGCTAACGTGACTGTAGTTTTGGGGAACACCAACATCATTTTTGGCATTTATGACCTCCCATACACACATGGTGAACATATATGCACTCAAACACACATACACATAAAATAATACATAAGTAAATAAATAAAAATAGTATTCTAATGTATGTACATTCACACAGGACTGTGACATCAAATGAATGCCTTATTGTAGTTTTCAAAAGTTTGAAGGAGCAGTATGAAACTATATTTGGACAATATATGTAGATAGAACAGGAAATCATATGTAACCACAGATAGGAAGCTATAAGAAAATCTTCCTACCACATTCATTACTCAGTCTCTGTATTAAGTGACATTTGAGAAGTTCCATAAGTTTGGAAAGTTGCTGAAATGTCCAAACTGGCTTCTTCTGTTTTAGAAGTCATCACTAGACTAGATTTATTACCACTAATATTATTACTAGGTTCAATGAAAACGAATGAGTCACGGGTCCTTTAACCTCATAGGGTCAGAGCTTAAACTTAAGATTCAGAAGCTAGACTAGAGCAGACTTTCGAGCTTAGCATAAAAAACTCAATCTAAATGTTGAGATGTTATTAATGTCTGAAAAACTGTGAGGACATAGTCACATTTGATAGGGTTTGCTTTCCTGTTTCTCAAAATTATTTTCCCTGCTTGGATACTATCTAATAAGGAAAGTGAAGAGACTTAACATTCCCAAATGGAAAATTTTGAGCTTGGTACACACCTGTGATCCCCATAGTACTTGGGAGGTAGAGGAAGGAATATCAGAAGTTCACATATATCTTCTGCTATGTAGTAAGTTGGAGTCTAGCAGGGAATATATGTCTCTCTCTCTCTCTCTCTCTCTCTCTCTCTCTCTCTCTCTTTCCCTCCTCTCCCTCTTCTCTCTCTTTTCCTCTCTCCCCCCTCTATCTCTCTCGTGTGTGTGTGTGTGTGTGTGTGTGTGTGTGTGTGTGTGTGATGGTCCTCCAGGACCATGACTTCTGGAAAATTTGTTTGACTCTGTCTCTCATCTCAGTCTCACTCTGGGATTGCAGATGCATGGTACTGTATCCAGCTCTTTATGTAGGATCTGGGCCAACTCCCCACCCCCCAGTCTCCATCTCTGAATATTTTCCGAAAATTGAATGGAGAGCAAGCACTGTTTAACAGTGACTTCCTGTCCACATGTTCCTTCAGTCACGAGTTCAGCTGTATTAGTCTTTAAGCTGACTGCAGTTTGAAAATTGTTCATCTCCCAGCAGTTGAAATCAACGTATTACTGAGCTGAACAGTGATAAAAACAATAATTTAGCAGAATCAGAAGAAATCTCAGAGATCTAAAAATTATCAATACATCTATCAATAAAAGCAAGTAAGACTTGCCTTATGTCTGACCACTTAGCTATGTTTCTCAAGCTGAATGCCTATTCCAACCTTAAGCACATGGGAGACTTCATCAATTACAAAAACTGGTATCTGATAAGACAAATATTGATACTTTTATTCCTTGGTCATATGCTCATTGACTAACCTTTAAGAACAGTGTCTGTCTTCAGTGGCTACCTACCAGGGAGGGATTCAGAAAGATTTCTGTACCTTATAGGTTCTTTTGACTTGGCTTGTGAAATAAAAAGTTTCTCTTAGATAGCTGAGAAGAGTTATGTTTTGAGGCTCAGGAACAGGTTATTCAAGAGCCTATTTCTTTTCTGATGTAACACACTTCATTCTGTTCTTTATGCTGTTAGTGTATTTCTTAGATTCCTTGTGGCCATTATGGTTTGAGATTTTGCTGCTGTCCCAGCTAGTACACACACACACACACACACACACACACACACACACACACACAAACAATGTCTAGTTGAACAGTCTGTACCATTGACTCACATTTGCCCAGAAAGACCTAGAAATTTCTATTTCTGTTTGATTAGAAACTTTAAACTTTGGGTCACAGGGTCATCTTTGAATCAATCACTAGAATCCTAGCAAAGGATTGGGTACACTAGCTTAGTTAAATTTGATGAATCTACTCTGAATATTGAGAATGGAATTTCAATGTGGCAGTCCTGCAAAAATGTAAATAAATACTTTCCATGTCAAACACTGCACCAATGACAGACAAATTTTTTCACCCACATTCATCTTGGTAATATTAGTGTATGTATATACTAGCTGGGACAGCAGTAAAATGTAAAACCATAATGAACACAAGGAATCTAAGGAAGAAGATTGTAGCATAGAAAATAGAATAAAGAGTTTCGCAACAAATTTCACTGGGCTTCTTTCGCAGGATCATGAGTATGGGGGGTGCTACTCACCACAGCAAAAATGGCCCCAAGATAGCTGTCTAACTGTCAAGCCCCAACATAGACAACATCAGAAGTAAAAGCTTTTAACAATGAAGTCTGACTTTCAGCTAGCATTTCTCCTCCTATATAATTTAGCAGCTTCAACTGGGGCTCAGAAAGAAGCAGTAGCTGGAATTCTAATAAGTATCCCCTAACATTCTCCTTTCTCATTTGCCAAGAAGTGTCACCAGTCTATTGTCATCATCACAGACCTAGTTATCACAGTATTGATCTTCTTGTTTTATTTCTGTGATTACACAGCCAAGGTTATTGTAGGTAAGCAGTACAGCCTTTGTCCTTGATGGTAGGCCCTGTTAAGCCCAGAGGAAGAAGCTATATTTTACACCTTGCACCAACACAGATCAGACAAGGAAAATCATGTTTGGCTTTCTTCGATATATTTGACATTTGTATGTTGGAAGTAACACTATTTATCATTTATCCTATAAATCTGGTATTTTCTGGATTTGACTGAATGTGTCTTTCAGGTGTTAGCATGTCCCCAAATTCACCACATTTCTATTAGATTCAGCTGCAGTGGTAACAAAGGGAGGGCAACCTAAGTACAGGTGCAACCAGTTTTCACCAGGATTTCATAGATTCAAACCAAATTGAAATTTTGTATTTGTGATTTGCTCTTAGAAAATTCTCAGTCTGCAAGAGTCTGACATATTCAGAGGCAGATGGTCACAGCTAACCATCAAACTGATCATGGGGTTCCCAATGGAGAAGACAGAGTGAAGGCTGAAGGAGTTGAGAGGATTCACGACACCATGAGGAAAGCAACAATACCAACCAACCAGAGCCCCAGGATCTAAACCACCAGCCTGGGAGTGCTTAGGGAAGGACCCATAGCTCCAGCTATATATGCAAGGGAGCTCTATATAAGTGGGGGAAGAGATCCTTGGTCCCATGAAGGCTGGACGTCATGGGGGGGATATTTGAGGGTAGGGAGGTGAGGTACGGGGGAGGGTGGGTGGGGGTACACCAACGTGGAGGCAGGAGGAGGGGGGAAGGGATAGTGAGTTCCTGGGAGGGAGGGGGGGGAAATGGGGTAAGGAGAGAACATCTGAAATGTAAATAAAATTTCCAATAAATAAAAACAAAAGGAAAAAAAGAAAAAGAAAATTCTCAGAGTTTTGTTTTAGTACATTTGATAGAGTTCAAGTTCATACAATTCTTCCTTGTACTTTGTACAAACAAAACCCTATATTATGATAGATATATTTGCTTTTGGTTTTATTTATTATTTCTTTCAAGATGGGGTTTCTCTGTATCTTTGGCTATCCTGGAAGTCTCTCTGTAGCCAAGGCTGGTCTTGAACTCATTGAGATCTGCTTACTTCTGCCTCCTGAGTGCTGAGATTAAAGGCAAGTGCCACTGACCCCAGCTTCTTTATTCTTTTAAAGCATATTGATGTATTTATTTATTTTATGTGTGCAAGTTCTCGCTGCACTCACCAGTGGAAAACCTGCTTGTATCCATCATTTCAGTTCTATCTTTTCTAACTAAATCTCTTAATTTCATCTTTTTTCTCACTCTTGACCTTGCTCATTATTACTACATTTTGAGATTTTTTCCTACTGTCAATGCACAAATAGAACTGTCACCTCAAAGTGGATTAGATATAATTTATTCTGGAGCTAAATAAATGACTATGACTTTGGAATATGGGTTCAGGATATCCTAAATACCCTGTTCCAGTTGACAACAGTTACATGAAGGTTGTGTAATAAATGAAAAACCCAGAAAACAATCAATAATGAAGACACTTGTTAAAATATGCTAGTAGATTATCAAGTAGGTGGGTTACAGAAGACAGGGAAGTTTTTTCTTTAGATCTCAGCTGCTGTCTGATAAACTTGTTAGCCTTTGGGTTGTTAGAGGGCAGAAGTTTATTAGTACATTCCAAAAGAATTTCATTAGACAAGAGCAAAGTTGTCTGTCCAATGCAAAAGTGGGCAATGGATGGTTAATGCATTGGGGGTTGTTTGTGTGTGGAAATAATGAAAGCCACAAATTAATTTGGGTCCAGACATAAAATATTATAGGTCTCCAAAATCATGGCTATGTGGACTGCCTTGTAAAATCTCTGTTAACATGTGAAGCTTCTTCCCTGCTGTAAACTTCAGCTTATGACACATTTCATAATACCACACATAGCTCAAATTAATATATATTCCATGCTCTAATGTGTTTTGTCCTTTTTGGAATGAGCCACAAGGTATACCTAATAAATAATATACCACATACCACAGTACTTTAATGCTAGAACAATTTCCTATGTTTTGTGAACCATTCCGAAGGAGTTAGGAAAAGTATTGGAGTTTTTTTGTTTGTTTGTTTTATTTTTGTTTTTGTTTTGTTTTGTTTTTTTTTTTTAGAATAAAGCTTCTGAGGCTTGTGATAGGTCTGTTCAGTCACCTCAATATAACTGCAAGGTGACAGATGCCGATGTTTTGACACAGAGGCCAAGTTTGTGACATGGACCTGTGTTGCTATGCTGCCTACATAATTCACTTGCCTTTCAGCCAAATGTTGAGCTCAGATTCTTTGAGATAAAACTACTTCCAATTCTTCCAGACACTGATGGATCTACTTTATGAAACAGCAGTGTATAACAGCAAGAACAGGTGCTTGATCCTTCCCTATTAGGGGCCCCTCTTGCAGAAAGATGGGTAGACAGTGCTGTCACTAGGGGCTGTGCAGAACTGTCAGGTGTAATAGCTCATCTTTGAATCCCTTTGTTTTGGGAACCCTTTCCTGTCAGACCTGGAATAAGTGATTTGAGCACTGTAGTTACAGCCAGCTGAAATGGGATCAATACATGCCAAGATTAACTCCAGTGATTAATCCCAGAATCAATGAACCAAATGATCATCATTTCTGTCAGCTCAAGATACTGGGATGCACAATTGTGATTAAAGAGGTGGGTTAATTTGGGGGTTGGGGACTGGCTTCAGCAGCAGACAAACAAGAAGTCACTGAGTTTCACTTCCCATTGCCTTGCAGTGTTTTAGCGATGCGTTCTTACCATTGCCAATTCCGGTGTCACACAGAGCAGTGCTCAGAAACCAGATTTGACAGTGTGGGAGGCCATGTCATCTCCAAGGATAATTCAAACTAGTGAAACTTCTTTTTTTAAAATCAAACTGATTGTTCTGACTCTGTGTTATGGGTAGGCAGGTAAGAATTGCTGTCTCGGAAAAGAGAACATGAAAAAGCTAGAGAAAATGCTGTAGATATGATTGCCTTGTTGAAGGCTCTGGACATCAATCTGCATAAGGATAATAGTCTCCTCATCCTAAGAGAGACACTAGACATAGCATACTTCTTCAGGTAGAAGGACTAGAGAATTGCTATTGGCTAAGCAGAGCTCATTGATTTGTGTGTTTTATTTTATTTGAAATGCATGTTAACTATGGGTGGTAAGTTCCAATATTCTTATTTAACAAATAAGGAAACAACCGAAGCCACTCAAGTGCCTTTCCCTAAGATACATGCCTAAACTTGATTCCAGTTAATAATTCTTTGTTCTCTTATTGCCTTCTCTAACTTTAAAGCAGAGTGTGAGGGTGATCTGCTAGTGACATCTGTCACCTAGTTGAATCAGTTGTTCTGCATGGCTGAGTAGGAATATCTATTCTCCCTCACCACCCAGCATGTGTCCTCCCTGCCAAAGCACAGTCATTCAGAATAGAAAAGGGCAATTTTGTACTCAAGGTATAAGATTAGAGTAAAATTCTTTAGGAAACCAAAGTTTTCAACAAATGATATTACTTTAGAGAGGACATGGCTCTGTTTACCTTTTAACCATAAGCTATCTATAACAGGAAGACTATACACTGTTGATGTTTCAGGCTTCTCAGTTAATGATGATATGTGATGGTAATCTAAGAAGAAGCTTTAGTTAAATGAATATGTACACACACACACACACACACACACACACACACACACATATATATCTTTGGAATTGTAGAATGAATAAGAAACATCTGGTCCTCAAAGCTATCTATGTACAAGATACAATGTCAAGATTGATAGTAAAGTCAGAAACTTGTTCTGTGTTCTTGGCTAGCACGATCCGTATGATTGATCTTTTATACACTCGTTTCCAGGCACAATCTCTAGGCTGTGGATCCTGTGTTTCAAAGTTAACTTCATCTCCAGCATCAGATCTCCATTGATGTGAGGCCGAAACACACTCTATTACTTAAGGAGAATTGTTGTAATTTTCCCTTTTATCTTTGTCACCTACCTAGAAAGTAAGAAGGATGAGGAGAGAGCCATGAAGTTAATGTGCATAGGTGATCAGCACATGGAAAAGTGAATGATATTATCCATACGTTGATTACAATCCTGGGGCCTATGTAGAATAAAGTCTCAAAGGCCTGAGGAATTTCCCTAGGAATTCAGATACTTTAAGTGCTAGAAGCACCATACAAACCCCACATAAATATATTCAAATTTGAAGTTATGCTCCTTCTATTCCAGTGCTTCTTGTATTAGAATACACAGCCTTACCTGCCCAAGAAGTGGTTGCCACATATTAGGGGAAGCAATGCTTACTTAATGTCAGGAATGCTAAGCAGGAACAAAGAGAATGTAAACGTTGATCCACATGCAGCTACATCCCAGGTACAAGTTGGGACATATGGTAGCCATGATCTCAAAGTGAATTCCCTGTTCATATGCCTCATTCAGCCTTCCCTGGCCCCACACCACCACTGCAATTTTCCCAGAGCCTTAGTTGCAGAAGTTGTGATGCAAACTTTGCAGGATCTGGGCACCCCACTGTAACACATGAGTTTGTCTTTGAATTCTTTTATCAACAAGATTAAAACCTGTAGAAGGGGTTCAGTGTGCAGCATCTTCTGATTCTGATCTTCTGACATATCTAGAGATGTTCTATGTGAAGGAAGGTTCTCTCTTCATCTATGAATTTGGTTTTTCACTTATATACTAATTTGGGGACAGTTTGGTTTCTTGACAGAATGAAAGGAAACACCAACGGGAGGGGATGCTGAAGATAGGTGAATTTATTTTCTTACCCTATTAAATTTATTAAATAAGTTGATCTAATGCTGGATATAGATATTTTTAAAAGCCTTGCTGGCTGGAAATGCCAAGACTGCCCCTGCACCTGGTTGCTGAAAGAAAGGGATTTTTAAAAGAAGGAAGGGGGCCAATACAACATTTTAATGGATACTATCTTTATGCAAAGACAAAGTCAAAGCCAAATGTAGCTGTGGATTGGAAGAACACAAGACAGTGATGAATGGATGGTTTGTATAGAAAAAAATGCAGATGTTTCTAGTGTTTTTTCAAGGTGAAAGGAGAAAATGGTGCCTCTCTTATTAAATATTCCACATCCACTAATTACAGACTCTAAGCATTTAGTTCAGCTCTCAGCACACTTATGGGGTGTACACAGATAGTACAGACTGTGAAGTCTTCCTGCACAAGCATGAGGTGTGAGTTGTCGTAGAAACATAGAAAACTACGTGTGAGGAGCTACCTCTGAAGTCTCAGCCCTGAAGAGGAGGACACCAGCAGATCTCTGGGACTTATGGCAGGTCAGCCTACTCTAATTGCTGAGCTTCAGGGAAACACAATACTTTATCCCAAAAGCAAGGTGCATAGTGCTGGTGGAATGTCACCAAGAGTGACGTTGGGCTTCCACATGCACAAGTGTGTGTGCATCCATACCTGAACACACAGGTAAACATACACACCTGCACATTGCTCAAACAAAACTACAACTGTGAAATTCCCAGAGTTCTAGAACCAAAGAGTAAAACAAACGTAATTTTAAATAAAGCGGTGTTCCTGAACCCCAGCGCCAAACCCCTTTCATGGACAAATGTAGAAGTCTTCGTATTTATATCTGTACTAACTTTTATCCTCTGTACAATTACCACTGGATGAAATTAATCACGGCCTAATGGCATGAATCAATGAGGTAGAATCTGAATTTTCCCCAAAATACCAAATACCTGAAATATTTAATGAAAGTGCTGTTTTATTATTGGCATGTGGCATGCATACCAACTCTGAATGTATACAAGCACTCTCAACCATCTCACTTGAAATAGCATACTCACGGTATTGCTGAAGGCTAAAAACTTCTATTACTCAAAAATGAGCTATTGCAATTTTCTGAAGGATGTTTTACGAACATTGGTTAATGTTCTTTAGTTAAGCTTTCTTTTTTGTGACTCTGAATATACACATAAAATTGTTGTAAATATTGCATCTATAACACTCTCAAGATTATGTAAAGCTTTCAAAATGTATAGATTAGTAACTACTGATAGACTCTGATATATCTAAATTCATTTTGACTTTGGGAAGCATTACTTGTTGTAAAGAAGCAATGAGCCAGCAGGTGGCAGCATATCCTCACCCTTGAGAGCAGAACACTTAGTGAAAAGCCCCTACCTGGGCTGGAAACAACACAAAGTGATTCTTTTCTGCAGAAGGCTGTACAAGGATGGTAAAGTACCTCTTCTCAGAGTCCTTGTCTCCTAGGAGTGCTTGCTCATTCGTCCTTCTCATATCACTTGGGCGACCTTGTCATTTCTTGGACAAGTGTGCAAATTTCTGCCACAGCCGACTGGTCTAAAGGCTGAGTCACAGCTACCCCTGTGAAGTGTGTTCTCCAGAAAAGCAATACCTTCAAACATACTTCAGGGCGATGAAAACAGCCATATGGAGCCACGTGTCTTTATTGCCTAGACAATAAAGTATCCTTGTATGAACTCAGCACCACAAAGCCACGAATGCTGTGTTCCTTGAACTTCGGGGTCCATAGCTTACCTCTTCACTTCACAGGCAAAGCGCCTGAGGCAAATATATAGGATTTAGCGTTTTTCAAAGAAGAGAGCTTCTAATATTGTGGATAGCTGCTGAGCATCCCAGGTTTTATTTCACTTGCTGCTGAGACTGATCTTAGAGGGATTTGAGAAATAACAAGAACTTCACAGAAGTCAGCTGCCAAGAGCAACCTCCTATGCTCTGACCTTAGCAGGCTTCTTCTGTCTTCTCTACATGCACTGAATTCCTCTTGAGGGAGAGTTTTTTCAGTGTGGACAACTCAGTTATCATCAACTCCAGCTACATATTGAAGACACCTTATGTTGGGAAAAATGAGAACCTAGCACAAAGGTTTTCAACCTGTAGGTCACGGATGCTATGGGTCCTTGAAAGACCCTTTCACGGGAGTCATATATCAGAACCGAGCACATTAGATTTTTACATCACAATTCATAACTAGTAAAATTAGGTATGAAGTAGCATGAAAATAATTTTATGGATGGGGGTCACCACAACATGAAGAAGTGGATTACAGCATTAGGAAGGTTACGAGCCACTGGCCTAGCAGAAAAAGGATATCAGAGAGAACTCAATGATGGTCTATCTCATGAACTTCTGATTTGCTGACTTTGATTCTTGACCCCTTGAGGTGGTTTGAATGAAAACTGTTACTTATAGTATTTGAATTCTTGGTGCTCAGTTCAAAGCTCTTCTTTGAGGAGGTGCTACACATGTGTTGAAGGAAGTGTGTTTCTGAGAGTCCCCTTGAGATTCTAATCCCAGTTTGTTCTCTTGTCATTGTGTGTGATGTTGAAGATATGATTTTTAACACCCCTTCCCAGCCTTGTGCTGCTGTATGCCTCCTGCCATTCTGGATTCCATTTCTGGAGATGTAAGTCCAAATAAGTCTTTCTACTATTAGCTGCCTTAATTATTATGTTTTATTATAGAAACAGAAAATACACTAACACATCTCTGATCTTATTCAACTCAGACTGCTTGATTGCTAGTTGTATTTGTTAGTTTTATATCACTTTGACCCAAGAATGAGTCATTTGGGAATAGAATTCTCAATTCAGAAAATGTCGCTATAAGAGAAGCCTATAGGCAATTCCATCAGGAATTGTTTTTGACCGACTGATGAGGAATGGCCCAAGTCATTGTGTGTGGTACCAACATTATTCAGATGGTCCTAAGTTATATAAGGTAGCAAGCTGAGCAAGCCATGAGGAGCAAGCCAATAAATACTGTTCCTCCATTGTCTTTGCTTCAGTTTCTCCCTTCAAGTTCTTGCTCTGATTTTCTTCAGTGATACGTTGTGAGCTATGAGTTGTAAGAAGAAGCAAGCCTTTCTTCCTGAACTTGCTCACATGGTGTTTTATCAAAACAACAGAAATCCTACTAAAACCATAGTCATCACTCTGTAGTACAAAAGCACCCTGATGTCATTCTTAACTTGATCATTTAATCTTCAACTCTACCCATAACTTCTGAAGCAAACATCAGAAGCTGCTTATCTTGGATCTTATTTCAAAAATAAATCTGTAAGCTAATGAGATCTGTCCCCCTGCGTTATACTAAAACCAAATATCTCAGTAGAAATAGATTAGATTGAGAAGACACAGAAAGTTCAATGAGGCAGAAGAAAAATAACAATAATAGATGCAGACTACAAAATTACAGTGATTTAGGGAGCAAGAAGATGGCTGTGGGTGACAGGTAGATGAGGATTCAACAGGTGAGTGACATATAATCACAGAGAGAAAACACAATGGTCAGCACAAACAGAATTCTTAAAAATCACAAAGGGTGACTAGAGAGTACTGTGAATTGTAGAAGCACTCTATTGCCTGACTAAAGGATGTGACATTCATGAGGGTCTTAATACCTGGTGAAAATGTTAATTCAGAGTGGGGAGGCATTCGATGGATTTTTCCTAACTGAGGTCATAAAGCTTGCATAGCTAATGAACTTGGCATGGCAAACTGCTTTAGACATCATAGGAGGCAGACATGCCCAGTGCTGTTTACTAATGTCTCTTATTAACTGTATATCAATACTAAGTATATGGGGTATGTCTTTCAATACAAGCCAAGCCAAGCCAAGAATATGCATCAAAACATGGGATTTCATACTACCTATTGTCTAATAAGCAATAAAACACCCAAAAAGAAGACTAATGAAAAGGCTGCAGTGGGATTTCCTGAAGGCATTTACTCCTTGAGAAGTTAGTTTTTCATCTCTACTTCTGTTTTGCTAGGAAATGATCCCAGTTGTGACTTCCACGTCTTCAATCAAGAGTCAGTCCTGACTTTAGATAAGAACATTAACCTTCTTAGCCCTCAAATCATTCTTCTTTCAGAGTTTTTTTTTTTTTTTTTGCCTCTGAGCAACATTGGCTTCTAATCAGTGGCTTTGCATGCCTGTGCAGCCCTAAGAGGGTCTACAGAGCTCTGTGAGTCTGCAGGCAAAATCAGTTCATTCTAAATGATTCTACTGATTATTTTAAGTACAGCATTTGTCACTATGTCCTTTGTGAACAAGGAGGCACCAGCATTTTCTTTGGCAGAAAGGAATCCCTAGAAGTAGAACTAGAAACAATTTAAGATCTTATATAAAGTTTAGTCTTTCAAATAAAAATGCTCAAAATGGAATTCTCTTGACTTGGCCAAAGCCATAGTATGCTATGGGACTTTATGTTACAAATCAAAGCCTTTGAATGCCCAATATCCTGAATTTTGAGGTGTAGTTTTTGCAAAAAGATGACTAATAATGCAAATTCATGATTTAATCATTCTTTCCACTGAGGGAGAGTTAAATAAGTTGACTCAAACATGTGATACCTTCAAGGCAGAAGGTGATTTAAACTTTGAGTGCACAAACCCCATTGCTTTTCTGGACATATTTGTATTTCAACTTCAAATTCGCTTCTGTGGCTGCTATTCAAGAATATTTTTTCTGTTGCATGTGCAGTTCTTGTGATGGAAAATCACAGCTTCATAGGGCCTGAGTGTTGTGGTACTCTGCTGAGATGGAGCAGGACCCAACTTCCACCACGATGGCTGTGGCTCTCCTTCATTTTACCACTTCATCAATTTTCATTACCTTGACATTTCTCATGCTTTGATGTGTGATATGAAATGGTAGCCTTGGCAAAAGATAAGGAGATGAGGCTTCACAGAGACACAGAACACTTGCCAAAGGAAGCTATGGAAAACGGATGTGACAAGGTTATTCAGATTGCTTCCTTAAGAAATTTTGGCTCAGCTCTTTGTTAGGATGCCTGCAATTCTGCATCACCTGGGTAGCGTGTTTCTCTCACAAATTTGTCGAGGATGCCTATAACATCCCTGTGTACATGGAAAGTTATTGCCTTGTAGGGAAAATGAGTTTCTGGCCACCTAGGAAAAATTCTTCCACACTATTATTTCCCTTATAGCTGCTGAGACCTCACAATTAGAAGGACGGCCTTTCATTGTAATATGGATATTACTGACTCTCTTTTCATGGCTTTTATTTTTATTTTGTTAGTAATTCTGGCATTGCAGGTTCTTATCCAGTTCAGTGCCACAATGCAAATGCAGACTGTCTTGATTTTTCTCTCTCCTTAAGCGCTATAAGGAATACATGTGAGACAGGATCTAATAACCAACCAATTCCGAAGGCATGGGAACCTTATATCTGGATGGTTGCTTTGGTGGGTTACATGTGTTGTGCTGGCTGTGCAGTGTAATTCAATGGGTCTATGGTGAATTTGTCCGTGCTGAAGAGCTGTGTTGGTTCTGTTTTATATGATTTCTACAGTAATAGTTTTCTATTCCCAAACAGTTAGCACAATGAAACTAAGCATTGAAATACTGTTAATGCTCCTGAAACATGCATTCTACTTTTAGGGTTTTTGTTTTTTTTTTTAATATATTGTCTGTACACTTGCCTCAAGTAAATCTCAGCAGGTGAGAGTCATGGAGGAGCATTTTTCTCACTTTGGATCTACTTCTTCCAAACTTTCCTACAAAGGGAGGAGTATAGACTGGAGAACAGGGCACAATATATGCAGTCAAATACATTGGCCCCAATGCAGTCATTCCAAAGTACTTTGGAATACTTGGATGATACTGACAGGAACTGAAAATGGAGATGCATCATTTTTGTTTTTTATTTTTTTTTTTTTTTTTAGGTGGGGTTTTCACTCTTTTTGTATCTTCCATTTTTAGTGTCTTCTGATGGCAGGACCTAACAGATCCATTAGTTTTACCAAGGAGTCAGGAACACAAACTGATGGATTCATCCAGTATCTCCTGATTGGGACAGAGGAAATTGGTGTGAAGCGAGAGCAATATATAAATAGTGGGCACTACACATTATTCATCAAAAAGAACAGTGACACTGTTGAGCAAATACAACTAAGCCTCCCCTAAATTTCAACCTGGGGTAAGAAATTGCCCCTTAGTGGATTTTAGCTTTTGAGTGGCAAATACTGACTATTCTTTTGTCCAAGGATATCTTTGTTCTGCAGAAAGAATCTCTTGTGTACTGTATGGATATATCAGCTGTTAATTAAAAAAAAAAAAAAAAACCCTATGGGATATAGGAAATGGTAGATTAGAAAGTGAGATGTCCAATAGGAATAAAGAATTTGGGAATAGAGTCAAGGGTGGGAGAATTTAACCCTGGACATAAAATAGAACAGACACATGACAGCTGAACAGAGGTAACCAGCCACGTGGCAGAAAGTAGATTAGAATAAATGGGATATTAAGATATGAGCTAGTTGGAGAATAAGCCAAAACTTATGACCAAGGTATTTATAAATATATTTGAGTTTCAGAGTCATTATTCTGGGAGCTTTCTGGGAGGAAAAACACTACAAGACACTTTCCATTCCCTCAAGGCTGCTGGACACATCATACTGACTTCTTATTTCACATCTGCATCAGCCTAATATAAGCTGTGGGATCTTGACTCTTTTTAGAGAGAGTTTCACCTGTAACTATCACAGCAGAAGTGAAGATATTGAAAACACACACCTTTGCCTTCTCACTTTATCTATCTGGTTATGGAAAGAATGAACACCAAGAAATTGGGTTTCCTTAGGAATCTTATCATGGAAAGACGGGAAAGCCTGGATTAAGAACTGTGGAGAAAGCTGAGTGGGAATGTGCTTGCTTTATGTGCACAACACCCTGACTTCAATCTCCAATACCTCAGAATCATCAACCTATAACAAAAATCCTAGAAAGCAAGCAAACAAGCAAAAACAAAAAACTGAATCCTGGCACTAGCCAGAAAAGGAACTTGTCTCCCAGAAAAAAAGTTATCCAATTCTCATAATTTGTCAGATTACCTTGCAGGAGAGTATCATGTCCTTGCATAGCTCAGTAGAATTGGACCAGACTTGTGTGATGAGGGAATAAAAGAATGCCAGACAGATGGGCACAGAGAAATCTAGAGTCAGGTAAGCTGGGCTTTCAGATGGAGAAGTTACAGCACCCTAGAATCTCAACCTGTTTATGATACAGATATGAACAAACAAGTGGCTTTTAACATATAACTCAACGACAAGGTGATGTTGTTACATGCAGATAAACAACGAACCAGGGTTATTATATACAATTGAGTGATCGAATAGCCATAGAAGAGATCTCTCTAAGGGAGTAGTCTTCAGCTATAAATCTCTGGATTGGGGGAGAAAACCACGGTGAACATTTCCTTCACCCTGGGGGGTGAAGTTTTCCATTCATTTCCATTCATCCATGGGTTTGAGGCTCTGGTCTCCTTGACATGCCCATGCCCATGTTAATAGGACAGATTTACTCAGGGCTTCAATCACCCCATACTTTCTTCCTACAGGGCAGACAGGAGCAAAGACAATGCTGGATCAATGAAGGACAAAACCACACAACCGGATCAGGACTGTGTAGTTAGGCATGCCTCTTAGCTACTAGCTAAACCTAAATTTGACAGTGGGAACCTGAAGACAGATTTCAGGTGGGAGTGTTAATGGACTTCTTTGTTCTTCTTAGTACAGTCCCCTGACATTAGTATTCTCCTGATTTTCATTATTTATTACCTTCATTGATGTACTGAGCACGGGTAGGCAAACCTAGACTTTTTAGGGATGCTAGGGCCCAGGCTCTAGCCTAATAACACTGGTCAGGTAACCTATTAACTTTTTTCTAGAATCATTTTAACATATAGGTTTATTTATTTGTTTACTTGCACATCTCTCTGCATGTGTGCACATGTGACTATGTGTAGGAGTCAAAGGGCAGCTTGTTGGTGTCAGTTTTCTCCTTCCATAATTAAGGTCCTGAGGAATGAATGTGGGTTATCAAGCTTTGTGGCAAGTGCCTTTATTTACCCAGGGAGCCATCAAGCTGGCCCTAAGTGTATTTTGTAATTGGTAGACAGTTGAACCTTTTATGGAGTAGCCAGTGATGTTTTTGGCACATTTATATATTGTGTAATGATGAAGTCAGGAAATTTAGGCAATCCATCATCCGAAACACCATCTCTTTGTGATGAGAACATCAAATCTTGTCTTTGAGGTTGTTAACTGTAATCACCTTTCTGTGTAATAGCACATCAGAATTTATTCCTTTGCTCTGCCTGTGACTTTGGAGTCACTGTTTTGTCCCTCTCTGAACTGTTTCTTGAAGCTCAGCCTCCAGAATCCTTTGCCCCCCATCCCTAGTGCTTTGAAATGCAGAGGTTTGGTAAGCAGCAGACTTCACAGCAGGCTTCACAGCAGACACAGCAGCAGCAGAAGAAAAAGTAGCAGCAGAAGCAATCCTGATGTGTGCCACTGCTCACAGCACTCAGGGCCAGCTGATGATTTGACCCACTTTAAAGCATAAGTCAGCAAGGCTGGGAGAGACCAGCCCCCATGGGTTAATCCACTCAGACATAAAGCCACCCCTTCCCATTGTTCCTTTTATTGCTTGGGGTTATTGTAAGGGTGCAGAGATTAATTAGCAGATTTAAAACCTTGAAAGCTTCACCACATAATTTTTGTCATCAGCAAACTTGGGAAAACTTAAAAAACAATGAAGGCACTAAATCATTTTAATTGCAAATTGAACTGGTGCATTTATAGGATATTTTATTGCTTGTCTTCTGAACAGACAGCCGCCTTAATGTGTCCTTAGACACTAGAGTTCATAGCTGGCATGCTCTCATGGAAATTCTCATGTTGGTGCGAGGAGGTGGGATTTGCCAGTAGCAACTGGCCTCAACACACACAAGCTGTTTCTGCTTTAAGAAACCCCAGCATCTGAAAGCCAGAAGGTGCAAATAAAGTATGTCAGGGCATTGCACATGGCACAAAAGTGTCTCCTTTTTAATAAAGGACAATTAGGATTCTGAGGTAGTACTTTTGCTACTCTTCCTATGGCGCTCTTTAATTGGGAGGATTTATTTTGCTCTCAGGTACTGCGGAGACATGCTTGCTGCCTTCAGGAAATTGTGGAACACCTGCAGAGCATGGTCCCCACAAAGCTGCATGCAGTGACAGTGAACCCAGGTGCAGAGAAATTGTCTCCCAGCTGCAGGCACATACTGTGCCCTCATCTGTACCAGGCTGACATTCTCCACCCACTCCACCTCCATTTGCTCTGTGATAACATTTGAATGTGCAATGACCCCTTGCCTTGAACACTTGTTCCCAGGCTGACTCTGCTGCTGGGGAACTTCTGAAACCTTGTGGCTGAGACCTGACAGGTAGAGGTAAGTCACAGGGGACAGATTTCTTGAATCTGACTTCCATTTGAACCTGAGTCTTTTTATTTTTCCCTCCTGTTTCCTGACTGCTACTGTGATGCAATCCGTCCATGGCAGGTCATATGACCACGATGGACCATATAACTTGAGATCACAAGCCATAATAAGCCTCCTCTCCCTTAAGTTGTGTCTTGTCTGGTATTTCCTCACAAAACTGGCAAGAGTATCTAATGCACTGGGCAAGATGAGGAAGAGGTAACTCAGAGGTCCTGTCACTTGCTTATTTAAAGAAAATAATAAAGCAAATGAAAGCAGAGAGAGAAGACTGTACAATGTGGGTATCATGAGTGATATCTATTATTGGCAGGTTAATAGAAAGTTGGAGACCCATCAGGGCTACATGAGGCCCTGTCTCAAAAAAAAAGAAAGACCAAGAAGATCATGCATAAACAAAATTCGGAAAGTAAGCAGTAGTGTTAGTACTAGGCAGCTGCCTCTCCTCTGATATTTATGGTCTGCTTAGATTGCATGAGCTCATAATGACCACATCCTCCTGAACTCTTGGTGGGTGGGAAGCATGCCCTTTATACTCCTATCTGGCCCACAAGGTCAGGTCTTATGCCACTTTTACTCCTTCCACCATGATCTTTCCAGATTCACAGTATTTCATCTGGGTTGCTAACAATTGCAGAGGAGGGGCCGTGCCTGGCTCCCCAGTGACCAAAACGGATCATCCTGAAAGGCTGTGTCTGCATGTGGTTCTTTGTGCTGTCTATGGCAGAGTTCCCTGTCTAGTTTCTGTGGAGAGGCCATGGGGACAGAGCACATGCCCAACAGGGACAAAAGTACAAGAACTATCTTTAGCTCACGTCTGTCGCTGGCTCCCATTTCTCAACTTTTGAGTGTATGCCTGTGACTTTTAGCTGATTCTTCCAATTAATATGCAGCTTACTCAGATGTTATGATGCCTGTTATTTCCCAATTTAAAAAAAAGTCAAACATAGATGTAGAATATGTACTTCATAGCTATGTTTTTTGTATGAATAGTTCCATTCTGAGGACAATAATTTGTAAGAGCTACTGTTTTAACAATTTGAGTAGGTAGCATCCTAGGATTATACTGCACTTGTACATTTTTCTATCATGTAACTAAATTAAATTGGTTTATTATTAATATCAATTACAGAAAAATAATTCCTACCTTCCAAAGGTTGAAACATGCATGGAATTGTTTAAGATAGAATTTCATGGAGAAATTTTCTTGAATTAACTAATTAATATGCCTTTGTGTGTGCATTTCTCCTTATTATATCTGGATTGTATGTATATTTGTTACAAAGGTTCTCTTATACCTTTATTTTTATTATTCAGATGTCATAATACAAAACAGACTGTCAAAGATATATGCTTCAATCGATATTCAAAAAATGAAGCATATATCTTTGACAGTCTGATAGCCAGAAAGTAGGAGAATGTTCACCAACTACTGTCCCCATCCTCACTCCTGTCTTCACTATGAGAAGATGACACATGCTCTGAGCCCAGCTGTTGCATCTCAGTGCAAAACCTTTTTCAGCTCACCAATGATATTTCACAGAAGCTAGAGTAACCAAGGTCATATTTCAACTTTGGGGACTTTGAATTATATTTTATTCCAAATACTGAACTTAGTTACTACATAGAAGCTATCTATTTCTGAGGTAGTATATGCAAAACGTGTGAGCATAGGCGTGCTATGAAAAATATGAGGAGTGATGTGGGAATAGAAATCAAAGATGACCAGCGGACAGTTGTAAGAATGAAAGAAAATTATGGAATCAAACTATGCAGGGGAAGTTTGAACTGAGCATAAACCAGAGTCAATTTCACCCTGTGGCTCTCACTCATGGTGATTGATTGGCTTTACTTGAGGAACTGAGAAAGCCCAGGATGTAGATGACTTGCAATGTGTCTTTGTAAGAATAGAAAAAAGACATTACCTTTAGAAGTTACACATTTTAGTCCAAGTAGCCATCAGGGACACCTTTGTGTGAACTAGACACAAACATTCTTTTTGCTGGGTAAATTTAGCCTCATCCACAAGCCCTTGTTGGCTGAAGTCTTTACTTGCCTTTTCAACTTATCCTTGTCCAGAGAAGAGGTAAGAAGACTATCTATGGAAGCCATGATGAATTCCTATCTCTATCTCTGGATAGTAGAAATTTAAAAAGTATATGTTAAAAAAATTCTCCCAATATATGAATGATTCAAATGAAGAAGGGAAACATCAAAATAGATAATAAACAAAGAACTTGGCCCATACACTCTCTATTCCTTCATTTAGCAGTTATTAATCCCACGTTGAAAGTACATATTTTTAAGAAGCACCTGAAGTTGATGAACTTCTCTTTAGAGGTAGGAGAGTTTTTATAGGTTTCTGGTAGCTTTCTTCATTTAAAAAATATGCATTTTACCAACTCTATAAAAATTTCACTCAATGTATTTTAACCGTATTCACCCAACTCCTCTCACCCTAACTCCTCCAAGATCCATGCCTTGTTGTTTTTAGCTTTTCAAATAATGAATTTTTATCATATTACTTTTTCCTCCAACTCCTTTCTGTATGCATACAAATACATATTGTCCTCTCTCCCTCTTCCTCTCCAACTCCATCTCCCTCTCCCTCCCTTCCTTCCTCCTCCCCTCTCTCTGTGTGTGCATGTTTGTGTATGTTTGAATTTCATGAGAAGAGGTATCATTATGTAGCCCTGACAAGCCTGTAGCTTGCTAGATACACCAGGATAGACTTATTCTCATTGAAAATGTCCTATATCTGCCTTCTGGGAGCTAGAGTTAAAAATACTACTATACCTAGCCCTCTTTCCCTTTTAGCACGCATACACACACACACACACACACACACACACACACCATAAAGAATAGTAAAAAAGAACACAAACTGAAAAACAAAATGAGAAAAATCCCATTCAGTCCAGTCCATTTTTAATAATCCATGAATCCATCTTGTTCCATCCATATACTCCTGCTTGTGGGGCATTCACTGGAGTGTGATCAACCTACCAAGAACCACAACCTTAAAGTGCCAGGGACCAGCCTCAGCTTGGAAAGAGGTTCTGAGGAAAGGGTGTTGGGTAGCAGTAAAAACAAACAACTGGAAGTCAAATCATGGGTCAAAGCTGATGGCATATGCTCTGCTCAAGACAGCTTTTCAGCCTGCTTTCTCTGTGTTCTGTTTGCTTTCTCTCTGATCTGCTTTCTCTGGAGATCTCCAAACAGCTCTCTCTCACAACATTCTGCTGGAGAGAGTTCTCCAAGCAATTTTCCCTTGCTATTCTAAAAAATTTCTCTGGATTGTTCATTTCTTGCAGATTATACGCCCAGTCTTTTATTTTACATATCAATCCAGTCATTTACTTTAGGTTCCCTTTTGATTATCCTATAAATCAGGATCCTGGGACCCCACCTCCTTAATTGTTGGGAAACAGCAAGTACACATTGTCTTTTAACATTGCAAACGAATTCAGAGATCTGTCTGCCTCTATTTAGCACAGATGATAAGCTAGCTGGGTGGGACCCCATCCACAAATTACCATTTTTGCCACATCTAGGCCTGGACTTGGTATGTCCCAGGCTGACTTTAATTTATATTGCATCCTTATATTTTGCATACTTGAGAAATTACATACTTTTGAACTGAACTCATGTTTCTACAGTTATTTTCCACAGCCTTAAGGCTTCGGACCCTGAAGATCCCAGCTTTTAACATTTTGCTAAAGCATTAGCCACACCTTTACCTCCCTGACTTGAGCTGTCTCTGATTATCATGAAGTCATTAGCTTTAACAGGAAGGACATTCCATAACGGAGGAATGTAAAATATGTACATTATTATACAAAGAAATCTTATGCTCACGGCAGCCATCAACACTCGCGAAGGAGCATGTCCACAGCCATGCTGGAACCAGAATTTAAAAAAACAAAAAACAAACAAACAAATAAAACCATGATCTTCTCCCACAAAACTCATCACCTGTCAATAGTGCATTAATGCCCTCAGGAAGAATCAGATAAAATTTCTTCCATGGTGAGCATGACCACCTGCTTCTCTGGAGAACAATAACCAACTTCATCTGAAAAGTTCCTTCTCAAGGTCATTCTGAAGTAGAATGTCCCAGTACAGGGGCTGACACAGTGAAAAACATATATCCAGAGAAAACCATTCAATACCTCACCCCCTCCTTCTGTCTCATCTAGATTTAAGAGCTTCATGCTGAAATTGCCTGGCAATCAGCAGAAGGATTAAAGTTCAGAGTGACAGACAGAGAAAGAGACATTCTCTTTACTTCAGAGTTTATTAGATAGTTTATGTCATTCTAGTCTGAATACCAAGATTCTGGGGAACTTTTGACTATATTCTACAGTCTCTGATAGAATGGAGACCTAGTTACCACCTCACCATGATGCAATAAGATAAAGTATTAAAGACTGAGGAGCATGGAATCACTTTTTGACTGTAAATGTAATGTTTTTCACAGAACTCCCCCATTTTTTTTCTATTCTGGAGAATGCTACAATTTAAATGTTGATATATTCTGTAATTAAATACATTTATGAGGGAATAGGCTATTCACACTATCCCACCCAACAGACCCACTTGCCTCCAGGAGGGCTGCTCTCATGTGGGACACAGTTCTGCCTGTCTCTCAGGAGGCCTACTCCAATCTGGAACATAGATACCTTTGCCTCCCAGAAAACCTGCTCCAACCCAGGACAACAAACACAGAGACAACCAGATGACAAAAGGCAAGAAAAGAGCATAATCAACAAAAGCCAATACAATATTGTACCCTCAGAATCCAGCTCTCCTACTAAGCAAGTCCTGAATATCCTAACTCTCCTAAAGAGTAAGACTATGACCTTAAATCTCATCTCATGAATATGATAGTGGTTTTTAAAGAGGACATAAATAATTTCCTTAAAGAAATACAGGAAATTAAACAAAACAGGTAGAAGACCTTAAAGAGGAAACAAATAAATCCTTTAAAGAAATTAAAACACACACACACACACACACACACACACACACACACAATCAAGTAAGTGAAGGAAATGAATAAAATGGTCCAAGATCTAAAATGGAAATAGAAGCAATAAAGAAATCACAACGGGAGCAACTCTGGAAATGGAAAACCTTTGAAAGAGAACAGGAACTACAGAAGAGAACATCACCTGTAGAATATAAAAGAAGGAAGAGAGAATCTCAGTCATAGAAGATGCCATAGAAGATATTAATACCAAATGCAAAAAGTTCCTAACTCAAAATATCAAGGAAATTTGGGACACTATGAAAGGCCAAACCTAAGAATAATATGAATAGAAGAAAGCTAAGATTCCCAGTACAAAGGGTCAGAAAACAACTTCAACAAAATCATAGAGTGGCCATATCTAATATCCAATGAAATAAACTTTCAACCAAAAGTTATCAAAAGAGATGGGGAACTTCATACTCATTAAAAAAAAAAAATAGTTCACAAATATGGCATCTCAATTCTTAACATCTGTGCCAATGGCACCCACATTCATAAAGAAATATTTCTAAAGCTCAAATCACACATCAAACACCACATAATAATAATGGAGGACTTCAACACCCAACTCTCACCAATGGACAGGTCATCAAAACAGAAACTAAAGAAAGAAAGCATAAAATTGACATGGTATGAACCAAATGGATTTAACAACTCCCTAGAGAATCTTTCACTCCATTACAAAAGAGTAAGTCAATTAGAAACAAAGAGAAAAAAAACGAAACAAAACAAAAAAATCAATAAAACCAAGAGATGGCTCTTTGAGAAATCAGCAAGATAGACAAACCCTTAGCCAAACTAACTAATAAACAAAGAGGCAGCATCCAAATTATCAAAGTCAGAAATGAAAAGGAAGACATAACAGAAACTGAGGAAATTAAAAAAAAAATTATTAGGTTTTATTTCAAAGCCTGTACTCCATGAAACTGAAAAATCTAAAGGAAATGGATGATTTTCTAGACAGATAACACTTCCTAAAGTTAGATCAAGACAAGGAAACCTATCTAAATCATTGCAGAATCCCTAAGGAAATAGAAGCAGTCATTAAAAGTCTCTCAACCAAAAATAGTCTAGGTTTTAGTGCAGAATTCTAAGATACTTTGAAAGAAAAGTTAATATCAATACTTTTCAAACATTACACAAAATAGAAACGGAAGGAATACTACCTAATTAATTTGATGAGGCTACAATTACCCTGATAACATAAACCACAAAGACTCAACAAAGTAAGAGAAGTTAAGACCAATTTTGCTTATGAATATTGACACAAAAATACTCAATATAATTCTCACAAACCCAGTGGTAGAACACATCAAAACAATCATTCACCACCATCAAGTAGGCCTCATCCCAGGGATGCAGGAATGGATTAAAATAAAAAAAAATCCATCAATATATTCCACTATATAAACAAACTTAAAGAAAAATATACTCGATCATCTCATTATATAGTGGGGAAAAAAAAAAAAAAACCTTTGACAAAATCCAACACCCCTTTATATTAAAAGTCTCAGAGAGATAAAGGATTCAAGGCACATACCTAAACATAATAAAAGCAACATACAGCAAGCTGACAGTCAACATTAAATTAAATGGAGAGAAATTTGAAGCAATCCCACTAAAATCAGGGACAAGGCAAGGCTACTCACTCTCTCCCTAATATTAAATATAGTACTTGACATTTTAGATAGAGTAATAGGACAACAAAATGAGATCATGATGATATAAATTGGAAAAGAAGAATTCAAAGAATCACTATCCACAGATGATGTGATACTGTACACAAGTGAACACCCAGCCCAAATTCTAACAGAGAACAATTACAGCTGATTACCAAATCAGGAAACTGGCTGGATATAAAATTAACTCAAAGAAATCAGTAGCTTTCCTTTATGCAAAATATAAATGCACAGAGAAACAAAGAACTCAGGAAGCAACATGCTTCATAATAGCCACAAATAATATAAAATATCTTGGTGTAACACTAACCAAGCAAGTGGAAGACCTTCATGACAAGAATTTCAAGTCCCTGAAGAAGGAAATTGAAGAATATATCAGAAGATGGAAAACATCCCATGCTCAAGGATAGGTAGAATTAGGATAGTGTAATGGTCATCTTACCAAAAGCAATCTGCAGATTCAATGCAATCTCCATCAAAACAACACAATTTTTCATGGACCTTGAGAGAGCAATTCTCAACTTCCAGGAAAACAAGTAACTCTATTTAAAAAAAAAAAATGGGTTCAAAACAACACTGAGATTCCACCACACAACAGTCAGAACAGCTAAAATCAAAAACTCAGGTGACAGTAGGTCCCTAACGAGGATGTAGAGAAAGAGGAACATTCCTCCAATGTTTGTAGGATTGCAAGCTGGTACAACCACTATGGAAATCAGTCTAGCAGTTCCTCAGAAAACTGGACATAGTACTACCTGAGGACACAGCTTTACCACTCCTGGGCATATACCCAAAAGATGTTCCAACATATAACAAGGACACATGCTCCACTATGTTCATCTTTATTTATAATAGCCAGAAGCTGGAAAGAACCCAGATGTCCTTCAACAGAGGAATGGATACCGAAAATGTGGTCCATTTACACAATGCAGTACTGTTCATTTATTAAAAACAATGACTTCATGAAATTCTTAGGCAAATGGATGGAACTAGAAAATATCATCATGAGTGAGGTAACCCAATCACAAAAGAACACACATGGTATGCACACACTGATAAGTGGATATTAGCACAAAAACTGGGAATACCCAAGATACAATCTATAGACAATATGAAGTTCAAGAAGAAAAACAGACCAACGTGTGGATGCTTCAGTCCTTCTTAGATGGCAGAACAAAATACTCATGGGAGGAAATACAGAGACAAAGTGTGGAGCAGAGACTGAAAGAAAGGCCATTCAGAGATTGTCCCACCTGGGGACCCATACCATATACAGTCACCAAACCTAGACACTATTGTGGATGTCAAGAAGTTCTTGCTTACAGGAGCTTGAAATAGTTGTCACCTGAGAAGCAATGCTAGAGACTGATGAAAACAGAGGCAGATGCTTGCAACCAGCCATTAAACTGAGCACAGGGTCCTCAATGGAGGAATTAGAGCAAGGACTGAAGGAGCTGAAGGGGTTTGCAACCCCATAGGAAAAACAATATCAACCAATCAGACCCCCAAGAGCTCCTAGGTCCTAAACCACCAACCAAAGAGTACACATGGAGGGACCCATGGCTCCAGCTGCATATGTAGCATTGGATGGCCTTGTCGGTCATCAATGTGGGGAGAGACCCTTGGTCCTGTGGAAGCTAGATGCCTCAGTGTAGGTGAATGCCAGGTTTGGGAAACAGGAGTGAGTGGGTGGGGGGAGCACTCTCATAGAATCAGGGGGAGGGGAGATGGGATATAGGGATTCTGGGGGAAAATCGGGAAAAGGGATAACATTTGAAATGTAAATAAAGAAAATATACAATAGAAGAAAGGAAAAAATCGGGTACAGAGATAAACAAAAGAATTTTCAACTGAGGACTCTTGAATGGCAGAGAAGCTCCTAAAGAAATGATGAGTCCTTAGTTATCAGCCAAATGCAAATCAAAACGACCTTGAGGTTCAAGATCAAAAACTTAGGTGAAAGCAGATGCTGGCTAGGCTGTGGAGAAAGAGATACACTCCTCCATTGCTGGTGGGATTGCAAACTGGTACAACCACTCTGGAAATCAATATGGAGTTTCCTGAACAAATTAGAAAGAGATCTACGTGAAGACCCAGCTATACCACTTTTGGGCATATACCCAAAAGATATCCCAGCATGCCACATGGACACATGTTCTACTGTGTTTATAGTGGTCTTATTTGTGATAGCCAGAAGCTGGAAACAACCCAGATGTCCCACTAAGGAAGAATGGATACAGAAAATGTGGTTCATTTACACAATGGAATACTATTCAGCTATTAAGATGAGGACATTTGCAGGCAAATGGATGGAACTAGAAAATAACATCCTGATTGAGGTAACTCAGACCCAAAAGGACATGCATGGTATGTACTGTACTGACTAATAAGTGGATATTAGCTAAAAAAAAGTACAGAATATCCAGGATAGAATCCCCAGAAATCAAGAAGGTTAACAAGGTGAAGGGCCCAAGTGAGGAGAGGATGCCCAAATCCCACATGAGAGGGAGAAGAATCAGAAGAATCTAATCACAGGTGACAGCTCAGATGGAGGGAGGGAGCAGGGTGGGAGAGCAGACCGGGAAGGGCAAAGGGTTGGTATTTGGTATGAGTGGGGGAAACAGGAATAAAGCCCTGAGGATCAGCAGAAAGAATGGAAATGGACAACCTTGGGAGGTAGGAGGTGGAGGGACCCTCTAGAATGTACCAGAGACATGGGAGGTGAGAGACTCTCAAAAGTCAAAGGGAGGGACCTTAGATGAAATGACCAACAGTGGAGAGAGAGAGAACTGTTAGAGTACACCTCCAGTAGAATGACAGGGCATCAAATAGAAGGATGGGGTTGCCATCCCACAGTCAGAAATGCTGACCCAGAATTGTTCCTGTGTGAAAGAACTGCAGGGGCAAAAATGGAGAGGAGACTGAGGGAAACGGGGTTCAGTGACTGGTCCAAATTGGGATCCAGCTCAAGAGGAGGCTCCAAGACCTGACACTATTACTGATGCTATGATATGCTTACAGACAGAAGCCTAGCATAGCTACCCTCTGAGAGGCACAACAAGCAGCTGAAAGAGTCAGATGCAGATATTTACACCCAACCAATGGACAAAAGCCAGATACTCCTGTGGTTAAATTAGGGAAAGGTTGGAAGAAGCTGAGAGGAGGTCTACCACATAGAAAGATCAGCAGTCTCAAACTAGCTGATATGAGGTCCCTGACATCATATATATATATGAGAGGACTGCCTGGTCTGGCCTCTGTGAGTGAAGAAACACCTAACTCTCAAGAGAAGAAGCACCTTACTCTCAAGAGACTTGAGACCCCAAGGGGTGGAGAGGTCTGGTGGGGTGGGAGTGGAGGTATGGGGACATCCTCTTGGACACAGGGGAAGAGGAATTGGATGAGGATCTGCTGTAGGGCAGACTTGGAGGGGTATAATGATTTGATTGTAAAAAAAGATTATATAATAATAATAATTTTAATAAAACGATAGAGCAGAGACTGAAGGAATGGCCAACCAATAACTCGGCCAACTTAAAACCTGTCCTATTGGAGAAACAGCAACCCCTGATGCTGTTAATGATACTCAGTTCTGCTTGGAGACAGAAGCCTAGTGTAACTGTTCTCTGAGAGGTTCTATTGAGTAGCTGACTGAAGCAGACACAGATATCTACCATCAAACATTGTATGGAGGTTGGGGCCTCTTATGGAAGAATTGGGGAAAGCATTGAAGAGCCTCAGGGGATGGGAACCCCACAAGACGACCAACAGTTTCAACTAACCTGGACTTCCAGAAGCTCTCAGAAACTGAGTCACCAACCAATGAACACACAAGGGCTGGAATGAGGGCCCCAGGACATGTGCAGCAGATAAGAAGCTCAGTCTACATATGAATCCCCAACAGCTCGATCAGAAGCTCTCCAAAAAGCTGTAGTCTGACTGTTGGCATCATTTCCCAAACAGGGCTGTCTTGTCTGGCCTCAGTGGGAGAGGATGTGCCTAATCTGGCAGAAACTTGATGACCTAGGGTGGGAGGTATACCCAGGGTGGGGCACCCTCTCAGAGGAGAAGGGGAGGAGGAATGCGGGAGGGTTTCAGTGGGGGCTGTCCATGAGGACGGTAGTGCTTGGGATGAAAATTAATTTACTAATTAATGAACTTGGCCTAATGGGGAAATGAGGTGGCTAATCTGACAGAGTCGATGAGCCAGGCTGAGGGAGTGGGGGGAGGATACCCAGACTGACTCATCCAATCAGAGGAGAAGGTGAGGAGGAATGGGCCTCAGTGAGTGGTGTCTGGCAGAGGAATACCTCTTGGATGTAAATTAATTAATTAAGTAGTAAAAATACAGTTATGAGGTAGCACATCATTTTCTCTTTTATTTAAGTTATTGTTATATTTCCTTAAATAAAATTTGAAAACCTAGAAATAAATTGCTAAATAATACAATATTTAAAAATCCTTCCTATTCAGTTTGCAAGAAACTAAACTTTAAAGATATCTAGAGCCATCAACAATGAAGGATGCTTTTCTTTGCCACTAATATTGTCAGTCTAGGGAGGTGATTGTGTACTTTATGATGTAGTTTTATAATTTGTACTTTTGATTTCTATGAAGAGATACTTCTTTTGATCTTGGTTCATTTATGTTACTTATTTTCAGCTTTTAGAGTTAATTTAAAGATTTACTAAAACTCCATAGGCATTTATTATGTTTTTAAAATCATAGGATATATTTTCTCAGTTTGTCTTTAAATCATTGTACATTTATCCTTAGAAGAGGAAAAAAGTCAAGTATTTTCAAAGCTGTGAACATTTATGCTCCTTTTCTGTTTGACTTCCTAGTTAGATTTCATTCCCCACTATGAGCAATCGTACTACCTTTTGCCCATTCCTTTGCATACACTTTTTAGTGTAAGTATGGAATTCATTTTAAAACCTACTTTGGTTAAATAGTATGCTGTATACATTCCTATTATTCTTAATGTATAATTCATTTGTAATTTACTGATCTATACTTTACCAGGTCATGACACATTAGCCTCATCCGGCATTTAATTACTGCTTTAGAATAGTGCTTTCGTGTGCCTTGTATTCTATGTCATGGATCTGTCTTTCTATTTTTGTGTTAGATTTTAATATTTAGTCGGGGCCAGTCATCTTAGTTTTCATTTAATTTCCAATATTCTTTATTCATTTATTTATCTGTTCAGACATATGGTAGGGTAATTTTATTAAGCCCTTATTTGTCTTGCTTTTTTACCTACAGGCTTATGCACTCCTTATATTGATCCTCAATCTTCTAGAATATTGGAATGTAAATCCTTCAAATTAATTTAATTATCTGTACAAGAGCAGTAAGAGAGTATAGCTCATTTATACTTTGGAAAGGGGAGCTAAGATCATAGGCATTAAAAGGAAATTGAATATATGAGTTCTGCTCCTGATAAAGACAGAATACTATGGATGACATATTCCTCTTGCCTGGCAAACACAAAAGTAGATAAAATAGTTAAAACTACATTTAGAAAGGGGATATTAAGCATGAGTAATTAAAGCACATGAGGTATTTAAAAGACCCAAGTGTTCTAGAGGTAAGTTGTGTGTGTGTGTGGAGGGGGGTGAGTGGGTGGGTGGGTGTACATAGAGATACCCATGCAGGTAGGGTCAGATGTCAACCTCATATATCATTCTTCATGAGCAGATCACCTTGTTTGCTGATACATTGACTCTGGTTCATCTAGAACTTGCCATTTAATGCTGGCAAACCCCAAGGAGCTTTGGATCTCTGCCTTCTCATATTTTTCCTAATTATGTCTTTATTTTAGGGCTAAAGATCAAACTAAGTTCTACATGATTTTATGGCAAGTGCTTTTTTGACTGAACCATCTACCAAGGCCCCAAATAGGATCATAATTAATAATGTATTATATACTTAAGAAGAACTATCTGGAAGTTTAATCTTGTCAGCCTGATGTTTTTTAGAATGACCTACAGGAAAAACCCTACACAGGTGCTAATCAGGATGTGCCAAGAAGGTTTAAGTGAGGAAAGCTTACCTTGAATATGAGCAGTAACATTTAGTGGCCTAGTGTCTTGGGTTGAATAAAATGGAGAATGCTAGTTGAAAGATTGCAGAGGACCAGGCTCAGGCATTTCTGCATTCTGGAGAATGAGAGGATTGGATGTGTGTGAAGTAAAGAGTTTCAAGCAGCGATGTAGGTACAAGCCGACAAGTGACTCATTGCTGTTCTGAAGCGGCACTCAGAGACAGCTTGGAGCTCTCCTCCCTGCCTCTCGGTCGTTTTCCTCTCCCTCTCAGGTTTTCTTTCTCGCTCTGAGTTCACCTCAGACTTTTATTGGTTACACACTTCTTTGTTACACAATAATACATAATCAGAAGCCTTCTAATTATTTTCCTCAAGCTCATTATTTTTCCTAAAATCCCCATGTAACTATGTCATCAGAAAGTGCAGTTGTTCTTTTCTTCTTCTGAAGTGAGGAACAGCCACTCTACGTCCTTACTTGTATGAGTTTCCTAGTGTAATGGACTGTGTTCCTCTGAGCTGTGAGCTGGAATAAACCCCTTCCTCCTTAACTGTGTTCCTCTGAACTGTGGATAGGAATAATCCACCCCACCCTACTTAATGTGCTATTCTCAAGTGTTTTAGCACAGTGGCTAGAGAAGTAATTAATAGAAGTTCTAAACTTGAGGGCATGACTTGGAAACTCTCCAAAATAAACACCCAAAGGAAAGAATTTAAAAATGGAAATGTGTCAAGCAGCTGTGGGAAATGTTACCTGATAGTGAGTGAAGAATCAGTCTGTGAAGAACTGAGGACAGACATATTTTTAGCTCAGTTCATTTTAAATATTAGCAATATGGAAAAACTATGCTGATTCAGTACAAGATTAAGGTGCTTAAAACTAGGGAAAAACAAACAAACAAACAAAAAAAAAACAGAACAAAACAAAAATACAACTCAACATTAAGTTACACATTTGGCAACATAAGTGTCTCTTCCCTTTAAGGGTCTTTTGACAAATTATTTTTAGAAAACAACATGATTTTTCAATATTTAATGTCATCTCAGCATCTTTTTCTCATGAAATGCTTTACGAAGTAAGGACTAGCACAAGGCCACAGATTCAACTGCCTAAATTTATGATATCTGCTGAAGAAGCTCCTATGCAATAGGCATGAAGAAATCAGCTTCCTGTTCCTTTTGTCACCAGCATATCACTCTCATCTCCATTAAGCTCCATAATCCTGATGGTGACCATTAAAAAATTTAAATGAGATACAGTGCAAGCTTAGTACCAAAGACAGAGTTTACCATTGAGTACAACAATCAGTGGGTAAAGTTGGGCAATGGTCAGTGGGTCCACTGTGCTGATTTGCATTTTAGTGAGGCTTTATTTTATTTCTAAGCTTCTAAAACAGATAGCTTTATCTGAGGGAGTGTTATTCTTCTCCAAGTGATTGACAGGCCCACTTGTTAAGGGGTTGGGGGAGGCAATAGTATTTCTTGTTCTTTACTAGAAAACTTCTAGCTAGACATTAATTTTCTGATTTTTCTTGACAGTGTAGAGTACTGTGTCTCCATTCAGAGTCCATTCTTTTGCCCAGTAATTAAGGTTCTGTTTTTCTGCTTCTGGATTTATTAGCGCTAAATGTGAAGAAGGGATCCATTCTCAGTGACCTCTAAAACTACTCAACTAGCAGCAAATCAGTGGGGCCTTTACAGACTATTAAGCATATATTTAGTGTCAGAGGTGGAGAAGGTTTGTGCAAATTATTTTCTTCAAACTATCTTTGGAACCTGTCTCCTTGCAGTTTGTATTAGACTGGAGGAATATATTGAAATCTTGGCAGTTTGGGTAATTCGGGTAATTAGTTGGTCTTGAATGTGTTAGGGAATAGACTTGTGAATTCAAAGCTGCTGGTTGGGGAACAGCTCATTGTTAAGTGGACATTCTTTCCAGCAAATGATGCTGCAGTATTATATGTTCACTTGTGCAAGAGTGATCCTTGATACTCATTTCTCACCAGTTATAAAATTTAACCAGAAAAGAACTGAAGACTTAAATCTGAGATCGGCAGTTCTGAATCTGCTGGGAACACATAGGAAAAAATGCTTCAACCTTTTGAAATGGGCAAGAATGTCTTTGGGAAAAGAATCAAAACCATAGAAGGAAAGTAAAAATAAAATAATGAAGTTATCCTAAAATAAAAAAAAAATAATCCTTTTATTTACCAAGGGCAATAGTTAACAGGAGGTTCAAATAACCTGTACAGTGGGAGAAAATATTTGTGACTCATAAAGCTCAGAGTAGACTAAAATTCAGGATATGTAAGAAACAGAAAAATCAGTAGAAGAAAATAACTTAAACATCTTGATTTAAAAAGCAAGACAATGAGGCTAAACAGATATTTCTAAAAGGAAGACATAAAAATGAAAAAGAGGTTTATAAACATGTCAAACATCAGTAGTCATCAAGGAATTGATACATTTGAGAGAAGAAAAATATAGGAGGGATGGAGAAGACAATGTTAGTAATGGAGTCAAAGTATTGGTTGTACTTGCTGACAATGTCATTCTGAAGCCCACCATTTGTACAATGGATATACCCTATTACAATGTTTATAAAAGGGCAGGAGATATTACTCAGTGATTAAAAGTGATTAATGTCCTTTCAGAAGTGTAGTTTGTAATACCCACATTGGGTATCTCATAACCAACTGTAACTCCATCTCCACAGGATCTAATAGACATTTCCAGTTGCCATGAGAAAATGCATACATGTAGCGCACACATGCAACACAACACCACATACATATAAATCCAGATGACCTGAGTTTAATCCCTGCAACCACATGTTGGAAGAAGAGAATTGATTTTTTAAAATATCCTCTGATATCCATATATGCACTCTATCAAGTGCACTTGATAATAGTGATGATGATGATGATGATGATGATGTGGTGATGATGATGATGATGATGATGATGATAGCAACATCTAATTTCATTGAGAAGCTGAAAGGGTTTTCGGCCCCATGGGGAGAGCAACAATACCAACTAACCAGAGCTCCCAGGGTCTAAACCACCAGCCTGGGAGCACATAGGGAGGGACCCATGGTCCCAGCTGTATTGCTAGGGTAGGATGGCATTGTCGGGCATAGGTGGGAGAGGAAGTCCTTGGTCCCATGAAGGCTGGATGCCCCAGTATGGGGAATTCGTGAATGTGGAGGTGGGTGGGGGCACATTCTCATAGAAGCAGGAGGAAGGGGGATGGGATAGGAGGTTCTTGGGTGCGGGGGAATGGGGAAAGAAGAATCCCATCTGAAATGTGAATAAAATATCCAATTAAAAAAGATAAAAAGGGCTGGAGAGATGGCTCAGTGGTTAAGAGCACTGACTGCTCTGCCAGAGGTCCTGAGTTCAATTCCCAGCAACCACATGGTGGCTCACAACCATCAGTAATGTGATTCCATGCACTCTTCTCGAGTGTGTCTGAAGACAGCTGCAGTATGTACTCATGTAAATAAATAAATAAGATAAAAAATGACATATCATTTTATCAAAGTGAGAATAGCTTTATCAAAAAGACTAAAGGTAATAAGTACTGGTGAGATGTGGATAAGAAGGAATTCTCATGTTCTTAATGAGAATGGGAATTACCACAGTCATGGAAAATATATTGAGCTCCCTGAATAAAATGAGGAGTTGATCTATCTTATGATCCAGAAAGTCCATGATGCTATTCAGTATATATCCAAAGGCAATCCAATCATTATATCAAGAAGACTTTTGCAGTACTGTACAACACATATTCACATGGAAATGATCTAAGCATGCATAAGTAGATAAGCCAATAAAGAAAAGGTGGTGCTTTTATGCACCATGGAATACTACTTAAGCAGGAACTGGGATAAAACCCTGTCATTTATGACAGCATGGTTGCAGCAGGAGGATCACTGCGTTAGATGAAATAGTTCAGAAATAGAAAAATATGGCACAAACTCACTTCTCTGTGAAATCTAAAACCAGTTGCTCACAGAAGTTGAGACTATAGTGATTCTTACCAAGAAGTGGGTAGAATACAGGCTGGGGGTGGCGGGTGGATGGCCAGCTGTTGACCAATGCATGCTCATTAGTACATAGACAGAACTGGTAAGTTTTAGTGTGCTATCACAGAGTAGGTGGACATAGATTGTAAACATGTATTTCCAAACTATAGATAGAAAGGATCTGAAAATGTTTGTTGTATGTGATGCTCCTCTGATGTTTATCTAATCTGGGCTTGAAAGCACATGTTTCAGGGCTCTACTGGAAATTGTGAAATCCCTTGCTAAATATACACTTGGGGGCTAAAATGATGTCTCTGTGGTTGAGAACACTGGCTGCTCTTCCAGAGTTTGGTGTCTGACACCTTTATCAGGTAGCTCACAACTCTCGTTAACTCCAATTCAAGGGGATCCAACCCCCTTCCAGTTTCCATGAGCACCTTCAAAGATGTAGCAGACTCTTACACATACACATACATAAAAATGTTTTTCAAATCTTTGTAAGATAAAGATGCATGTTTGAACCATGTCAGTCCCTAAGGCACAGTGTGAACCAGAATATTCCAGCTGACTCAAGGTGGAGTCAGAGTGACGATCATGATGTTGATGTTTATGATGATAATGATTATATCTATTTTTGAATCATGTGATGATATTTGGGTACTTTTTGCCAATTTATTTGATCCCACTATGTATATAGTTATTAGTCTGTTTCAACTTTAGTACACACACTGATTTCCCAACCATCTTAGGTTTAGGAAACCAAAGATATTTCAGCTTGTGAGAGTCACATGTTCTTCAGTGTGTTATCTTCTTAGTGAGATCCTACAGCTATGAAGTCTTAGCTTCCAAGACTGTAACAGAAATCAGGAGTTTCACAGGGAGCCCCCTCCTTTAGCTCTCAGACTTTCTACTCAGCAGCTGGATAAATTACTGTCACTTTACACTCCTGTTTTACATAAAAGGAGAGAACATTTGTACTTACTTCCTGGTACTGAGCCACAGACATGTAAACACAAATAAATACTGAGACCAGTGAGTGTCACTGGTAAGAAAAAGATCTTAGGGAATTTTTGCTGTTAATACAGATACCTGGACAGCCAGACAGAAAAAGACTTCTAAATCTCAAATGGTAGTCTGTACTTGATGCTTCATATTGGGAAGACTCGTGGTTCAGCCTCCATTGCCCTCCTATTGCCTTCTCAGTGTAGGTTGTGAAGGTGATGCCACAGTGTTCTTGGTAAATTACCATAATTCTGTCTCTATGTTTTTCTTTTATCATTGTTTCCTTCTATGAGGAAAGTCTGGGTAGAGAAACAGTAGTGACAGGATGCAAAAATGAAAGATGCAGGGGTTGAAAGAAACAATCCCACCCTGGCCAGACATTTACTTATTGAAAGTGATTTTAATTTGGTTATTTGAGAAGTAGCCAGTGGCCAGCAGGAAATTTTTGTATTTTCCTCTACATGTATTTTTAGTGGAGAATTCATTCGTGGAGAGTAAGGAGGTTTAGTCTAGCAATGGAACCAATATGGAATGATTTCTCTGTACACTTAAAAAATGATTTATTTAATAGTTATGTGTATATATGTGGGAGGTGATGTCTGGGATGCACTTGAGAGTGCAGGTATTTAAAGAGGTCAGAAGAGGCAATCAAGTCCCTTGGAGCTGGAGCTACAGAAGGCTGGGAGCTTCCTGATATAGATACTGGAAACTGAATTCAAGTCCTCTGGAGAAGTAAGCCCAGCTGAGTTACATCTCCACCTCCTTCTTTCCTCCTTTAAAACATCACTGATAATAACAGGTCATGAAACATATGGACAAGGTACTCCTCTACATCTAAATTAATTTCAGTTTGTAAGTTTGAATAGTTAGAACACATTGAGAGTTGTGCTATTTGTTTGCCTTTATATTTTAGCACTTACATATTTATTACCACAGAAGTGTGAAGGTTTTATTTTCTTAATTATAAGTGGTTCTCTGGTGTGTTTGCCTATGTGTTGACAAATTTGGTCATTTTTTATGATTATTACATTTGGCTTGGAGGCAGCATGAATATTGTGATGGGAGAATAGTAAATTAGGAAATAAGATGTGCAGCTTGGTCCTTTTCGTCACCTAGTGTCTGTTGACTGACAGTTTAATAGGAAATTCTGGCAGAGCCTGTCCTGGATCAGGAGACCGTGTCACCTGCTTAGCTCTAACATCTAATATACAACTCCACAATGGAGATATTTATTTGTATGAGCCTCAGTGGACAAAGCTCTAAAATTCGATTTTGTTTGGGTTTGTTTCCTTCTTTTTTCTAACACAAAACTGTACATGTGCACAATGGCAAAATGTGTGCACACAGAGAAGAAATGATGTAGAATCTCTACACATGCACGGGACCTGAGAGTGATGTAAGGAATTCTGTTATAGCATCTTGCATTTTTTGTGTTTAGATTCATTAGCTTCTTATTAAAGAAAAAATCTTTAAGAATTAGGGGAAATAGCAATATTAATAATGCAATTTATCCTGTTTTTACAACACTAATATTTAGGTTGCTTTAGTTCTAATTACCTGTTTCTACTTCTACCTTCCTTTTCTTCTGTATATTTGATATTGGCAAAAGAACCCTGTTGTCATGGATCACAATTAAAAGCAGAAATCTTCTGAGTGATGAATAATTATTCTGTTTCAATTGAGAAAAATTAAAATGTCTCTGTCTTTTTATTTTAGTGTTTTCATTAGGATTTCCTTTTGTCTTTCAATTAAATGATAAAAATATATTTCATCTTCAGCAACAATAGAATTCAGATGTTCTCTCAAAGCTTTGTTGTAAGTGTGATTAGCAGTTTAGGATTTTTATATTATCAACTTTTCTTTCACCTCTTCTCATTAGTTTAATAAACATTCAGATACACAGGAACTAAATCAAATTGTACGAATTGTAAGTCAACTTGTAGTGTCTTTAAGACATGTTACTAATTATATCTTATTATTCAACAGAAAGAAATTATCACCCATAATCTTACTACCTATGAAAGACCACTGCCAATTTCTTTATGTAAATCCTGTTCAGCACACACACAACACACACACACACACACACACACACACCACACACTCAACATTTCCTAACAGTCTTACAGAGATCAATTCCTGTATAGCTTGCAACCGAGGAGGTCTGAAATAATTCTATTTCATAGATACTTCATAACAATTTCCACTGCTTTCTTACTTTTTGAAGTCCAAATTGTGATCGTATTACCTCCAACAGTAATAGTTAAACATTACATATTTTAGAGACTTTAATCAAAGAGTGTTTTTATCCAATGCTTAGACAGCAGGGCCTCTTTGATGGTAGGACGACAAGCTTGCCATAAGAGACACATGGAAAGGAAAATGTACCTAAGGAGAAAGGAAATGAGACTGATCAACTTGGCACTAAGAAGAAATGTTTTAGACACATGTCAAATTAGACGGGTATACAGAACCTCCTCCTTCCTGTGCCTTACTTTTTCCCATTTGTGTTTCCCATAGTCAACAAGAAGTATAAGTATAAAGCCAGAGCTGGTGGCTCACAAGGTTATCTCCCTAGAAATAGAGCTAGAGCAGACAAATTTCTTTTAGTCTGCGGCCAGCCTGATCTACATAGCAAATTCAAGGCTGGTCATGGCTACAATGTAAGACTCTATCTAAAACAAAAATGTAAATATAATATAACAACATATATATGCACTGAATAGACACATGAGTGTATACACACACACACACACACACACACACACACACATATAAAGCACACATAAAAACTAATAGGCATATTTTTATTTTTCCCACCTTGACATAATTATTCTTCATTTCCTAGAACACCTAATTTATAAACTGAACTAAATGGCAGATATGTGCATATGGGAACAAACATAATATTTATATGGTCTAGTACTCTGTGCAGGTCCAAGTGTCTTCTTGAAGTCTGAGAAGATATCTGCCATAGGTAGTAGGAGGTACTCTAAGTTGGATTCTATATACTAACAGGTTCCCTGAGTGATTTCCATGAACTCTGGGCTGAACTGTCAGGAAGTGGTAGGCTTCCCTACCTACACAAGACACAGATTATTTTTCTCAAAACTAATTATAACAAAATTCTAAGATTTTAAAGTACAGTAAAAATGGTTATATAATTCAATACTACTCTGTGAGCACTGATTAACGGATAAGACATTTTATGTATTTTACAAATTCCTGTGTGACATCCCTCTTCGTTTTCAAGATTTAATCACACAATGGATTTTGAACTGCCGTCTCCTTGCTTCTTTTTCTAGATCGTAACACCTATATACTTGATCCTTAACAATATCTTATTTGTTTTAAATTTTACTACTTTTATTGTTGTATGTGTGTATGTGTGTATTACTATAAGATTCAGTTTAATTTTACACTGTTTAAAACTCATTTACAATCACAATTTAAATGCAGGATGGTGTACCTTCTAACATGCTGAATAAATGCACAAGATAATTATTACTTTTCCGTTGGTTAACATTATAATTATCTCATGGTATTCTGGCTATCTCACTCTGGGGAAATCCAGTAGAAGTTCATTCAGTCCACAAGCCTGGGTATCTTAGCATTTTCAAAATAGCTCTAAAAACCGAGAGTATTCTTGGAGAACTTCTGGTCTTTGGTCTACAGCTAAAGCCCAGAAAAGTAGGCCATATTGGCAAGCATTTCTTTCCTCCAAGACTTTTTATCTGGTCTACCACCAGAAGGTATTACTCACATTTAGGACAGATCTTCCTGCTTCAAATAATCTGATCAAGAAAATCCTTCACAGGAGTGCTCAATAGCTTTTACTTTTCATTGATTTCGGATACAATCAAATTGACAGCCAGCATTAAGTGTCACACAGAACCTGCTTCCCTGGTTAATCTTAGGATCACTACACAGCACACACAAAATTTCTAAGGAATAGACTAGTGACTCAAATTGGGTTTGTCTGTACCTAGTTATTATAGAATATGCATATTCAATATTCTGAGTATTATCTATATGTGTCTGAATGTTTATTGTAATTTATACATTGATCATTAGTATTTATCTTCCCATTCCTTTATATCATTTGCCAACATTTGGATTCTTGGGTTCTTAAACCTTGCTATATGGGTAGATCTACAGTGATTTGTTTTGTGTGCTGCTTTGACAGTACTGGAGAAATGGAGATGTTGAAGCCTATTAGAGCCTATGTTTTGTGCTGGATGTTCCAGATACCAGCTATTGATCTTAAGAGTTTAGTGATTTTCCTCCAGTGTTTCTTTTTGTTTATTCCAGCTTTCATTGATATTTGCCTATTATTTTTTTTGTAGATTGGGACTGCTAAATTGCTTTTGTGAGATATATTCACATAGCAATGACAAAAATAACTAAGGCAGTCTCTTCTTCAGACTTTGCACATAAAGTGCTTATTATAAAGTTCTTTTTATAATTTTCTTGACAGACCTTCTCTCTGTTTCCCCAAACACAGTGCTTTAGTCTCATACCTAGTTCTGCAACAGAACACCCGTGACAGTCTTCTCTCCTCCCATTGCCTGTTGATCCACAGATTTTCCCATTTTAACCTTCATCTCCCCACACATTTCTTTGTCAAAAACCTCAACCCAAGCAGCCAACCCATGACAAAACAAGGGACACTTTTTTCAGGGCAACAAGTGAGCTGGAGGGAAATTAACACCTCTCCTGCTGTTCCTGAGACAACAAAATCAAACAAAAGATTTTTTCTAGCCTAAAGAAGGAAATGCCTATAAAAGTACAAGAAGCATATAGAACACCCAATAGGCTGAATCAGCAACGAAATTCTTCCTATTACATAATAATCAAAACACTAAACATATAGACCCAAAAAAGAATATTTAAAGCTGCAAGGGATAAAAGGGTAATTAACCCAAAGGGAAAGCCTATTAGAATTACATCAAACTTCTCAGTGGAGATATTAAAAGGCAGAAAGGATGGTAAAGATGCTTTAAGACTTTAAGAGATCACAGATCCTATCCTAGACTACTATACCCAGCAAAACTTTCAATAATTATAAATGGATAAAACAAGATATTCCATGATAAAGTCAAATTTAAACAATATCTGTGACCAAATCTATCCCTATTGAAGATATCTTACAAAAGTCAAGCTAAGGAAATTAACTACATACATTAAAACACAAAAAATAAATAATCTCACATCAGTAGCTGCAACAGCAATATCAAAAGAAGAAAGTACACATACATACCACCATAACCACCACCATCACCATCACTTGCACCAACACCACCAACAACAAAATAACAGGAACCAACAATCATTGGTCATTGAGATACCTCAATATCAATGATCTCAATTACTCAATAGAAAGACACAGACTAACAAAATGGATGCAAAAAACAGATTCCATCCTTCTGTTGCTACAACAACTTCAAAATCAAGAACAGGTATAACTTTATTATAAAGAGCTAAAGAAAGATATTGCTAGCAAATAGACCTAAGAAGAAAGCAGGTATAACTATTTTAATATCTAATAAAAAAGACTTCAAACCAAAACTAATCAATATAAACATGGTAAGAATACTAAATATTCATCCAAAAAAATCAACCAAGATGACATTTCAAATCATAAATTTTCTGCCTCAAATATAAGGGTACCAAAGATTGTAAAAGAAATACCACTATGATGTAAATAATATTATCAATTCTCATATACTGATAGTAGGAAACTTAAATACCCAACTGCACCAATATATAGATCATCCAGAAACAAACAAACAAACAACAAACAAACGAGCAATACAAAAGAACTAAACAGAGAAATGCCAGAGTTAATAGATATGACAGGCTGAATGGACCTAACAGACATTTATAGAACATTTTACTAAACTACAAAACAAAAACAAACTAACAAAAAAACCCTTCTTCTTCACAACTAATGGAACTTTCTCCAAAATTGACTACATGCTTGAACACAAAGCAAGTATTAACAGATCCAAACCAAAAAACAAACAAAAAGAATAAAAAAGAAAGAACTCCCTGAATCCTATATCACCATGGATCAAAGCTAGATATTTCCAACAACAGAAATAATGGAAAGCCTACAAACTCATGGAAACTAAACAACTCACTACTGAATGAAACAAGAGTCATGATAAAAATAAACATTTACTAGAATTCAACAAAAAGGAATACACATCATACTAAATCCTATGGCATACAATAAAAGTGATGCTATGAGGAAACTTCATAGCAGTAGAGCCTGCATTTAAAAACTGGAGAGATCTCATACTAGGAACTTAATAGCACACCTAAAAGCTCTAGAACAAAAGGAAGTGAGCCCACCCAAGAAAGGAGCAGAAGGCAAAAAATAATCAACCTGAAGGCTGAGATCAATAAAATAGAAATAGAACAATATAATGAATCAATGTAACAGAGTTGGTTCTTTGAGAAAATCAACAAGACAGACAAAAACTTATCCAAATTATCTAAAAGGTGGAGTTAGAATATCCAAATTAACAAATCATAAACAAAAAGGAGACACAATAACAAACACTGAGGTATCATAAGGATATATTTTAAAAATCTATACTTGACCAAATTTGAAAATCGTAGAGAAATTAATAATTCGTTCACTAGGTATCACTTACCAAAGCTAAATCAAGATTAGAGAAGCAATGTAAATAGGCCTATAACCTCTAGATGAATAGAAGCAGTCGTTAAAATTTTCCAACCAAAAAATGTCAAATGGTTTTAGTGCAGATTTCTACCAGAATCTTATAGAAGACTTAGCAGCAACGCTCCTCAAATTATTCCCTAAATTAGAAACAGCAGAAACATTGTCCAATTCATTTTATAAGGTCACAGTTACCCTGATATTCAAACCATTTAAAGACTCAACAAAGAAAGAGAATTACACACCAATTCCCCTATGAACATGGACATCAAAAGGCTAAGTAAAATACTTGCAAACGAAATCCAGGAACACATTAAAAAGATATTGGTGGATACCACAATCAGTAGGCTTAATCTCAGTGATTGTAGGAATGGTTCAAAATACAAAAATCAATAAACAATCTGAAAGGAAAAAGATGATCATCACAATCGATACAGGGAAGGCTTTCGACAAAATTCAATAGCACTTCATAATAAAAGTACCAGAGACATTTGAGATCTAGTGAACATACCCTAAACACAAGAAAGGCAAATTTCAGCAAACATGGTGAACATCAAATTAAATGGAGGGAATCTAGAGCAATTTTGTTAAAATCAAGAACAAGATTTGGTTGTGTGCTATCTATATCTATTTAATATGGTAGTTGAAATCGTAGCTAGCACAACAAGAAAACTAGAAGAGATCAAGGGGATACAAATTGCAAAGAAGTCAAAGTATCCTTATTTGCAGATGATTTGATAGTATACAGAAGTACTCTAAAAAACTCCTCCAGAGAATTCCCAAAGCTGATAAAACTTTTCAGGCTAGTGGCTGAATTTAAGATTAACTAAAAAAGAAAGAAAAATTGACAATCCATCTATATACAAATGACAAATGTGCTGAGAAAAAAAATCAGGGAAACAACACCTTTCCCAATAACTTCAAGTAATATAAAGCATCTTGTAGTGACTCTAACAAAGCAGGAGTAAGACTTATAAGATAAGGTCTGATCAGCCTATAACTGGGTAGAATGGGAGGAGGCAGGACTTCAAAATTCAGAGGTCTCTGGTGGGGACCATAGGGAGAGAGATTTTTCATGAGCATTACGATGAGCAGGTTACCAGTGAAGTCACTATGTGGACACCAATGGAGCAGAAGGAGCTAGGGCAAGACTAAGTTGGCAGGTAACTAGGCACATGGCTGGGTAGTAGACATCCAAGATAGTAGGACAGTAGACAGATTAGAATATGGTTAGAATAGATGAGGAACTGCCCAGCTAAAGTGCAAGAAGCTTGTAGTAAAGGAACCTAGTACGTGTGGTCAGTTTTAGGGACTTCCTGAAGCTATTGACTTGTTTACTTTCTGTAAAAGATGGATCCTTCCTGAAGAGTGAAATGTTTTTACCTTCTTTTAGAACACTGTATTATTATAAAGATTTTCATCTCTGGAAAAGTTACACTCAGCTACATGCTAAAGTTATTCCCAAGGAGAAGGAAAGGAGGAAAAAAGAAACAAACGAAGAAAAGGTAATAAAATGTTTTAATTGTGATTATTTATGTTTATTCTCTTCTACATTGGCTATTATTTTATTAGCTTCATTTTCCAGAAGCATATTTCCAAATTTTTGAATTTTTATTTCATAATTAAAGTTGAATAAATCATTTATTCCTGAATAGTTCTGCTAAGTTAGAAACTATGTAACTTGTTCATTTACTGGTTTCTCTGTCACTAGCCTCTTGTGTTTTTTTCTCTTTGGTCGCTTGCTTTCTGGAAATTTCTTTAAAACTATTTACTTGTTAACCTTTGCAATGTGGTTAATATATTTTGATTTTTAGAAAATCTACGTTGGTTTTCTTTAAACCAACTTATCTACAATGTCATTTTCCTACCTGCCACTTCCAACTATTCATGGTATGGTATTACTTAACCTTTGACAGTCCTTCTGTCTGACTCTATTTCTTGTAGGCAGCCGTGTTTTACAGTTGCAAAGTCATATGACTAGCACCTGACAATGTAAGCAGCTGGCTTCCAGAGTGGCCAGCTCAGCTAAACTGGTAAACAAGTCCTTTGAGCATGCGTCAGCCTTGTGCCCCTCCCGAGCGGGCTTATGCTAATGAGGTATTGGCAGCTTAACCTATCCTGAGAGAACACGTCACCCAGCCCGCCTTGGGCAGTTATATAAGCAGCTCATTTCTGCTGCTTGGGAGCCCAGCCCAGCCCATCCCCTTCCTGGTCCAGGTCCCTAGCCATATGTCCCCATCCTAGGCCCTGTCCAGTTCCCCGTCCCTAAGTCAAGAGTCGTTCCTGGAATAAAGCTGACTGAGAAGGATCCGACCGTGTCGTGTCTTACTTGCTGGCCAAGGCGGACGCGACATATGGTGGCCCGTCCGGGGACCTGAGGACTTCGCCTTCGTGGATTCAGAACTCAGCAGCTAGGAACGGCGGTACAGGTATATTTATTGCAACAGAAAGTGCCCGGTGAGTAGGGCCATCACAAGGTCCGCGGTAAGCGTTCAAAAGGCCGGTGAGTAGCCATCACAGGTCGGAAAGGGTATAAAAGTGCCCGGTGAATAGGGCCGTCACAAGGTCCGCGGTAAAGCGGCGTCATAAGGTCCATGGTCATAGGTCCATGGTAAAGTGGCAATTGAATCACGAGAGACATTAGAAGTATTATGTTTGTGTTTGTTGTAGACCAGGTGTGGGTCGGTCTGGGTGTCGTAATTATGTTTTTTCTAGTATGTAGTCTTTGTTTCTGTTTAAATTGTCATTGTCCAGGACATAAGTGTAAAAAAGACAAAGGACGAAAAAGGGCCTCCAACATCTATCCTAGCATAAAAGATTTAGAGACAGAGAGTTCCTCCAGCTCCGATAGCTCAGATGAGGAGGAAGAAGGGAACTTAGACAAGATGGCGGAAGAAGAAAATTTAGAAAAGATGGAGGAGGATCTAGAGAACCTATCAGTTGAAAGGGAGTCTGTGACCCTCTCTAGGCGGAGGAAAGGCAAACATGGGGCGGAGAAGCTTAAACCACCTGCTTGGGAGACGCCCACAGCTCCACCCCTAGGCCCGCCTCCATATGCGGAGGTTCCTCGGGCCGGTCCACCCCCAGGGACTCCAGGGACTCAATCATTCTGCCCTGAGACTTGGAAGGAAGCGAGCCAGTAGCACAGTGTGCGCCCTCTTTAAAGATTTACAAAACGTAATTAGACAGCTCACCAACAAATTCTTTATCCAGCACATTAGAGCTCACACAGGATTACCAGGACCCTTGAGTGCTGGAAATGACACGGTAGACCTATGGGCTAAGAAGGAATGCATCTTCCTGAGCACTGCTTGGGATCGTGCAACACAGTTCCATCAGTTGTTTCATGTAAATTCTAAGGCATTGCAGCAGAGATTCAATCTGCCGAGGGCTGCAGCACGCCAAATTGTGCTCGATTGCCCCCAATGCATTATACACTTACATCCATCGCATGTGGGCATCAACCCTCGAGGCATTTCACCCCTCAGGGTTTGGCAGATGGATGTCACTCACTTTACAGAATTTGGAAAATTAAAATATATTCATGTCTCTGTGGATACTTGTTCAGGTATCATCCATGCTACTCCCCTCACTGGGGAAAGAACTACCAATGTAACTACTCATTGCTTGGAAGCATGGGCAGCTTGGGGAAAACCCCAAACGCTTAAGACGGACAATGGCCCAGCCTACACGGCACAGGCCTTTTCTTCCTTTTGCCAACGCATGGAAGTCTCACTCACTCATGGACTGCCCTACAACCCCCAGGGGCAGGGCATTGTAGAACGAGCACACCGCACGCTCAAAGAATGCCTTCAAAAACAAAAAGAGGGAATAGGCCACGGCCTTACCCCCAAGCATAGACTATCCTTAGCACTATTTACCTTAAATTTCCTAAATTTGGATGCTCAGGGTCAGTCTGCTGCTGACAGGCATCATAATCACCTACGCCCTCCGCCAGAGAAAGTAAAATGGAAAGATATTATAACAAACATATGGCAAGGGCCCGATCCCGTGCTCTTAAGGGCACGAGGTTCTGTTTGTGTCTTTCCAGAGGACCAAGAAAACCCCATCTGGGTACCCGAGAGATTGACTCAGAAGATCTCCAGCCCGGCAGTCCCAGACGGAGAAAAGGATGATGAGGGCATAGATCTTGTTTTTGACCCTACTACTGCTATGGATACCGGGTGACTTTATACCTTTGTGGGCCGTCACACGCACCTGGCCAGTGCCTATGCCGGTCCATTCTAACTCCCCGGTCCTTCCTACCTTTTCTCTACCTTTTGTGTTTGTATGCTTTGCCAAAATCAAAACTCTGCGCCTTGTATTAGCCAATGTATCTGCTTGGTTGGATCCCCTTGCAGATAGTAAGGTTGACGCAGAGGTTTTGAGAAACGTGCTTGTTCAGGTAAGTTTGGGATCTTCACAAGTTCGGGGGACGCCTCGAACCGGACTGATGACTCCCTAAACATCACCATGCTATTTATGATTTACAATGCCACCATATCTTTGCCAAAGAACTCTACTAAATGCAGAGTGCTGGGAAGGCAGGAATGACACTGCCTTTATTGTCAGACTGCCTACCTTTGTACCGGTAAGGGTGGAGGCTGACCTTAATACCTTTCCCATTTTTAACCTGTTTAGATATAAACTTATTCAGCTCTCTTGCGTCTCCTCTCTCAGGGGACTGTATATTACTCCTTTGGTATATAACTCTTCTCAGTCTCTCAATCAGAGTCGCCTCCTGTCTGAGTACCTGAAACGAAATCGGTCGAAGGAAGGCGAGGACCTATCCAGGAGGCTCCTGTTGCAGATCGCTACCCTGAATGGCACCCGCCTGGATCCCTTTACTTTGGAGGGGCTCACCACTTGGGTCAAGGGTGCCCTTAATTTTCTTTAAAGAATGAGCGAGAGTATTTATCTGGGGAGCTGCTGTTCTCCTGGGATGTGGTTTCTGCCTGTTTGATTTCTGTGTCATTTGTGCCATGACCATGCAGGACATAAGGTTGTTGTTTACCAGGCGCTGACTGCCATGGAGGAAGGCACTCCCCCAGGTATTTGGCTGGCCTCCCTTAGGGAGGCATAGTGGGGAGCTTTCTGGACCCAGTAATGGCCATCCAGGCATAATCCCTAGATCCTGACCATCTTGACCATTGCCAAAGGTGTACACTCATGAGGCTCCTACAGCATCACCTCAATGTTTCTGAAGCGGGGAGTACGAGGAGCGCCTCGACTAGAGATGTTCTCAATCCTGAGATAGATTCTCTGAAAGCATGTCCGAGTGCATAGAGGTTTTGTGCCAAATGTACCTCTCCCTGAAAAAAGGCACGAAGGCGGGTATGGCAGAAATATAAACTTTCCCATTACAATGCCTTCACTTTGGACAAGGGCTCGGACCTCTGTTTTTCACCGCTGACTTGCTGCGCTAGCGGCGACCTTCTAGGTGTGCTTTCAATCGCCTCACACCAAACACCTAATGAATGAGTTCAAGCATGCTTGGGTGTGGGATGCCTAAGGTCTGAAGGGTCCAGAGGTAACCTACTTCAAATTTAATAAATAAATAAGGGGGAGATGTAGGCAGCCGTGTTTATAGTTGCAAAGTCGTATGACTAGCACCTGACAATGTAAGCAGCTGGCTTCCAGAGTGGCCAGCTCAGAAACTGGTAAACAAGCCCTTTGAGCATGCGTCGGCCTCGTGCCCCTCCTGAGCGGGCTTATGCTAATGAGGTATTGGCAGCTTAACCTATCCTGAGAGGACACATCACCCAGCCCACCTAGGGCAGTTAGATAAGCAGCTCATTTCTGCTGCTGCGGCGCTTCCCTTCCCTTGCCTTCCCGGTCCGGTCCCCGGCCATACATCCCCGTCCAGTTCCTCGTCCCTAAGTCAAGAGTCGTTCCTGGAATAAAGCTGACTGAGAAGGATCCGACCGTGTCGTGTCTTACTTGCTGGCCAAGGCGGACGCAACAATTTCTATTTTCTCATATGTATTTCTAGTTTGTACTCTAATTTTACTGCTCTTGCCTGCTCATTACTTTAGAATTTTACCTCCAGTGATGTTGTACTTTAATATTTAGGATCAAATTCATGTGTACTTAACAGGATTAGCTGCGGCTTCTCCTCCTCAGAAGCACTGCCTATTATAATTTCTTTAAACAAAATTGTCCATGTGATATTTTTTTGTTAGAATACATAAATGAGATGAATTGGGACAAAATAAAAGCTCCTAGGAGATGGATATGCAGTTTTTTAATTCCCAGGAGAGATTAATTTTATGCAATTAAATGCCTAGTTTTTTAAAGCAATTTACTTATTGCACCTTTCTATTTATTGTTACTTGTATTTCGTTCCAAATGGAAGATGTGTCTAAATATTTTCTCAGGGCTGTCCTGTTACATTTCTTAATGTGATATATCTCTAGACATTTTTCTTTTCCATGGCCAATGCAACACCTAAAGTAAAACACAATATTTAAGGTCTTGATAAGTTTATAGGAAAAGAAACAGAAACTCTTTAACTTGAATGACTGTTCTAAGAGCCTGAACTAGTAATAGTATCAATGTGTAGTGAAAGATTAATAGCACTCTGTATTGAATAAATTATTATAAAGCCATATTTTTATCTGAACAATTCAATGATGGTTGATTCTGTTCATATGAGGATTTTTGTTTAGAAAGACGGTGAGAGAACCAGTCACATTTCTCTTGGAATAAAAACAGCTGTGTATGTAAAGCAAAACAAGTCAACAAATGAACAAAATATGCTCCACCATACCACAAGGACACCGGCTCCATTATGTTCACAGGAACTTTATTCATAAAAGTAAGAAACTGGAAACAACCGTGATGTTCCTCAACCAAAGAATAGATACAGAAAATTCCATTTATACAATGGAATACTATTCAGCTATTAAAAACAAGGACGTCATGAATTTTCCAAGCAAATGGAACTAGAAAATACAATCCTGAGTGAGGTAACTCAGACCCAAAAAGACATAGCTGGTAGGTACTCACCACTGAAAAATGGATATTAGACATAAAGTACAGGATGCCCATGATACACTCTATAGACCCAAAGAAGCTGAACAAGAAGGAAGACCAAGTGAGAAGGCTTGAATCTCACTTAGAAGGGGTAATAAAGTAGTCATAGGAGGCAGAGGGAGGAAAGGAGCTAGGTGGAAGAGGGGGTGGGTAGCAGGAAGGGGGTTGGTCAGGATCAGGTGTGGGGAGAGAGAAAAGAGAGGGCCAGAGGGCCATGAGAATGAATGTAAATCTTCAGCTCCCTTGGGTAGGGAGAGTAGGAGGAATGTTTAGAAAGTCCCAGAGATCTGGGATGGGGGAGGCTTCCAGGAATCAATGCAGGTGACCATAGCCAGGACAGGGACTCTGAAGAGTCACCTCCTGTAGCCAGGCAGGATCCTCAATGGAGGCATAAGGTTACCAACCCACCCACAAAACTTTGAACCCAAAATTTATCCTGTCTAAAAAAATGAAGTGCAAAAACAAAGATGGAACAGACACTGAAGGAGTGGCTAACTAATAACCAGCTCAATCTGAGACCCAACCCATGGGCAATCACCAGTCTCTGACACTATTAATGATACCCTGCTTTGTTTGCAGACAGGAGCCTAGCATAACTGTCCTCTGAGAGGGACTACCCAGCAGCTGAGTGAAACAGATACAGAGACTCATAGCCAAACAGTGAATGGAGATCAGGCACCCCTATGAAAGAGTTAGGGGAAGGATTAAAGGCCCTGAAGGGGATAGGAACTCCACAGGAAGACCAGCAGAGCCAACTATCCTTTGGGAGCTCTCAGAAACTGAGCTACTAACCAAGGAACATATGTAGGCTGGACCCATGCCCTATACATAGTAGATGTTTCCATATGGGGCCCCTAATAACTGGAGCAGGGGTTGTCCCTAAAGTTATTGCCTCTCTATGGAATAAATTTTCCAACAAGGCTACCTTGTCCTGCATCCGTGGGAGAGGATGGACCTAACCCTCAGAGACTTGATGTACCAGGGTGAGGGGATACTGCGGGGGCAGGCATCCTGTCAAAGGAGAAGGGGTGGGGGTAGGGGTAAGAACCCTGTGATGGAGACTGCAGTGACTGGGATGTAAATAAATAAACAAACAAATAAATAAATAAATAAGTAGAAAAACCAAAACAAACAAAACCTCAAAACAAACAAAAAACTTAAACTCAATAACCACAGAAATGACTCTTGCTATATTCTGGTAAGATTAGAAGCAGGTCACAGATCTGTAATAGAAATGAAGGGATTTCACATTAGCATTGGTACAGGAAGTAGATCGAATGAAGACTTTACTAGAGTCTATTTCTCACAACCAGTTCTGATTTCATCATTGATTTTACTGAGATATGGACCACTTATAGTAAAAAAGTCCCAATGAAAGAGAGAGAGAGAGAGAGAGAGAGAGAGAGAGAGAGAGAGAGAGAGAGAGAGAGAGAGAGAGAGAATATTAACACACCATTTTAAAACTTCAGCTTGATTTGCCTCTGTAGATGCCAAAATAGTTACAGCTGTCTGGATACACCAACCAAAATGCACTTGGGGCTTGCTGTCCATACTCACACCTAGTGTCATCATTTTTGTTCTCCTCCTGGAATCTGCAGTACTGATACTATCCTTTCACTGCTGATTGTAACAAGATTAGCGAATTGTTAATCTCCTCTGTGTTCATAGAAAACAGGGCAAAGCTCAAGTCCTCATTTCCTCTGTCACTGTCAGGCCAAGTTCTTTATCATGCATCAGACTCCTGCCAGCAGAGTCCTGCATTTACACTGATAATTCATACTACCCACAAAAGCATGACTAGCTCAGTTCCTGGCCTCAGTCTTGTATGTTTTAGCTAAGTAGTTTACAGTGGTCAAAATAACTCAAAATCCCTATTCATCTTGGGTATATTTGCACAGCTTGAAAACAACACTACCAAGCCCAATAATTCTTTTGTCAATGGTCATGCCTCTAAAGGCAAGGCTTTGACCTAGATTTCACAGAAAACATCCTTGTCAAAATGCTGAATACAGACAACAGTGTTGTCTGGGTCTTTTCTGACATCCGGAGCCTTGTTCTGTTTTCCCACTGTCACTTGCACATGCAATTAAGAAATCTAAAGTCACTGGTCTCCCAATTGTAGTTACTTAGAGCCTTGATTCCTATTTGAATATTATTTAAAATACAGTAAATTGTTATTTCCAAAGCACTTGCATTTAACAAGAATAAAGAAAAATCAGGGCAGCTGGAGCTGTAGTTCAGTTGATAGAGGCTTGCTTAGCACACACAAATGTTTGAATTCCATTTTTGGTAGCACATGGGGTGATGTGGTACACACCTCTAATCTAACACTCAAGCTTATTCATGACCACACAGAAAGTTTGAGGTGAGCGTGGACTACACAAGACCCTGCCTTTAAAGCAATCAAATAAATAGATAAATGACTGTTTAATTTTATTTTAAAATTTTCATTTAGATATTCATGTGAATGTGTAAATATATCTATGTGGGCATGTGTACCAAGGGGCATATGGATGACAGAAGATAATATGTGGGAATTGGTTCTCTTCTTCCTCCATGGGGATCCTGGAAGTCTAGTTGAAGTTGTCAGGCTTCATAGCAAGTGCCTTTACTTACTTAGCCATCTCACTGGAATGAAATAAACAGCATTGTTTAAAAAAATCTTAAGTGGAGGATTTTAAGTAATGTGACATCTAAATAAGAAAATAGATTTTATATGGGAGTTCTTCAAAGCCTGCCAAATCAATTTTCTTATAAAAACAGTGTTAATAGCTATTACCTATTATTTACATTGGGAATGCTTATTATATGCTAGCCTTTATACACTGAAGTAAGTCTCTCCAGTGTACTGATACAGTACAGTCTTTATCCTTATGCTATAACTAGGAAATTTAAGTTTAGATAAATAACATTATAAATGCTATATAGCAGTGTCCTGACACAGGCTTGTTCTTGGTTAGCTGCTTGAACCAGACCAACATTTTAGGCTTTCTTCATTTGTATTAATTAAGAAAACTCTGTTAAATGAACTGTGGTCTTTTTTCATGTACAATTCTGATGTAAACCATTATAAGTTATCAATGCAGCTGATAGCAAGTCTGAACTATTAGATTACTTTTCTAAAATCACACACATATCTGACAGAAACATGACAACCTTATTTAGTGGAAACAAGAACAAAATCTCTCATTTATGAGAGTACACATTTGACTCTAAGGAAGTATCACTTTGAAATGTGTTGCTACTATACATTCTGAATTGTTTGGTTTCTTAACTGTTAACTGAGATGCGATTTCATTTGCATAATATAAGACTAGTATGGTAATTAACACTCTTCTTACTAATTGCCATCCAATTAACCTGCTTTCAATGTCTTCTTGGTAAAAGTGCAGGATCCAAATATTATATTTTGCAACTGAGTTGCTGCAGAAAGCTGTGATTACCTTTTATTGCTTATAAAATTTATAATTAATGGCATTGCAGCCAGACCTGGCCTCAACCTTATAACTCAAAACAGGTCTATTAGGCAATTATTTAATAACTAATTAAGTTTTAGTCATCACAGTAAATCAACTTAAAATGCCTGTTATCTAATGTAGATTTAACGTGTCAAGAGAGACTCTTGAGTGATCGGGAGCAGAGTCAACCATCCTATTCAGATTGTCCCTTGATGGTTTCTTCAGGAACATCTATGTATTATAGCTCAATTCCCATCTTAGGGGTGGAAACATCTTATTCTTCATTTTAGAGGCACGACTTTGACAAAGAAAGCATCTTAGTTTTGAGCAGGAATTGATAACTTCAAATTCTGTTTCCAGCCAGACTCTGTTTATGAACTGTTCTGAACCATTTATTCCTAACCTCCTGCCCTTGCTTCTTTGCCGTGCTCCCCCAGAGAGGCCTGGCACAGAAAGAACAAGACGTTATCCTTAATTTTCAAGTTGGATTTGGCTTTCTATATTACAGACAGTTTAGGACTTCACTGAAAGATGGATCTTAAGCTTTTGAAATCCAGGGAGCTACCTATTATCTTACAAAGTGCTGATAAGTGGTATCAAAAGATATAATCCTAAATCCCCTGTAATGGAAAAAAATTAGAGATGAAACCATTGCAAAACCAAGCACATGGTTATATGTTCAAATCCCAATGATGAGGATGAGCATAGATATGAATAGTAGGTAGCAACTGAAGATGCTGACACTTAACCTCAGACATTGTTCCCACTATAAGTCTACCTCATAATGGATAATGTTTTTACATACATTAGTATGATGCTTATGGGATAATATATTTTCCTATGTGTGATTCTACCATGATCACTTTTAGAAATAAACTCTGTGGACTTCAGTTATTGATTGATCAATTTAATACATATTTATTTAGTTTTAGATACTGCAGTATGCTTTTAGCCATCACAGAACTAGGGTTAAAAACAAATTTGGAAATATAGATATTAAACAAATTATTGTCAGTGAAAATCAAAGACATGTTAGTGAACATGATGGAGGACACTGTCAGGCCCCACAGCTCCAGAGAAAAGAGTGACTAGAGAACATGCCATACATTCGAAGCCTGGAGAAATGGTGAGGAGCTGTGGCAGGTCCTGGCATGTGGCATACAGAGATTTGAATTTAGAGATGTACTATTAAGCTTGTGTGACCCTAGCTCTAGCAATGAGGAATATGAAGTTTGAACCAGCTATCTCTTTCAACCAGTCAAGACTTCCAATAGAGGGCTTGAGACACCAACCCAGCCACAATTAGTCATCGCAGAGACTTCGTGCAGCAATGGATGGAAATAGATGTAGAGACCTACAGCCAAACATTAGGAGGAGCTTGGGGAATCCTGTGGAAGAGGGGTAGGAAGGATTGTTGAAGGCAGAGGAGTCAAATACACCTCAAAAAACCTACAGAATCAACCAAACTGTTCCCATCAGGGCCCACAGAGTCTGAACATCCAATCAGGAGGTTGGGACTGACCTAGCCTCTGCACATGTATCACAGTTTTATAGCCTGGTTTTCCTGATGGACTACTAAGAGTGGGAGCAGGAGCTATCTCTGATTATCTGTTGAGACCCTTTACAAACTTCTCTTCCAACTGGGCTACCTAGTCTAGCCTCCACAGAGAAGATGTGCCTAGTCTTACTGCAACTTGATATTCCAGGGCTGGTTAGTATCTATGGGAGTTCTCCCTTTAGTGAAGAGAAAGGGTGGAGGAGTAAATGAGGTTAAAATAAGAAAGGGAGAGAGACCAGGAAGAAGAGGAGGTGGGGAACCTGGGGTTGAGATGTGTACATTAGTTAAAAAACAAAATCAGAAACTTGGTTGCTGGTTGGTAAATTTTGTGTAGATTTAGGAGGTGTGGCCTTGTTGCCGGAAGTTAGTCCTTGTTGGTAGACTTGAGATTTTCATAGCCTAACCTTACTTCTCCTTTGATTTCTAGTTCTGTTTGTTGCTGAAGACGTTATTGCTCTGTTTTCTGCTCCGCTGCCATTCTTACTGCTTGGTGCCATGCTTGCAACCTGGCCAAAATAAACTCCTAGTTCCCTAAGTCATATTGAGTCATTTGTCATAGCCTCTGAAAACTAACACATAGGACTGAGGGAGTTGGCAGTGATGCTGCCACTGAAAGAAGCAACAAGTGAACCCCCTGGTGGTGTAGGGACAGTCTAGAGTGGCTCTTATGATCTCATAGGACATAGCATAGGGAGTGACGTGGAAGGGAGTGATCTGTGGGGACAGCTGAGCAAAAAAAAAACCCCTCAAGTTTTGGTTGCCCTCACAAGTTGGAAGCAGTACTTTTAATTTTATTTTGACTATTCTTTGGACATTTCATATACGTATATAATGTATTTTGACTAAATCCACCCTCCTGTCTCCTATCTCTGAGACCAAGACCTGCCCTCCAGTTACCTTCCCAACTTCATTTCCTCTTCTTTATTTTCTTTATCATCCCCTGAGGCAAGCTAATGCTACCCATATGTATACGCGTGTAGGGCCATCTACTGAAGCTTGGCAATATGTGAGAGGCCATGTGCTTGAAGAAAACTTATGGTCCCTCCTTCAGAATCCATCACTGCCAAGTGCTTTCAGCTAGGGTCTTGAGAATGCTTCTCTGTCAGAATAGTTTTGATTCTAATTGTCCTATAGTTACAATTATATTTTAAAAGAACAATGTTGGCTAAGAGTTAGGGGGAAAATAACAAACCAATTGAAAACAACAATAAACAAAATATAAAATACTGCTTTCTGTCATTCCATTATCCTGGTGATATTCTAATGTCTTGACTTGTGAGGTCGCTCCAGGGCTATAGAGGGCAGGAAATTCCTGCCATCACTGCTCTCTATGAAAACAAGATCAAAGAAAGCTGAAAGGGATACCTTCAGCTATAATTGTAAAAATTACATTGCTTCACGTGAGTTGCTTATAAAGAGAAAGTAAGAGTTGGGGAATCTATAGAACTCTCTTTCCCTGTTACCCTAAAGTGGTACCATGACACTCAAAACAGATGAAAATGAGAAAAGAGATGGAAGACAGAGAAAGAAATGGAGAGAAGGAGGTGAAAGGAGACTAAAGCAATTCAGAGTCAATAATTATGATCTCATAGCTAGACTACAATGTCTACATTTCAATGTTCTTTCCTCTATATTGCATTTTTCACCACAATAGCTTCACAGGAGACTGAGGATTATAGCTCTGTCCCAACTGAGAAATAAGGAAAACATTCTATATCTTTGCGGAAGTGCTTCATTTGTTCTAAGCTATGTGATTAGGTAGAATGAGCCACCATTTAGTGGCTGAACAGGGCTTGACTGACAGAAGCCAATCAGAATCTTCCATCCATTCAACATCCACAGTAACTAGCTTATGAATAGTTTTATAAGCTAGCAAATGTCACTGAAGATATATTTTCTGAGAGTAGGATGTTTTTCTTTTTTTCATGAGAGAGACATGGAGAAGGGGACATGAATGGAGAGAGAAAGAGAAAGAGAAAAGAAAGAGAGAGAGAGAGAGAGAGGGAGAGAGAGAGCAGTAATATGAGTGACCTTCCTGCATCTCCCTGCAGTAGGTTCTCTATGTGGATGATGTGGGAGGTATTGTGAGCTTGCACAGTGTCAGCTGCAGCAATTGTTCAGGAAGAATTTGTTGGAGCTGCAGGGAAATCAACATATGGAAATTGAAAGCCAAGTAGAAATTATGAAAGGCAGCATGGGAGAGAAACTTGATCTCCAGCTACAGTGTTTGAAATGTTGATTGAATTTTGCCTAAAGCCTGGGTTACCTGAGGACTTTGCAGTTCTTAAAGCCAATGACTTTCCTTAGTGCTTAAGCCAGTTGCTCTCAGATTTCCTTTTATTTTTCTCCTTAAAAGAGACAGAAGAATAGATAGTAGCAGTACTGACCAGAGAGAGAGGTTAGATTTCTTAGAACCAGTGAAAGGACAGAAACACAAGTTTCATAATAAAGATGAGTGTTTACTGGTTTTTTTTTTTTTGTTTTTTGTTTTTTTTTCTTAAATTCATGAGTTCTAGAAATCATGAATCCTAATCTGGCATGGGTTCTTGTCAGAAAAAGACTTTCCTTCTGCTTCTTTTCTACCATGCAAGATCTCCATCTTCGAGATAACTCACAGTCTAAGGTGTGCTATAGCCAGGATAGCTGAGCTCAACACAAGGACCAGGAAAAATGTGCATTGGTAGACAGAGACATAAGACTCTGCATTCACTTCAAGAATGAACAATTTTTATTTTTCCTTGCTGCGGCTTATATATTATTTAGGTATGTAGCTGCTTGAGGTAACTCCTCAAGCTGGGCTTGATCAAACCTGTTTTCCTCACTATTGCTTTAACAGGCATTATCCATTGGATATTTGTAACTTCTGCACTTACAATAATCCTAGGGATTGGGCAAAGTGTAGCATCAGTGTTTCACAGATGAGAAAACTAAATTTTGGCAAATAATGGGGCTTCCATTAGGATCCAGTTTTTCTGATTCTACTGCATATTCTGTTGTAGAAGTTCTTCTTGGTGATGGTTTATTTTCCTTGTCATCACCTCAGAGACTAGTAAGGTGCTAATCTAGGTATATCTGTGCCAATCATTCTAGAGTGGATTAACTGAATGGGAAGACTAGCCATGAACAAGCTTAAAGCCAGCTCATGGACTAGATGGGGGAGGGTAATACAGAATAAAAGCAGGGAAAGAGAAATCCAAGAGTATGTGCATTCAGGAATGCATAACATTCTCTTCTGTTCCGATCAGCTTTCATGTGAACATTTCTGTGCACCTCATATTCCTCCTAGCATGACATTCTGTCACATACACTAGTCAATCAACTGTGGACTGAACCTTTTGAAACTATGAATACAAATAAGCTCTTCTTCTTTTAAGTGTGTCTGTCAGTGTCATCACATTGTTGGGAAAGGAAGTAGTACGGCAGGTAGGGTTGATTTGCCATGGCCATCCCCTGTTGTGTCTACTAAGAATGATAGAAAAGTATGGAGACTCTGTGCTTGTCACAACTGCTCGGGAGATGCTGCTGCATCATGTGGGCAGTGGTCACCATAAGTGATAGGATAGTTTTCCCTAATAAAATATGAATAAGCCAATGTTAAGAAACCTCATGCCAGGATTCTGGAAGAAAAGTATTGATTTGCTTTTTTATTTTAAAGAAATGTGGGGTGGCAGGCACATGATTCCATAAGATAGCCCTGCCACTCTGAGTCAAGTATTTATGTTTGTGTGTGTGTGTGTGTGTGTGTGTGTGTGTGTGTGTGTGTTTAGGGTGGTTGTTGTTGTTGTGAGCATCTAGATTAGCATTTTCGTAAGCAGAGACAACTTGGATTTACAACTATGTTGATGACATAGTAGGTAAGGCAACAGGCACTGGTAAAGTTTATAGCAGTGGTTCTCAACCTTCCTAATGCTGTGAGCTTCTCATGGTGTGATGATCCCCCAACCATGATATTATTTTTGTTCCTACTTGATACATATATTTTCCTTACAAATTATGACTTGTGATGTAAATATCTGTATTTTCTGGTGGTCATAGGTGACCCCTGTGAAAGGTTGTTCTACCCATCAGTTGAGAATCACTGATTTATACAGAAAGGCTACCTCTGAACCCAACTAACCATGTTAACCTTGGGCTAGTCCCAGAATTAACTATAATCATGTTTATTATATGATTATAACATATATCAATTTTATACTTGTATATAACAGTGTATAATTATTATATTATATAAATATTATAATATTTATCTACCTCACAGGGTATCATGGAGAGTCAACTACACAGAGTTACAAAACATGTGAACCATGGTATGCTTTGGATAAAAGTGATCATTTTATTATTCACTAATCTAGCTTTGGTCTATTTAGAAAAAAAACATAAAATTGAACATTTGTTCTATATCATATGGCCTTGTATACCAATGTTTATCTCTCCTGGGTTATGGTTATATCCCTGGTCTCAAAACATCTCTACCTTATCTTTACCAAGTATATAACTAAGAAATATTGAAATATTGTTATATTGGCATTAGAAGGACTTTTTTTTTTGTTACTTTAAAAGTATTGCAGGAGCTGATAACTATTATTTAAGGTCTTACAAGTACCTGAATCTATGAACGAGCTTTGATAAGATTCTGTAATTCTTTTCCTCTTTTGGAAACTGAGATTCTTAATGTGGCCAACACAAGATTTCTCCTTAAAGCAGAGACTTAAGGGCTTCCTGCTTTCAAGGTTCTTATTTAACACATCAATGCCTTGTGAAGGTCTCCCTTAAATCATCCGCAGTTATAAACAAAGATAAAATGATAGGGGAATATATACACTTAATTGAAACTGGCATTCTGACACACTCCTGACCTTGAAAGAGTCATGGCCTGGGAGAATTTCATATGGGTATGAGCTTAGAACAGGCTTACAAAGCAAGTGTCACTGAAGTCAAAATACTACAGGTAACAGATCAGAGAGAACTGGAAACTTATTGGCATTTGAAATGGGTCTTTGTGATGGAGGTGTGTATTGAAATTCTCTAATATGGAAATGAATCCCAGAAGATGTGGGGCTGGGGAGCATGGAGCCCTACAGATGCAGCCAGTCCAAATCCTAGAAATCTTGTCCTGAGATCAGCAGGAGAAGGCTCACCACCCTTGCCCTGGGCCTGCATGTCCCTGTCCATGTAGATCTGTGCCCCACACCAAAGGAGGTCAAATAGCCAGGTAGCCAGGTTAAACTTGTTGTCCCCTTGTAAGGTCAAAGTATTTAGAATTTCTCCTTATGCAAATGAGGTATCACAAGCACCATGACCCTGGCCAATGATTAATAAATTACACTCCCCCTGAAAGTGTCCACCCGGTCCCCAAAAGTTTAAATAGTAATTGTCCCCCCCGCCCCAAATGATTGAGCTGCTTAATGAAGCCTGCCTTCTGAGAGTCTGTTCTTGTCACTCACACAGCAGCCTGAGCTCTCCATAACCCCTGTCATTCTGGCTTCATTTTCCCCCTCAGGCCACTGGTCTGAACAAAGGGCAATCTTGCTGTTAAGGGAGGGAGCAGAGTCAGATATGGGAGAACAGCAATGACAGTTAGATTTCTGCTAGATGTACCCAAACAGGGGCTAGGGAAAACATAATAGCTTGAGGACATGATTGGGTTCCACCTTACAGTCTACGTAAAAAATCCAGGTATAGTGGTAAGTGTATTCAATTCTGGCAACTGAGGAGGCAAAGGCAAGACCTTTGAGACTTATTAGTCCATTAGCATCGTCTAGCTGGAGAATTCTGCATCAGTTCAAAACAAAACAAAACAAAACAAAACAGTAAACGTTCCTGAAAAATCTGATGTTGACCCCTTTGGGCATCCAACCATGTGAATATGCACACACACACACACAAACACACACACACACTCAAACATGTGCATGTACTCAAATACATCACATAGACACACAAAGATAACCTTTTGCAGGTTGAGTTGACAATCAACTGGAGCTGGTGAGAGAGGCAAGAAGGGGGAAAAACATAAGAAAGGGAGCAGAGAGGAATATGAAGGGCAGCTGAATAGCAAAGAAGAAATGCTAGGAGAGAGCAGAGGGGAAAAGATGGATACGAATTGGAAAGAAGAGAAGAAGATAGCAGGAAAGAGGAGAAATGAGAGGAGAGATAGAGATGAGACTAGGGGGGTGAAGGGGAGGGAGATGAGAGGAAGGCAAAGGAGAAGAAAGGAAGGGAGGAAAGCAGTGGGGAGGGGACAAACAAGAGGGCAAAGAAGAGGAAAATAAGAGTAGTGAGGAGAGTTAAAGGGAAAAGAAATAAGACAAAGTCCTGAGGTGGGAACAAGAGTGATTCCAGAAGAAAGAAGGTTTTTCCAAGAGCAATGTTAACCATCACTAACTGGAACATGGACAGATACTTAGCTCTCATTCCTGCACTGAACACACTGCCTATGGTTTAAAGTTGGGTCTGAAAGATGAATAAAAACAAGGAGCAGGAAGATGTGTCCTAAAGAATGTGACCCTGTCTATTCACATCTGCACCTGCCAGCGCCTGACTTGTTTACATTAACAAAGAAAGGAATATTTTATTTTGAAATAGATACATAAAATATTAAAATGTACATTTAATTGGTAATGTTTTGATATGTGAAAACATATTGTAATATCTTATCTAAAAGCAGTTTTAGCTTTCAAAATTTTGCCATTTTCTTGGGGAAAAATATTAAAAAACTTTTTCCTTTTTAGAAATACAAAAAACAAAAAACACCAAACAAACAAACAAACAAACAAAAAAGAAAATGAATGCATCGACTCAGGAAAACGGCCTCCTCAACAGAAGTGATTCTGTTGGACTAAAAGATCCAAAACCAGGAGATGCGCTCCCCCAGAAATATTTACGAAAGGGATTTTCTGCAATTACATGATGTTTATTAAAAAATTGATAAATTGACAAATACCAGTGCACTGGGGTTCGTTGCATGCAGGCAAAAACAACCCTGAATTAAAGCTGAGGGCAGCTATATACTATTTTTACAGAATTTAGGAGGATAGTTATACAATTATTCTTAAACAATAACGATAAAGGCCAAACTCCAACAGCTGTTCTGTTCTCAGGCTCGGGTTTCTGTTCACAGACCCCAATTTTTAAGCAACTCAAATTTGCACCTTATCTTTTTACAACCAAGAGAGTTAGCTTAAGTAGCTTTTGTTTACCCTGGTTGTTCATCTACCTTATCTTGGGCCCTTTCCTCTGGAATGTTTGCTTGAACCTTTGGAATGTGCTCTTCCTGGGATGTGCCTCGGGGTCAGCTAATATTTTACTCAAACTTAAGGATCTTTTAATTTTAAGTTCAAGCTGAGACATGAAGTTACATTCTTACATTCAATTACATTCTTACAATTCGACTGATGCCCAGCATCCTTTACATCTCCCTGATATAATACTTAGATTTAAGTAATTGGCAATGAGATTTGAGAGGATGGGCTAATATAGAGTTGCACTCAGGGGAAAATATTAAGCATATATCTAATAATCTAGTATAGTATAGTTTGAGTATTGTGGACAGAAAGAGGAATAGAGGAATATGGTTACTATCTCTACACAAATACAGAACACAGACAGACACACAGGTACTCCGGCACACAACACATATACATGCATGCATATGTGTACACTCATGCACTAAGAAATAGTATTGTGAAAAAGTATCCTGACAAGCAAATGCAAGGGTCTGTGGGCATGTTTGTGTATTATGGTCTCCTATGAATTCCAAAGCAGGAGTGAGACCCAGGGGCCATATGTTCTTGTTGTATAGTGAGGGTATCAAGTTCAAAGTTGACAGTGGTCTTAATGATTGTACCATATTGGATAATCTCAAGAACTTTCACCTTGGCATTCTAATGGAAAGTTCAGAGTTTTCTCCTTCCCTCTCTCATGTGTGTATGCATATGTGCACACATGCATTTTGTGAGAGTGTACATGCATGTGAGGGGCAGAAGTTGATGATGACTGTATTCTTTCCTACTGCACTCCTTTTACTTTTTTATTTTTTATTTTTTGAGATAGAGTCTCTTCACCAAACCAGAAACACACTATTACCTAGACTGGCAGGTCAGTGAGTCCCTGTGGTCTGTCTCCAAGTCACCAGAGTTAGGTGAACAGGTGCTGAGACTTCCATGTCTAGATTGTATGTGGCTATCAAGGATCCAAACTTAGGTCCCCAGGCTTTCACAGGAAACACAGCTCCCCAGCCTCTAATTTTTTGTTTTGTTGATGGTGGTGGTAGTTTTGATTTTAATCTTTCTTAAAATTGCTCTTTAAAATCGCAGTGGACTTCCTAAACTCTCTTCTTTAGTGGCACCTGGGAGACTGCTTGCACCTCCAGGAGTCTCTTTGTTCCTAGGCTGCTTCAAAGCCTTTGTCCCTTTGTTTCTTCCATTCACAAGAAAACAAAGGTATTCCCTGCACCACCACTTACACTCAAGGCTTCCTTCAGTAGCCACACAGGGAAGCCTCTTTTGGATGCATTTTCCCAGCAGTTGTGATGTGCTAAAGCAGACTTTAACAAACTGGACAAAGCAGGGATTCTTCTAGCTATTAAAGGATTTCAAAGAATGACAGTGTCTTTACTTATGCTCATGTGGACTCTGGTTTAATTTTTAATGTGAATGCTCCAGTGTCTAATTGCATAGGATATCTACCTTTCAGTAATAAATATTTGGGAACTTTATTAAAAATTGGCTAAATAATCTCTCAGAACAGTGTTCTACAACAAAACAATGTTGTGCAAGTTTCAGTCTGGGTGTCATTAAATTGAATAAAAAAATTCAAATTTCTTATAAGTTTTCATTTTAAAATTAAAGATACTATTTACTTGAATAAGCATCTGGGGTCCCTGTGAAGAATTTTCATTACCCTTGACGTCACATGCCACTGGAGAAGTCACAGGCCGCTGAGACTACTTTTTCATCTTCTTTAGATATTTTTTGTGAGACTCACCACAAAAATGTTTTTATCTCTTTTGTAGGAAAGTGGTGTTAAGTTTTTCTCAGAAAGTCTTGCTTCCTGCTTCTAAGCTCCACTCCCTTCTTTTTCTATTCATATAGCCTGATTGGATACTGCTTACTCCATGGTTATTTTTACTGGAAAAGATAAAACTGTGAACACAAATCTCTCAGAAACTAGGTTGAAAGACATTTTTTAACTTAAGGATGGGAAGCCTTTAGATGGAAGGGCTTTGAAGTTGTTGAGTCTAGACTGTCTTCTGATCCAATAACCTGGGGAGAAAAGTCAGGCTATTGTCTCAATATCAAAAGTTAGTTTAGGATTCAAATGTACTGTGGGGAGAATCAGTTGAAAGACTTGTAACAGGAAGGAAACTAACCAAATAGTGTGGCAGTACTGATACAAGAGATTAGTGGGGATTGTTGTTCTCGTTTAAACATGGATACACTAAGCCATCAGGCAGGCTCCAACAGGTATTTGGAGAACCTGCTCTGTGAAAGGATGAGCAAAAAGATTTAAAACACATCCCTCTAACCCAATGATGTTTGAGATGATTTTGTTGGTAAGCCTACCTTTCTTAGTTTTGGTCATAAGGAATTCAAGAATTATTACCCTTTATTCACCTTGAAGAACATCAAAGTGATTTGTCAAAAATAAAAGTGCATCTTTGCAGGGAAGAGGATCTGACAGAAGCAACGTGAATGGATGGAGGACTTATATTGGCTCATAGTGTGCGGGCATAGTCCATCATGGTGTGGAAGTCCTGACCACATGGGCTCAGGACTGGGGGGACAAGAAGTAGATGGGTTCTGATTCTCAGACCTCTTAGTCAGAGTGAAATCTAGAATGCTAGCCCATGGAATGGTACTACCCACACTCACAATGGGTCTTCCGTTATCAATAATTTAATCACACAGTCATGCCCACAGACTTGTCTGCCAGATGATTCTAGATCCTGTCAAGCAGACAGTCATAGTCATCAAAGTTTTCATTCACATACTAAGTGGATTATTTGTTGAATATCTTTGGGTATCAGTAAAAACAGCTTTCCTCTTATGCAAGAGTCCTACATTTCACAAATCAGAGTGTTGAAAAAAATTAAGGCACTGCTACAACACGGGCGGTTGTTTGGAGCCTGAGGGGACTCATGAGAACAGACAACCTATTCATATTCACAGGAGATTTCAGAGTTTAGAGAGGCAATCAGGGCCACTAAGGATAAACTCCTGTTTCAGAGAATAGGAGCTCTGGCTTGGGTGGAAACCACTCGGGTTAAGTGGATCAAAAGACCATTTGTGGGATGGTGGACTCCCTTGAGCCACACTGACAAGACTGGCAGAATAATGGTCCATTTAACAAGATCTTATTCCCTTTCAGCGTCCCTGCTAGCACTGTAGTTTACCTGGGGCCTCATGAGTGTGTTCACTGCTCTCAATTCTTCAGAAAAATATATTTTCTTCTCCCAGTCTTTCTTCTAAGCACGCTTCCCATAACAAGTCAGGCTGCTCTAGCACTTCCGGCTTCCTTTCTCTTTCTCTGAAGCTTCATTTCCCCACTCTGTGGCTGCCTGTCAGTCACGCATCTGACCTCCAGGCCAGCTCAAACAGCATAACTTTTTTTTTTTTCTTTTCTTTTTCCTTTTTTTTTTTTTTTTTTTTTTTTGCCTTGTTCTTTCCCTTCTACAGACAGCTGCTGAGATTTACAGTTTGCCTCTCCTGGGGATTTTTCTTTTAAAATTCCTATAAAATAGCCTGTGAGATTCTGCTCAATTCTGTTCTTAAATTCATATATGAATGAGACTAAGAACCGCAAAAGAAGAACCTGATTCCCCTGTATTATCTGTCAGCCACGGAGAGACCCTAAAACTCAAATCAAAAGAGAACGATTACAGAGGTGCTTACTACCACAGTGTGTTATGCCTCTGGTTATTCTGTTTCTACCACAGCTCTATCTAACACTTCTAAACAAACCTTTATCCATGATGAGGAGGCAGATTTATCCTCAAAGGAAGTAGGAGAGACTATAAATATTTTGAGTTTTAAGATCCTACCTTTTTATAGTAGAATTTTGTACTTGCACTGTCCTTGATCGGCTTGCCTTTTTCGAATTGATTCCTTAGTTGTGTCCTTAGCCTTGCAGCTCTGAATAAAAATATTGCATATGAGTGCATTCTGGGTCACAGACACTGTCATTCTATTCAAGTAGCTGAATTGCCATCGCCTGCTCTGACATGTCTATGACTTCTATAGTTGTTCTGCACAGGCCCCTTGGATTGATTGCTCAGTGTGTTCGCTGAAGTATAGCCCTTTATAACTGACCATCAGTGATTCACGCTCTGTTCCTGATGCATTTCATTGCCAGAGAAAGAACTTCAATTTGCACTTATTAACATGTCACATTATCCAGCACTTGGAAAGCTTTGATTCTTCAATTAAACCAGTGGCTACAGTTCCTTGCTTACTGCCATTTTGTCTTTGCCAAACATTTTTCCTTCACAACATTAGTATAAGCAGCTATTAAAATACAACCCATATTAACCCATCCGACAGTCCTCACCTAGTCTGATGTTGAAATTACTTAGGATTCAAACTAAAGATACTAGTTCATCTTTCCTCAATTTTTCCACAGACTAAAAGAAAACTCTCTGACCAGTATAGGGATAAAACTCAAATGCTTTGTGCTTACAGATATGTCCTATCAATATCATTATGTTTAAAAACTAAATATTACACAGCTACGAGAATCATAGTATTAAGAACCAGTTGAACTTAGGTTGACTTAGGTTGCAGGTAGTTTCCTGAGATTAAATTCATGTACCATCAGGAATAGCTTGGATACTTTTTCTAAAAAATGATCTATTATATTGATTACACATTAAGTGATGGTTCATCTAACTGCTTAGTTTTCTGCTATGTATATATTATATTTATTGTTTTAGTGATTGATTTGTGTTTGCTTCCTAGTTGAGAGTAAAGTCATTAAATTGGCATGGTTTGTAATGATGGTATAATTTGACAGGAGAAGTGTAAATTTGCATTTTTCCAGTGTGTTACTTTGCTATGCAAAGATATGGATAATACAGGAGTTAGAGAATAATTGGTTAATGCACTTCAAGCAGTTTCTGGGGATATTTGACTGGGCAAATTGCTTGTCTTAGTCCTATATTGCACAAAATGAGCACCTGTTTTAAATTTACCTCACCTGTTGATCTATTGATTTTACAGTTAAATCCTAGCATGTCCTCAAGTATTACGATTTGTTTATATCTCTTTGAGACTTAGCCTTCCGATGTTCTGAATGAGAAATGTCCTCTATAGTCTTGAGCATTTAAATATGTCATCTTCAGTTGATGACACTGTTTTGGGATGTGTAGGACATGTGTTTTCTCTGGAGGAAAATGTAATGAGGGACAGGTTTTGAGAGTTTACAGCTTTGATGACTTCTAGTTTGTTCTCTCTATCTCATATTTGTGATTCAAAACCTGAGCTCTTGGGTACCTGCTCCTACAGACATGCCTGCTGCTTGCTTCCATGCCTGCAATCCTTCCTCCAGACACTTCCATAAGAATACCCAAGCCCCATTCACTGTTTGGTTGTGGGTCTCTGCATCCATCTGATTCAGCTGCTAGGTGGAGTCTCTCAGAGAACAGCCATATTAGACTCCGGTCTTCAAGCCTAACAGAGTATCATTGATAGTGATAGGGATTGATGCTTGCCCATGGGATGGGTCTCAAGTAGGGCTGGTTATTGGTTGACTGTTCCCTCAGTCTCTGCTCCATTCCCTACTGCTGCATTTCTTGTAGACAGGATAAAATTTGGGTCAAAATTTTGTGGGTAGATTGGTGTCCCTATCCATCCACTGCAGTTTCCTTTTGGGCTACAGGAGGTGGCCTCTTCATTGTCCATATCCTCACTGCTATAAGTAACAGTGACAGTGAACTCTTATTGATTCTTGGGTGCCTCTATCATGTCCTGATGATGCACCCCACACCTTCCCACACCTGTCAGTTGCAGATGTTTCTCAACTGAAGAATGGATAAATATGTGGTACATCTACACAGTGGAATATTATTCAACTATTTAAAAACAAAGATATCATGACATTTGCAGAAAAATGGATAGAATTTGAGGATGTCATTGTGAGTGTGGTAATCCTGACCCATGAGGACATGCATGGTATGTAAAAACTTAAAAGTGAATATTAGCCATAAAATACAGAATACCCATGCTACAATTCACAGAGGAAAGAAGTTAAACAAAAGGAAGGTCCAAACAAGGATGCTTGAATCTCACTTCGAAGAGGGAATAAAATACTCATAGAAGGCAGATGGAGGGAGGAAACTGAGAGGTAGTGTGAAGAGGAATGGGGGCTTCATAATCAGGTATGGGGAGGGACAGGAGGGACAGCCAGATGGTCATGAGAATGAATGGAAATCTGCGAATGTATCAACTGGCCAAAGTGCTGAAGTCTGTGGTGGTCCAGTATGTGGCAATGTAGAAAGATAGTGAACACTTTTAAAGGTAGAAATAAATAGAAGTTGAGGAATCTATTGCTAATTCCACAACTGGAAAGGTAATTGTAATTCTGAGCAATGTCTGTTACAAGATGTAAGCTGGACCTCTGAGTTCCTCTTGTTCATTAATTTTCTACATGAATGTTCTCTACTTTTACCATATAGATTACACCATTGTTATTTTCCTGTATTGACACATCTAAAAGGCTGTCTCCATAGTTCTAGGTGGAATGCTATCTAACGTGCTGAATGTCTTTAGATCAGCTGTGAGCCGAAGAAATCTTTTTACTTTATAAAACGTTATTCTTCAACTTATATATAACCTGAACTCTCTAAACACTAAAATTTGTCTTGTGTTTGGGTTATAATATCTTGTGATAATCTGATGAATATTTGCAAGGTTAAATATGAATAGAATGAGTAAGCATAGGTTTAAAATGTATATAGACATAAGGCATGAAAGGAGAGAAACTGGGGTATGGAAAGGGTCTAAAAAGATGATCAACGAGGAGCAGAAGAAGATAATGTGTCTGGGGTGGGATACAACTCTTAGATGGTTTCCCATCTATATAGAATTTAGATTTAACTGTAGATATCTTTTGAATGAAGAAGGAGAATATTCAAAGGTAGAAAGAACAGTGGAATGAAAAGGAAGGTTATGAGGCAAATAGGAACAAAGACAAGTATATCTACATAAAAATGACATAAAACCTATTAGGCTATCTGCTAACTGACAATACAGTTAATGCAAATGAAAATATGAGTAAGTAGAAAGCTATAACTATAGGTATAGCTAAAAGCTTTCATATTCTCAGAAACAGTCTACTGGGAAATGTTGGAATTCAAAAATTAGCAGAAAGGTTCATGCTTTCAAACAGCTTGAGAATGAACCAAGGCAGCACAGCTTGCCAACAAGGCTTCCATGATCAGAGTAGTAAATGTTGAATTCATATGGAGTCATTAAAGGGCCCAGGTCACTATGGGTTGCTCTGGTAGAGAGCAGTTTCAGGAAAGAAGTGTTGTAACTTATGTTTTAAATAAATTAAAAAAAAAAAAAACATAAATTCACAGGGAATGTGAAACAGAAACTAAGCTAAGATTTGGGAGTAATTGTGTGTGTGTGTGTGTGTGTGTGTGTGGTTGTGTACAGACTCGTGCATGTGTGTGCTTGTGTGTATGTGTGTGTGTGTGTATTTGTGTCTAAGTATGAGGTCTGGCATAGCAGTGAGAGTTATTCTTAGTCAAAGAGCTACTTCTGACAATTTCTTTTAATCTCACTGGTGCTGCTCTGAGCCCCCTAAGAAGAACCATTATGATCTCAGTTGGAATATCACCTCCACCTTTACAAATATGCCTTGACAAATTTAAGTTTTCTGTGTTTTCTTTCCATGCTGGAGAGTGAGTGAGTGATTGTCTTTAGGGAACAATAGTTTCACTTTGACATTCCAAGCAGCTGACACGCACAACCTAGATGTTACTTTCGAAGCTTTTGATTAAAAGGCAGTCCAGGACTTCCCTAACATTCCTTTTTACAGATTTCTTATTCTTTGCATTTCTATGATAAAATATTTCATGACAATGGTAATTTAAGTTGGTTTGTCTTCCTGGTGAGAAATAGGACTTAACGAGTTCCAGTTGGTTCTTTGTCCTTAAGCTGTTTTGACCTACTTTGAGAAACTGAGTTTTTCTTAGAAGCATTGATTGTTTATCTAAATTGTCTGTAATGGATTTGATGTTTACCCTCCTGGGAAGGAGTGATTGCTCAGACCACTTAAAATTATAAATCACAACATGCAATGCCTAGCTTCAGAGTTGAAGAGAGCTAATAACTAAGGGTTTGGTTGTGGTATATCAGTTAATAACTGAAATCTCTCCAAAAAACACTTGCTTGTTTAAAAATATGCTTTGCAGAGGGTTACATAGTTTTGGATCAAATGAACATTATACTAGTTTAAATTTGGACATTTTTACCAATTTAATTGTATTCATTAACAGTAGAATTTTTCTATACTTCATATTCTAGTATGCAAAAGAGCAACATTTTCAATGTTATTTTCCAGTCTATTATATGCACATATACACTATATATAAATATATGTTATCTAGTAACACATACACACACACAGTATGGATTTTTTATCTGAAAACTCAGTATACTGTTTGTTTTATTTCCAGCTTATATTTATTTGTTTGAAGTTGTACTTTACTACACCTGTCTCGGCCAACCACATAATTCATAAATGAAAAAAAAAAAAAAAGAGCTATCCTTGGTCAAAAACAAGAAAGGCTGGAGAAATGTCTCATTAGTTGATGACCAGAATTTAGATCCAACTCCCACATGGAATTTGAAAATTATCCTGCCTATGGCCATAAGTCCAGCTCCAGCAGGGCAGAGATTGATTAATGGCTGGCCACCAAGATCAAATAGGAGTTAGTAAAGACTCTACCTCAAAAGGAACAGAAGAGAATGAAAGAAGATGATAACCAATGAACACCTTTGGCCTCTCCACAAGCTGTAGATGCATGTGCACATGCATGCAAAAGCACATACACTTAAGACACACATGCTTCCACACACAATGCAGGAACTATGATGTAGTTGTTGGGATAGTGTTGATATATGTATCAGATAGGACTTGAGAAAGTGCTGGAATCATTGATAGGTAGTTGAGTTTGGACAGCAGCTATGATGTCATATATAATAGCACTGAAAGACTGGAAACAAAAAGGTGCAGCGAGGAAACCTCAGTATCAGACAGTTCACAGTGTAACGCAACTGATGACACAGAGAAACAAGCATTTTTTTTTCCTTTCAGGGTGATATGATAATTGTTTTCATAGTGTTTGCAACTTTATGACTTGAATTCTAATTGTTATAAAAGGCAACATGATAAAGGCTCAGACACATGTCCATACCGCTACTGGGACGTTGTGGGGGTTTCAAGAGGCAGGGTCTAATGGAATGCAGACCTCTGCTTACTCTCAGTCTCATAGAGCTGGTAGCTCTCTCCATCATGTGCTCCTGTCATGACAGGCATCACCACAGACGCAAGCGACATAAATGAGTGGCCATGGGTTCAAAGCCAACTGGCCATGGTTACAGTTTGGTTTTCTCAGGCATGTTATCATACTGACACAAAACTGACTAATAGAGGGAATTGTTACTGAGAAATGGGACTGTTGATATTATCCTGGATCACCTTGGAATTCACTAAGAATTCCAAGTTAAGTTATTGACAGTTTAGACAAGACTGTAGAAAGACCATAGAAAACTAGGAAGTTAGCAGGTCCTTTGGTGAGGGTTTAAAAGACCATAAACACAAATGTGGAAAGAAAAGAAAAGGTGTTTGGCATGAAAAATCTGCTGGAAATTTGAATCCAGGCTGCATGTGTTATATTCACAAAAAGACTTTGTTTGAATCTTTTATCGCCTAATACATAGTGGGAGGTTCCACTTAAAGGCAATGAACTAATTAATAGCACAGAGCTATTTAAAGTAGTATTATACTTTCAATTACAGCATAGGCATTATTGGTTGCATTTAGTGAGTTGCCCTCATAGTTTTTACCAAGTTATAGATCTTATTTAATATTCAAATTAAATTTAAATATTAAATAAATATGTTAACATTCCTTTAAAAGGTACAAACTGGAGAATGAGGAAATAACTCCTGTATGCTTTCTCTTACCATTTGGTATATCTTTTTCTAGATGCCATGCTCCCCCCACCCCCCGCCCGCCTCCAGATATAAGACAGTTTGGGAGTTAGCATTTAGGTTCTGTTCTTAACCATTTGCTTTTGACATTTACATTCATTTTGGAAAAATATATTTTCTATGTACCATGTTAAGTTCTTGTACTGGCCAAGGCTTTGCACACCAGGAAAGCCAATTAGTGCCTCTCACAATGGCCCATGAAAAGTGGCTTACAGGAAGACCTGCCATACATGTCTCTGCAGGACTCTCCTAAATTTCCCCTAGTAATCTGCACCTCTTATTTGAAAGAAAGTCTACACTTTTATTTCAGAGTGCAGATTCCCTAATTGTGCCATCAAAAGAAATCTTGGTAGCATGAGACAAATGGGAGAGTAATGTGAAGGGAAGCTGATTAATTCCAGAACATTCAATGAGTTCATTTCACAACTGGTTTCCTACTTAATACAAAAGTGCAAAGGGACAGACTGATCTCCGTGAGCAGATATCATCTCGTTCAAAACTCAAAGAGCCCTAGGTGCCACAGGAGCCTGTGCCAATATCATTACTTAGAATTTGGTTTAGAGTGTAAATTACTCTGGGCAAGGGTAGATGGTCTTTGCCCTTCTATCAGGGAAGATTATTAAACATTTAAGAGATTTTAGGGGTAGGAATGGAGAGTTATCACAGAAAAGAGGAAGAAAGGAAATTTAGTCAGGGAAACATCCTTCCACTAATACTTAAATAGATCACAAATGCTTTCTGGCATATCAATTTATATTCTTTTTTCCCCCAGAGAACCATTAATTGATTTTTTGGTTTAAGTAAAAAGCTAGAGCTTTAGCAACACTCTAAATGATTTTCTGTTCATAACTAAAGTTATGGTTTATCAAATAGGAAATCTTGATTTCCTTGTCTATTAAGATTAGCAAAGGATACAGGCAAACAACAGCTGAAGTGTTTTAGGATTTTCTCAGGGAACTATTACAGGAAAGATTTACATTCTCCCCTCCCTATTTCTCTTCATTTTAGTGAGCTAAGATTTTGAAGTCTGTCTCTTATTTCTAATGAATGAGCTTTTTAAAAATAAAGGAATGTGAAGTATTTGGTTACTCTTACTCCTTTTAAAATATCTTGTCCTTTTGATTTTGTAGATGTCTATGGTTAGATTTAACAATTAAAAGAATATGTAAATGGACTGGAGAGATTTTTCAACCATTAAGGAGCACATGTTGCTCTTGCAGAGGACCTAATTTAGGGTGGCTCACAACTACCAAATAAACTTCAGTTCCAAGGGATGGCTTCTCCCTGAGTTTGGGTTTTATTACCATTAAGAAACATCAAGACCACAGCAACTTCTATAAAGGAAACCATTTAATTGGGCCTGTTTACAATTGTCGAGATTTAGTCCATTCTTATCATTGAGGGTAAGCTTGGTAGCATCCAGGCAGACACGTTGGTACTAGAGTAGGATCTGAGAGTTCTACATCTTGAACAGAAGGCATCAGAAGGTGACTGTGTGCCACATGGGCATGGTTTGAGCATATAAGGACTCAAAGTCTCTGCTTCCACAAAAACACACTCCTTTAATAATCTACACTAAGGCTACACTTTCTAATCATGATTCATACTATGACCAAGTGTTCAAACATGAGTCTATGGGGTCCATTTCTATCAAAGCACCACATTCCACTCCTTTGTTCCTATAGGCTTATGGCCATAACATAATTCAGAAATGCATTCAGTCCAACTTCAAAAATCCTCATGGTCTATAACAGTTTAAAAAGTTCTGAGATTCATGTAATCTCTTAACTGTAATAATCTGAAAAATCAAAATTAAAAAAAAGCCAATCATATACCTCCAACACATAAAGGAAATGGATATACATTAGTGCTCCAAAATGGAGCACAATGAACAAATATTGGACCAAAGCAAGACTGAAGACTAGCTGGGCAAATTCCAAACTATGCATCTCCATGTCTGATGTCAAAATGTTCTTCAAATGTTGAGATCTTTTCAGCTTTGTTGACAGTAACACAGTTCTTTCTCTTCAGCTTACTCCTCTCCCTGGCAGCAGCTTTCTCTGGCAGGTATCTCACAGCTCCATCATTTTGGGGTCTCCAAAGGCAATCAATCCAGGCTTCACCTTCACAACTTCACACAGTGCCTCTTTGGACTTCTATGAAAGGAGACCCCTGCTATGTACCTGGCTTCAGTGTCTTTTCATGTATTTAGGGGAAGATTCCATAACCCCTTTCTACTATCTTGACTCAAAGCCAGAACAAGCACAAGTTCTGCTGCTTGCTAGGCTGGAATAGACTTGATTAAATTGTCATGTGCTTTCTGTGTTCTATTGTTTCACTGTTTAAGCATGGCTGTCCTGGAACTTGTTTGTGGACCAGAGTAACCTTGAATACAGAGATTTGCTTGCCCCTGTCTTCTAAGTGCTGGGATTAAAGGCATGTACCACCTTGCCCAGACCTAAACTGCTTTTAAAATTCTTTTAACAAGATAGAAGTTTAGCAGAGTGGACTCTTGCCCTGCGGTCACCAATACCTTTATTCCATTGAATATTTTTAATCTGTTTATCTCCATGAACAAAGTATTTAGCTCCATTCTACTTCCTGGTGTCTCTTTTCTCCTTAAACCAAAGATTTTGTATTTTCCTTGCTCAGCTTGTTCCTATTCATCAAAAAGCTCTTGGTAAAATTGAACACTAGTAACTATATGACAGAGTCTATTCTAGGCTGTCCTGAGATTTCCTTTGCCAATGCAATTAATCTAATTCTTCACTTTAGTGTCAAGAAGATTTTTTGGAAAAAGACAAAAAGCAGCCACATTCATCACCAAAATATTACCAGAACAATCTCTAGGCAACATACTATAATTCTTTTCCTAGAAACCTTGAGCCAGGCCACCATAGTTCAAATCACCCCTAGAACCTAGACCCACTAAGCAATGCTTTAAAACTTTCCACTGCTTTACTAATTCAAAGTCTCAAAACCTACATTTCTCCAAACAATATCATGGTCAGGCCTTTCATAGCATTACCTCAGTCTCTGGGAACAACATCTGTCAGAATTAGGGTTTCTACTGCTGTGACAAAAACATCCTGATCATAGCAACTCTTATCACGGAAAACATTTACTTGGGGCTGACTTACATTTTCAGAGATTTAGTCCATCATCATCACTTTCAGAAGAACTTCCAGGCAGACATGGTACTAGAGAAGGAGCTGACAGTTTTACATCTTAATCCTCAGTTAGCAGAAGGAGACTGTGTGCTGCACTGGACATATTTTGAGCATATAAAACCTCAAACCCTCTGTGCCCACAGTGAAACACTTCTTACAACTTGTCTATATCTCATAAAATTCAGGAAGGTGGACCATGTATTTGACATGGCACTCAATAGGTTGACGTAGAAGAATCAGAAACTCAAAGTCATCCTTGGATACAAAGATAATTTGAGGATCATGGAATACTTGGGACCTGCTTCAAAAATATTGATATTTAAAATTATTATAAAAAGAAACTGAGAATAGAGACATATAATTTTCCTATGTAGAAATGTATGCTTAAAGGATCACTTTTTGTTTTCTATCTTTTGTGAAGCAGCTACTTGCTGTATTTATTGTATTTTACTTTATTTTTGAAATATGTGTTGATGCATTTTTATGTATGTGTATGGATGTATGCCTGCACTAAATGTACACAGTGCCTGAGAGACCAGAAGAGGGCATTATGTTTCTCCTAGAATTTGAGGCAGAGACAGTTGTGAGCCACCTTATGTGAGTTCTGGGAACTAAGCCTGTGTCTTCTGCAAAAGCAGTCAGCAGTAATAACTATTGAGCCATTTCTTCTGTGACCCACCCCCATTTATTTATTTATTTATTTATTTATTTATTTATTTATTTATTTTTACTTATTAATTTTTATGTATACATATTTTTAAATTTTTCTCAGAATATTTCATACATGTGTCTGGTGTGATTTTGATAAAACCCACACCTACTTTTTCTCTTCCAATTCCTTTTATGCCCCTCACTATTCACAGCAGCTGTGACTACATGCAGAAGACATACACAAGATCCAGTCAGCGAAAATGGCAGCACAGTGGGAAGGGGCTCACAAAGTCCCAACCCAAGTTAAGGAGCTATTGATAACTGATTACTGCTGGTGGAGGCAAATCATTTACTTCAGGTCCTGGTAGATTCCCTGAACACTAGTGGATGGCTCTATATCCATGCACATTCTACCATTAGAAAATGGACTAAGGAGATTAAATTTAAAAAAAAGATTTTCCATGTTAAAGTCAGACAGGCTTTAAACTTGTAGCAATCTTACTATTTCTCTAGTGCTGAATTATAGGCATGTGCTAACATTCTGGCTTCGCTTGCTGTAATGAAGTAAACTGGATCTGACTAATTACTAGATAGAAAGCCCTAAACACTGTGTCTTCCCCAGTTCCTATGTCATAAATTATTTCTCTCCCCTTGAAGTTTCCATCTCTGACCCTCTTTCCACGTAACAGGTTTCTAGCCTACCTGTAGTTTCTGCTCACGTGCAGTTTATATCTGGGCACAATTAAGTTTATCCTCAGATGATCTGATTGATCACGAACCTCTTTCCAGAGCTACTGATCCTTGACCAAGAGCATGGAATGTTTAACTAAAATATAAGGTGTTCTGTGACCATGCTTCCACAGCCTGGAAGAGCCAACCTGTTAGCATTGTTTAGGAATAATAATTAGATTTATGACTTGGGCCAGGACTATTTCAATGGTAAAGTCCGTCAGACAGCTCATTCTCAGAGACCTCCATTAGCCCCTGACTTTCGGTTTCCTGGTATGTTATGCTTTGTAAGTACAACAGTGTTAATATGGATTAAAAGACAGAGTGTCGATTGTGAAACCAAAATAGTTGGGGGGGGGGTAATCGCGAATCTGAGCTCCCTGGACCTCCTTCCCTGAATGCTGCTGAACTATGTTTTTTGCTAGTAGTAAAATATGAGTCCTGTAATTACTTTCAGCAATCAAAATCAAAATTAATCACCTACAATGATTAATTTACAATTAGTATAACTTGTCGTGGTCTGGCCTCTCCTTCACAACAGCTTCTACTTTCCCTCCTGTCACTAATGGATTCAAGTATTATTGGTTCAAATTCACACGGAAGTCTGATTGGCCCAAATCAATCTTTTATTTATTATTATTATTATTATTATTATTATTATTATTATATGGTACACATTATTTTCTAACCTAGACTGTGGTTTGGCTGCCCTTTCATAAGATTCCATCTCTGTGATCATTACTTTCACCAAGTATCCACTGGCAAACAGATCCCATAGTTCTATGAGTCAGGTAACTTTAACAGAAATTTTGTGTTTCAGTTGTTCTTGGATGGCTTATATCTTTCAAATGCCACAAATATGTGTAACACACACATATGCACATTATTACTCACACATAGCCATGTATGTATACAAGTGTATGTGAATGCATGTGCATGCACTGCACACAAACACACACACACACACAAGCACATGCACATGCATGCACACTCTTACATGCATGTGCATACACACAGACTTACGACTAAGTGTCAAACTTTTTAGCCAGCACTGGGAATCTTGTATGTTTCTGAGTTTCTGGCACTCAATTGGCCTGTTAGATCAACAAATACATATATTGAGACTGTGTTGGGAAAACTGACTATAATTTGGTAAATTATGTTGACCATAAAGATGAGATTAGAGGGCATCCAGTATTATGTTAGTAGTTGGCCTACCTTATTTTCCAGTCCTGTGTTTCCCTAATGACAAATTTAGATCAGTTTACTTAATTGCCAAACACTTGGACTGGTATTCTCTTCAACTATAAAATTATGGTTTAAGACAAATATGGACATGACAGAGATGAACGTCAAGAACTTATCTAAAATTCAGATGAGTTTTGGAGGAAGGTATGTTATAGAGTTTTGGAGAGGGTGTGTAATGGGTACAAAAATAAACTGGAGGTTGTAGAGGTAGGTATGTTTTATTGGCAAACCATGGAATATGGAGTTGATGAGATAAAGATCCAAGGGAAACAGAAAAAATGAACAAGATTAAAAGAACATTTACTTTATGTCCTATACTAATCTGGGTTTACTGCTTCAATCAAATAATATCCACTCAAAATAGACACTTGGAAATGATATTTCTTTTTCAAGTTTGTTGATGTAGTTGTTGTATAGCTGATAAAGGTAAGCCAGCAAAAGTGGGAGAGATTTTCAATGTCATGCTGAATTGAGGTGTAGCATAGAGACTTGACCTGAGGTACATTGCAAGCCTCTGCTTTGCCTATCTTTCTTCAAAGATAAGTTAATGAATTCATATGTGTTTAAGTTGCTGGAATTCTTGAAATGAGACACTGTCTTCCAGTTACTGGTGAGTAACCATAGACCACTGGAGACTTAGCTTCCATGGTTGCATGTCATTACCCACAAAGTCTAGCTATGCTCACTAACGTCACTATTCCCATCATAACCCAATCATCAGTCCTCAAACATCTTATACTCATATTTCACTGGCAAACATCTCTTATTGGAAATTATATTTAAAGTAATTATTTTCTCTCAAAACTAATATATTTATTCTAACACTTCCTCCATACCCAAGAAATAATGATATTTTCCAACCTCTCCATTTGAATACAGTTTCATCTAAAGATATGACAAACATGCCCACTATGATAGACTTCCTGCTTTTCCCTTTAATCTGAGAGATAGGGCTGCTATTGACAAAAAGCAGATCTCTCAATTTTGTGCTACTAACTTTATAAAGCCAAGCTCAAGTGTTTTTTTTTTTTTTTTTTTTTTTTTTGAGAAGCCCCCTATGTTAACTCATGAGATGATGCCGTGCCGTGGTTTTCAATCTTGTGCTTCTCCAGTGACGACCTTAGATCAGATGTACTGGATCACCATCATCAGAAAATTCACCAATAAGACACACATATAACATCTATAATATTCCAGACACATTAAGAATTATTCTCCCAGATTTCCAAATAAATATCTGAGATAAATTTAAATAGGCTTGTTTTATGGGCAATAAATCAACCTTGGAGAGTAGACTGACCAAAGTTGCCCAAGGACAAAATAATGAAGCTTTGTTGTGATTCCAGGGCCTCTATGACATTGAATCCTATGTGCTAATTAGTAGAGCAAAATCTATTTTCCTACCTACATATTGGCTGATACTGCATTCACTTGTAATAAGAACATACTTAATAGTCTAAAGGGATTGTTTTATTTGGTCTTTAAAAGTCCCAGCAATAGATGGGATTCATTACTAAACTGGAAAGTTCTTGCTCAGTCATCCTTAGTTCTGTGTTAGTGTACAGTTATTGTGTAGGGAAGCTTGCCAAAGCCATTTGCTGCAACCAGAGAGATATCATCAGTATGAAGTACCCAAATATTTACAGTACATTCTCACTTTTTCTTTGAATAAAAATCTGATAAAACATCACATACCTTCCTAAAGAGAGAAAACAACTCCAAAGAGGTGTAATTTGATACATTATAGTCCTCAAACCCAATCCACAGGCTGAGTGATAAAGAGCACCATCCTCTCCTTAGAGGTCTGAAAGAGTTAATTGCTTTGCAAACAGGGAAGGGTCATGGCTATAAAGCCAAACTGCTAGATGACAGTGGAGTTCTGAAGGTTTTATGCTTGAAACACTTGAACACAATGGGGCTTTATCTTCCTCTTACAAAATGTAGCTTTATTTTTCTCCTTAAACATGAATGATAGGTGATTAAAGATGCTCTGAGGGGGCAATATTTTTTGACTTGCATGGCTGTGGAAGCCCAATTTAATCAACAAAATGTCATGCGGAGAACTATTCTCATTTCCCTGTCATAGAAAATAAGAGAAATAAATTTAAAAGATGGGTGCCCTCTAAGAAAATGCTTCCAGGGCCTGGCTCGCATCTGTAACAATGTTTCAGAGCATCACCCTCATTGGGACAGGGAAGCACAGGACTCCCTACATAGTGTTTTCTAGGTATGTCTTCAGCAGTCAGATTCAATATCTCCAAGAGGTGTGTACCATTTAGCAATAAGTTGTATTGTTCTTTTTTCCTCTTGCTATGTTTGCAATATTCTGACTAAAGCAATTTAAGGAAGAAGAGTTTTCCTTTAGTGCACAGACCACGATATAGCTCATCCAAGTGGAGAAGTCAAGAAACAAGAACTTAATATAGCTGCTCATATCATATCCACAATCAGGAAACACAAAAAATGATGAATGAATGCATACTTTCTTCAGTTTTATTCAGTCTGGGATGCCATCCAGGTCCTAACCAAGGTGAAGTGGTGTCCCTAACTTAATTGGAGCAACTAAGATACTTCATATGCCCATCTCCTAGGTAATTTTAGATCATGTAAAATTGGCAATCAACATTAGCCCTTATACATAGCTTGTCATCTCTCTGGCGTCATAACATATGACTTATTGAGAAAAAATATGGGATAGCCCTGTCCTGTAAAGTATATAACTTATAAATATATTTAGATTTTGATACATAATACATGGGTTTTTACCATAGCTAACTAAAATAAAATAAAATAAAATAAAATAAATAAATAAAATAGGAGTTAAATACTGGAGAATACTTGCTAAATAATCCCGAAAAATACTTGAAGAAGAAATGAATGGAAATGCTGGGACTAGACAGGCACCACAGAGATAAAAAAATAAAGACTCCTGTGTTTAAGGTATTTCTTCCATTGATTGAAATATTTCCCACCTGAATACTACTTCTTCGCACCTGGAGATTGAACTTCCTTAGTATGAAAAGGGACAGGCATAAACTCATCTAGATATTAATTAAGTGAGCATGGATTGATTACAGCTGAGGTTACATTCAAAATAATAGAATGTATAAATTGACCTCCCAAATCATGACTAGACAGCTTTCTCTAATAAAACAAAAATCTCTATCAGTTGAAGAGTGAAGAAGACTCCATTGAAGAATGTTGCAGGGATGGGAAGATAGCTTAGCAGTTAGAGCAATGACTACTCTTCTAGAGGTCCTGAGTTTAACTCCCTAGCAACCACATGGTGATTCACAACCATCTGTGATGGGATCCAATGTCCTCTTCTGGTGTGTCTGATGACAGTTACAGTATACTCATATAAATTAATCTTTTGAAACAATTGTTGGCAAAGAGGCAAATACTACTGAATGAAAGAGAGTAATTTAGCTCAATACTGATGAAACAAATAGGCATGATTTATAATGCAGGGACATGCAATTGGAAGAATTCAGAGAGTAATTCAAATGGAGGCGGAAGAAAAGTGGCTATACACTGCTGTTTGATGATTGGATTTTATGAAGTCAATACTCTTCTCTCCACAAAGATGTGTTGTTAGGATGTTACCTTTTAAGTTATTTTTAACAAAACATAGAAAGCAATGGGTTTGGTTGTGACTTATGGTTATGGGTTCACATATGTGTATACCATGTACCATGTAATATCTATTTTCCCTTTACTCTCTTGTTTATTACTGTTAGTAAATGTCAGCGTTTTGGAACCCTTTAGAAAAACAGTCCTCATATCTTATACCTCATGAGTACCGAAGAATTCTCAATCATTCAAGCTTCCTAAAGCAAATCCTTGAGCGACCATCAGACGCATGCTGTCAGAAGATTGTGTGAATTGTCAAGATGAGAGGGTAAGGCAAGTTTATTAATAATAAGAAAATCACTTTTAAAATCACAATGAAGGAAAATAAAATTTTATCAAGAAACTAAAAGGGGGGTTGTAACGCAGCAGTTACAAGTACCTGTTGCTCTTACAAAGCACCAGAGTTTGGTTCCTAGTAACCAAGTTAGGTAGCTAACTCCCCCTGCAACTCTAGCTCTAGGAGATCTGCTGCCTGCTTCTGATTCCTTTAGGCATCTGCACTCATACACACATAGGCACAGATAAAAATGAAATGAGTTATACAAAGAGAAGTCAAGAAGAACATCCACTATGTGGTCTGCCAACACTGGCTTTCAGTCTTATTTTCTCCCTCATTATCTGATAATATAGCCCCTTGTATGTTTACAAGTTGTCATAGGGGCTCCATGCTGTACTACTGTAACACTGTGACCAACCCAAGGGTATTAACTCATTATTAGTAAAATAATAAGCTCATATTTCATATGAAGCATTATTAACAAATGCCCCCATCCTCTTTTCCCATGCCAGAAATTGACATTAAATAGCAACTGTTGCTTTCTCCTTAGGCCCTGAAGTGCATGAAGAATCTCTAATTGAATTTGAGTACAATCTTTTGTCTAGCTATTAACAGTGTTTATCCATTTACTATCCTTGGAATTAACAAAGCACCTTTCTTCTTGTGGTAGCAGTCTATACTAGTTCTGCTGACAATGCTAAACAAGTATAAATGAAAGAAATCTAGAATTCTAAAATGTGCTTTTGTGTGTGTGTGTTGTACATACATGTATTTCTGCCTTTATACAAACACATGAGAAGAAGAGATTGAATAGGACCTTATGCTGCTTTTCTGCACATGGAGAGAGTAATTAGAAGCCAAAGAAAAATAAACATCAGTGATCATGTTTTATTTGGTAGGACATGGCCATGTTGTCTTTGGAAGCCAAACATCAAACACAGAAGCGATAGTGAGTTCTGTTTCCTTATCAATTATGGCCAGAGTGGTCCATGGTTTTTTTAATTGTCTCTAAGAACAAATCTTACTTCACTGCCTTCACTGTGTTATCTCAGCAGCTGTGTCTATGGAAGTTTGTGTTCTGAAAACTCATATAGTGCTCATTCCTCTGAGTCTACTCTCTTATTCTGAATGCAGGTCCTATTCTTGCTAGACTCATCAGTGTGTCACAGCTGAATCTTACTAGGCTTCCTGACGATTTCTAAATGCCTAGGGCTAGAGTCGTCCCTACTGTCCACATTAAATTTGGACCTTCTCATTTTGTGGCTTCTGAAGAAACTTTTTACTATTTCATTCTTTTTGGATTCTTAACTTCTTTTCTTCCGAACCAAATCTGAGCCCATGTGGCTCTGCCAGGGCTCAAATCTGAGCAATACATTCCATGTTAGCATCAGAATTATCTTTTTTCCTCTGGTAACACAGAGGGAGCTCTTCCCTGGAGGAGCGATTTTTTTTATTAACTTGTAGCATCCACCACGAAAATATATTCCTAGCAAGGAGTCCAAAAACAATCCCCCAGATACACCCCACACTGATGAACATGAGAGATAAGAATCCAGGCAATGTACAATGAGAATATTATTTTTCCTATACCCAAGCCAGCTGAGTTAGGAAGCTGCATATCTCTACTCTCATGTTGAGTGGAAGAGTACAATACAGTAGTTGTTGCTAATCAGGAGCCCAGAAACAGGAGCAGGCAAAATCTACCTTACGCACTTATAATTCACTCTGTCTGATGTGTATATTCTTGTCCCTAAAGAGTGTGGGGAGCAGAAAAAAGACAGAGAATCCTTGTTTTAATGAGTCTCTTTCTAAAACTGTAGAATCCCCAAAAGTTACTTCCACACCAGACACTGAAACTTGTTCTAAAAGTAATGCACGTAATAAATTCTCTAGAGCAGACAAAAGCTAGAATATTGGACAAAAATCATGATCAAATAATGAACTAGTAAAAAGACAACTTCCAGCAAGTTTATTTTCTTAGATATGAATAAGAAATTTAAAAATTTCCTTGTATGTGACTAACAAAATATTTCTAATACTCATTTATATTTAAATAACTTAAAATCTCTTCCTTATCCTAGTCTAAGAATGTGTCAAGATAGGAGATAACATATTGCTGCTAAGTTATTATATCATTAAATACTTAAAAGGCTAAATTTATTTTATAGTTCAATGGTTTGAAATGTGAGAGTGGTGCTTGTGACATGGCTTAGCATGTAAAAACATTTGCTGCCAAGATCAAGGATTTGACATTATTTTCTCAGGACTCACATGATAGAAGGAGATAACTGACACCCACAAGCTGTTCTCTAATTATCACACTTACATTGGGGCATGTGTGCTAGCCTATCACACCTACACACACACACATACTCACACACATGGAGTGAGAGAGAGAGAGAGAGAGAGAGAGAGAAGATAGAGAGAGATGTATAAATAAATATGTTTTTAAGGCTATCAAGATGGTTCAGTGTATAAAAGTACTTGTGGCAAGGGCTGATGATGTGAGTTCAATCCATGGGTTTCAGATAGTGGAAAGAGATAACTGACCCCTTCAACTTCTCTTCTGACCTCTATATACTATATCCATGTTGTGTCATAGTACACACATACCCTTTAAGTAAATAAATATAATTTTAAAAATTAAATGAATTATGAAATGGATCAGAAGACTTCATTCTGGATTGTGTGCCTTATTGCCCACCAAAGTATCACAAGAACAATGTATAGGCATCATGCTGCTTTTTGTCATGGTCTGAATATTCTGCCTGATGCTAACATGAAGAGACATAGATTAATTGCATTATCAGAGGAAATCTCAAAACAGCCTAGAATAACCTCTGTCATAAAGTTACTAGTAATCACTATTATGAAGAGCTTCTTGATGAAAAGGAACAAGCTGAGCATGGAAAAACCCAAAATGTTTGGTTCAAGGAGAAAAGAGACACCTGGAAGTTGAATGGAGCTAAATCCTGTGTTAAACAGGACTTAGTTAACAGGATTTAGTTAATCAACAAATTAAAGTTTTTTAAATGAAATAAAAGGAATGGTGACCTCAAGGAAAGACCCAAACCAGCTAAGCTGCCAACTTGTGAAAGGAATGAAAGAGAAGTTTAGGTCCAAGCAAGGTGGTTCATGACTGTAACCCCTGTACTCCAGTGATAATTTTCAAACTAAGGCACACAATCCAAACCATGTCAAAAAGCAGCCATATTGCTCATCAAAGTATCACAAGAACAATTTCTAGGCAACATGCTAAAATTTCTTTCTTCTGAAACCTCTTGAGGCAGGTCCCCACAGTTCAAATCACTCTCAGCACCACTGTCTTTCATGCTTCTATTAGTAAGGCCTATTAGGTAGAGCTTAAAGCATTTCATCGCTTTCTTAATTCCCAAAATCCTGAGTCCCCAAATCCACATTCTTCCAAACAAAAGCATTTTCAGGTCTACCATAGCAATACGCCAGTCCCTGGTACGTTTTGCATTTTTAGTTGCTTAGCTTTCTCTTTTTCATTACAATCTTCATAAAACTGAACACTAATACTCAAAGCCCTAAATGGTAATTTCCTGCATATACATATTTTCTAGCATCTACATATTGATCCTCATTCTTGTGGCTAATGACTGTCATTAAAGCAATCTCGTGTATGCCATGAATGTCTCTTTTTCTGATTTTGACCTTTTCACTTTCTTTGAGTTAGATTGAGTTCATAGAGATAATCCAGGGTAATGTCCTGACATGATAATATTTAGTTTAATAATGTCTCACAAATCCTTTACCCATGCAGAGTAACAGAGTTGTAAGCTTTTTGGACTTGCTCCTAGGCATCTCTATGGCACATAAGGATATAGGCCGAATTTTTAGCTACACAATGAATTGTAAGCTCACCTGTAGCTGTCACTAAGAATGAAATTTATGTCTTAATGTAATTGAGAGACTCCCAAAAATGTATATTGTGATCAGAAATTCATAGTATATATACACATATGGTTTTTGTTACCACTTTTTCTGACATTAAGCTCAGGTTCATATAGGATAGTGTCTTAGTTAGGGTTTTACTGCTATGAACACACACCAAGACCAAAGCAAGACCATAGACAACAAATAGTTGGGGCTGGCTTACAGGTTCAGAGGTTCAGTCCATTATCATCAAGGCAAGAGCATGGCAGCATCCAAGCAGGCATGATGCAGGAGGAAATGAGTGTTCTATGTCTTCATCTGAAGGCTGCTAGCAGAATACTGGCTTCTAGGCAGTTAGGATGAAGTATTCATTGTCCACAACAACAGTGACACACCTACTTCAACAAAGCCACCCCTAGTTCAACAGGGCCACACCTTCTAATAGTGCTACTCCCTGGGCTGGGCATATACAAACCACAACAGAGAGTAATGGCAGCAATACCTCCAGAGCTCAGATCTTCTTATGTCCAAGTCCATGAAAAGTGAATCTTTGCAGGATTCTCAGTGGCTTCTTGTTGTGTTTCATTGGTTCGAGGTATATTATGTATTCATCCCTGAGCAGCAACCAAGACCAGATAGACATTTTATATCCTTTCCCATTACTACCTCATCTGTGAAATGAAGTTCGAATATGGTAAAAGAAAATACTAAATATCAAGTGAAACACACAAGGCTCAGTTAAAAGGGGTTTCTAACAAAAGAAAAGCTATACTCAAACCCTTTCTACACAAAGACCTCTGTACTTTCAGTCTTCCCTTATATAAAATTTTGTATCCGATCTTACCAATATGTACAGCATTGTTGTGAAGACTGAGGTAACAGAAATGAAGCTTTGAGAATCATAGTTAACACATAAAAATCACCCAGAGTATATTAGCTCTTGTGTCTACACAGTTTGCATAACCTTTGAAAAGTAGATAGCCGATTAGATTTTTGTCAGAGCCAAATCGTCAGCATTAATTATGCTGATTGGTTTTACTTTGGTTTCTTTAAATAATAATAAAAATGCCTGTTACAAATATGAAAAAAATTGTTTTGAAATTTTATTTTATTTTTTATTGCTATCCAACAGTTACTCCAGCTGTTTTAGATTGGGCCACCAATGGGAAGCTATTTAATAGAGTTGCTCATGCTTTAATGATTTGTGTATTTTAAATTATTTGTCTTAATGTCATTCCTAGGGACATTTTCAATTGTTTCAGATAATAGGCAAAAAAAAAAAAAAAAAAAAAAAAAAAAAAAAAAAACCAAAAAACTTTAAAATATTGTGTTTCTGTATTCACAAAGCACTTGATAAGGAAATCTTTTCTTCATTGTCATTTCAACATTTATTTTATTTTGCATTCAGTCACAGTAAGATCTCTCAGTACATAATTCTTTATTGCATTCATGCTGAAGATCCCAATACATAGCCAACACACAACTGCTTTTCTGCAGAAATCTCATTATGTCTCTCAAATTCTAATAAGGAAGAACTTAAATTGAGCTTCAACAAAGAAATCAAGGTGTGGAATCATGAGAAACGTCCCTCATAGGCTCATGTTATGTGAGCATTTGTTCCCCAGTTGATGATTCATGTTGTTTGAAAAGGTTACTGCTTTATGAGGTGGAGCCTTGCTGGAGATATCACCGACCACTGGTTTGAGGGTTTATTTCCTGGTGCCAATTCCTGTTATTCTTCTCTGCTTCCTCTGTATTGATTGGCCAGGTTCCTGCTCTTGATTCCATGTTTTCCCTAACTGATGAAATGCCTTGACTTCATGGGATTGGTAAGACAAAATAAACTATTTCTTTCTTTATTTACTTTTGTAAGAGTTGTCTTGCTTTACTTTTATCACATCAACAGAAAAGAAAAAAGAACTCAAGTTCTCCAGTGGAAATAACCATTTCTGAAGACAATTTTTAAGTAAATAGTTCCCAAATACAGTATTGTTACCAAAGGATCTGGGAGTGAGATAACATTGAGTTTACAGTGGTATGGAAGAGTAAGTAATTAATGTTTACCAACATGACAGATGCAGTAGATTAGCTTTTCTGGCAAAAACATGAATTTTCTTTGAATCAGTTCAGTTGTACGGCTTTTAAAGTTATAGCCAAAATATGAACTGCTCAGTTTCCTCCCCAATTATTTTGTGATAGATTTACTGAGCAGTAAAATACCATTTCTGCAGTATTTCATCTTACATGCTCTGATAATGTTAAGTGATTTTTATTTTAAATCATATATTGACTGCATCGTGTGTTCTAATTGTCCAATTTTACATATATTGTGAATGTAAAATTCCTCCTCACGTTTCATAAATATGTATTATTCCTAATGCAATTATGAGCTTTGAAGAAGCAAAAGCAAAAGCAATTTGTTTATCTCCTGACAGGGTTCATGTTGGACTAAGGGCGGTGAGTCAAGAGTGGCAAGTCAACAGCAGTCCACTGAAAATCTAAGCAAGTCTTTGTATACCATGAACTAAGGTGGTCAATTATTCCTGAGAGAAAGAATTAGTATGAATCCTGTTACCATTTATCTGGTGTAATCTATTTAATTAGCATACATTACATTTCTGAATGCTTATAATTTTTTGAACAATAATGCTTTTCAAATTCTTTGATGGCAATGAATTCTATATCTCATAGAGTAAGATTATGTAAATCCCCCTATCTAACCCCTCAAAAACTAAGTTACTAAGTACCATTAGCACTGATACTTTATAAAGAAGCCTTTGGTTTTTCAGAGACATAAAAATCTTACTTGTTTGCTCTTTTTCAAACTCAGCTGCGTATCTGAGATTGCCTGCTTTTGAAGCAAAAATGTATTTGCTCTTTTTTTGATACACAAGAAATAATAATTGAAAAATTATGCTTTGGAGTAAAACAACTTAATACACATTTTGCTGTGTGTGTGTATGTGTGTGTGTGTGTGTGTGTGTGTGTGTGTGTGTTTGTGTATGGGTGTACAGTCACACGTAAACATGAATCCTTGCCTTTCCAAGCTGGAGGAAGCAAGCTGAAACCTTCTCATTGATCCTTTAAAAATGCGTTTCTGAAGCCGGGCGGTGGTGGTGCACGCCTTTAATCCCAGCACTTGGGAGGCAGAGGCAGGCGGATTTCTGAGTTCGAGGCCAGCCTGGTCTACAGAGTGAGTTCCAGGACAGCCAGGACTACACAGAGAAACCCTGTCTCGAAAAAACCAAAAAAAAAAAAAAAAAAAAAATGCATTTCTGGAGAACTCTTCTTTCTTGATCACTGACTCTTGCTACCAAGGCCCCTCTTTTATCACCATTCAGATGGCAGTGGCTGGAAAGAAAGTCATATTTGATCATGAATACTCATTTTTCCAGAATCAGAAAGAATTTGGGTCTGAAATTTAAGAACCAAAACAAGAGCCATTATAGATTGTATGCTTTCAGGTGCAGAAATCACTAATAAATTTTTCAGGTTTATTGAATATGTCTTACAAATGCATATAATTTACATATTGGACCTATTTCCTAAGACTGAGAGTGTTAGCTGCAGTGGCCCTTCCTCAGTTCTTCCTCTAGAGATTGATAGTCAAATGTTTGCCCAGCAAAGAAGCATTTAGTGAGAGTCTCAGTACTGCTGTTGGGACAGATCCCCATATTGAATTTGTGTTTCTTTTCCATAGTTTATCAATACTGCCTTAGCTAATTGTTTTCTTTTATGATCTGTGGAAACCTGCTTGTCTTTCTTGTCAGCTTCTAAGAAAGCAGCATGAAGTTTCTTCAGAATGGGAAAGCTTTCAATGATGTCTTATGTAGCATTCTTTCATTCCTCTCACATATGTGGGGTATGAGTTACTTTCAATTATAGATTTTCCATCTTCAATTCCATTCTTCTGAGCCCTCAGGAAATTCTCTTTAGAATGCAGTCATGAAGAAGAATATATGCCCCTTGTAAGTTTTATCAATCACATTCCTACTGTAATGATTTCTGACCAATGTTTTATTTTACTTTTATTTTGATTCTTGATGTACCTATTGATGAATCAAACTATAAATTAACAGCTTTTCTCCAATTCTACGACTCCTTGTTGTGTATGTGAATTCTTGTTTCATAATCTGCTGGCTAGATCTTCTGCAGGTTTTGGACAGGCAACCACAGCTGCTGTGAGACCAGAGTGCAACAGATCTCATATTTCCAGAAAACAAGAAAATCAACTATTTTATACAATTAGTAAAAATACAGAGAATAACACAGTACTGTTATTCCAAATGATAATGAGAAACTCAAGATGATTCTTTCTGATCAATATCCTCAAGAAAGTGTGTGAGTTTGTGTGTGTGTGTGTGTGTGTGTGTGTGTGTGTATGTGTGTGTGTCTGGTCTGGTCTTCTTCCACTCCCCCTCTCCTTCACATGGAATCATCTTGAATTTCTCATTCATATTCGGAATAACAGTACTGCGTTATTCTCTCTATTCATATTGTGTAAAATAATTGATTTTCTCATTTTCTGAACATGCGAGATCTGTTGCACTCTGGTCTCACAGCAGCTGTGGTTGCCTGTCCAAAACCAGCAGAAGATCAAGCCAAACAACATTCCATCATGCATCATAGAGGAGCTCATGCCCCCACCTCTAGCTAAAGAGCTATTGGTAGTTGTTAGCTGGCAATAGAATCATCTTAAGGGATGCACCTCCTGATAGAATGGGTAACCATGCTCCAGTGTGTGACTCATCTACGTTAGTGTATTTGAGAGGCACTAGTGAAAGTTGGTGAACTTGATCATTAAAGGGTATGAAGTTGGGAAGAAATATGGGGATAATTTGGGAAATATTGGAGGAAAGAAGTGCAGAGTCAATATAAATAAATACTTAGATTCATATGTGATGTTCTTAATGAATAAACAAAAATGAAAAAAAATATAGCGATATGTGTATGTCTCCTTCCCTTCCTGCTGCTTCTTCACGACTCCTCTCTAATAATCTGCCTTCTAATTTCATGTCTATATTTTTGTCTGTAGAAATGAAAGAAAATATTCATTTCTCTTTCTGAGCCTAGCTTATTTCACTTTACCTGATAATGTCCAGTTTCATTTGTTTTCTTGTAAACAGACTGTCTTTATTTTCTGTATGAATGAGTAATGCACATGCACATAAACAATGCATTTTAGTGAATTCATCTGATGGTGGGCACCTAAGCTGATCCCATACCTAGGTTATTGTGGTGGAAAACCTCAGAAAAATGGGCATGCTGAAATCTCTATATCCTTGCCTTTCATACCTTTAGTACATACTCAGTGGTCACAGAGTGGAATGAGGTCATTATTCTGTTTTCAGTTATTTTTTGAGATGCCTCCATACTGCCTTGGTTATAGCTACTCTAGTTCACATCTCCACCAAGAGTGAATAGGATTCTTTTTTTTTTTTTTTTTTTTTTTTAACTCACATATCCACCAGCATTTGCTAATGTTTTTCTTGATGTTGCTAGTTCTCACCATAGTAAGATGGAACGGAACCTTAATGTAGTTTTGATTTGCATTTCCCTGTTGGCTTAAAATTATGGAGCACAGTGTTTAGGCTTGCTTTTTCTTTTAATATTTTGAAAATGTTCATTCTGTGTATTTATTGGGCATACCAGTATATCATACAAATACTTTAAACATATTCATTTATTTAATGTAGGTGTGTAAGTCTTGGACACCCATGTATTATGGTACATGTGTGGCGGTCACAGGATAACCTGAGGAGCTTGTTCTCTCCTCATATCATATAGGTCCTGGGGATTAATGTCTAACTCAGAGGTGAGTACCTTTATTTGGTCATCTCTTTGCCTCAATAAGTGCTTGTTCATATGAATATATAATAAAGGTTAATCCTTTATGTTCCTTTAGACAATTTTATTTCTACATTCATGTCATATACAAAAGACATAATTTTGTGTATTTAGATGATATCTAAAAGCGTATATAAGAAAATGTGTGTCTTTCTGGAATGATTTAATTTAATTGAGTATTTTTTTCTCCTTTTATATCAATTTTCTTGCCACCAACATATTTTCCTTCTTTCTCAAGAATGAAAAATGTTCTGTTGGGTTTCTTTACCACAGACAGAAAGTATGTTGTTTAATCTTGATTGTGAACTTGATGGAATTTTGAATCACCATCAACAAAACCACAGTGCATGTCCTCTTGTTATTTTTACAATTCAATTAATTGAGGTGGGGAGATCAACCATAAATGTGGGCATTAATAAAGAAAAGGCATCACTACCTGGTTTATAAGCCAATCTAGTTGGATCCTTTTCTCAAGTGAAGTTCTTTCTTCTCAGGTATGTCCAGTATTGTGTCAACTTGACAAAAACTTACCATCACACTTATGTAACCATGATATTAGCCAGCAATAAAAATTTAATATTGATTGTTAATGTTATTTTGGCTTTGAGACACTGATTAAATTGGCAAAATCAGAAATGATTCATATTTTATTTCTTAATAAAAAAGTGGATAATGTTTACCTGTATGGAACAGTTTTTATGATGTTATCATTAGATCTACCTATATTCTCATCAATTTGTTAGTAAGAATTTCCATGCTATTATTATACTTGTGAAATCCATTTGTTAATCTTGGTAATTGTATGACTGTTTGATTTTCCATACTGTTAATGCGTCATCAAACAGAATTTTTGAAGTAACTTAGGCAATATGAAATAATTATAGTTATTTCCAAATTTAATATTTTAAAATTATGATAATTAAATGTATATTTTGTGTGGCAGTATCACTTTAGTAAGTGAAATTCCAGTATACATGGCTGTCATTTTTAGTTTAGTTAGTAAAGTTCTTTATCTGTGTTCTAACTATACTTTTTTTTTCCTGTATGAGAGCAACTAGGAATTATTTGTGGTCAAGGGATAAATGATCTCTGCTCAAATCCATGTAAGAACATGAATATAGTTACAGATAATTATATAAATGCAATCGATAAAACTCTTACTCCTCAAACTATACCACAAAATAAAAACAGAAGGAACACTACCTAACTCATTGTATGGAGCCATAGTTACTCTGATACGTAAACCACACAGCAAACCAACCAAGAAAGCAAACTTCAGATCAATTTCGCTTATTAATATTAATGCAAAAATACTCAATAAAGTTCTCACAAACTGAATTCAAGAATATATCAAAGCCATCATTCATGACGATCATGTAGGCTTCATCCCATGGGTGCAAGGATGGTTCAATATATGGAAATTCATCGACATAAACGACTATATAAAAAAACAGAAAGAAAAAAATCACATGATCATTTCATTAGATACTGAAAAAGCCTTTGACAAAAATACAACACTCCTTCATGTTAAAAGTCTTGGAGAGATCCGGCATTCATGGCATAATAAAACCAATACACAGCAAACCAACAACCAACATCAAATTAAATGGAGAGAAACTTGAAGTAATCCTGATAAAATCAGGGAAAAGTTAAGGCTGCGTTATTTAAAAATCATATAGTTGGAAAGAATTTTTTCACAGTTACAATTTATTTTTTTTGTAGTAAATATATTTTTCTTTTCTTTTCTTTTTTTTTTCTGTTTTGTGACAGAGTCCCATGTAGTCCATCCAGCTTTCTATGTAGCCATGCCTATACTTGATTCTCCAACATCAGCCTTCTAGTTGTTGGGATTTCAAGCACTTATCATCTCTCTTGATAAAATATAAATCATGTTTATTTACATTTCTCACATGCAAGATATCACATGAGATGATACACAGCAAGCTATACTACATTATAGAGTTTTCATTTTAACCCCATAAAAAGTTTCCCTTAATTTGGTGAAGAAACACGAAGGAAATAAGCATAGAGTGAGTGAGTAGCTGAGTTAGCCCTTGGACCAATTTTCTACCTAAATAGGTATTAGTCCAAAAAGAAGAGGTAAGAGAAAGAGTAAGAATCCTTATTACTTAGGTAGTGTTCCCTGAACCTGTTACCACTTATAAAGAATTTAGTTACAAAGTACTTTACATTTAGTAAAAAGGGCTGATATGCTGAAAGCATACACTTCTATCATCCATTTTTGTTTCCTATAATTATAATGTGGACACCAGGTGAGTCATTCTGTCAGTTTATAACGTTCTCAGATGATGAAACAGGAGTGGATTTTATTTGCTTCTCTAAATTATCATTTGGAGTTTGTAGGTATCATATTTAAGACATTCTTTAAGAAGCTAGATTGGATGGATATTAATTTCTAACCCAATGTATCTAATATAAAATATTCACAAAAGAAATGTTAGTATACTTAGTAATGTGAAATTAGTTTTAAGAGACTCTTGACCTATATTACAAAATAGAATGTAATGACAAGAATATGGAACAATTATGAACTTTGGTTCTGTAATATACTCACAACATGGACAAATTTCAATGTTAGATTGTGAAGAGCCAGTGTATTTGTGCATAAAACTGCATTAATATGAACCGCCTTGATGGATTGGGTAATGGTCAAAGTGAAAAGTGTAATGTTATCACAATGTTGTGCAGATCTTCATGACACCATGATGTCTGTAAATCTTGCAATGCCTGCCTTATACATTGTAATAATGAATGTTCCAAGCTTTTATCACATATGAAGACCATTGAGTCATGTCCCAGAATTTATCTGTTTTAGGGAAAGAGCTAATGTTGCTCTTAGTTGCTCTCTCAAGTTTTATAATTTGCTGCTTGTAATCTTTCAGTGCTTTTCAGTATTAATTATCCATACCTCAGGTTGTTACTTCCTTGTCTGTGATCACACAAAACTAGATAAATAGCACATTGTAAAACTCTGTACAATGCCTCACTACTAAACAATGAACTACAGGTAGTCATGGGTTGTGAGAGAGGTGGAGTTAGTCTTCTTCAGAGACCAGTTTTCTGATTTGTCAATCAATCCCAAGTGATCAGTTCTAAAGATGTCTATGAAAGAACACTAAATGGTTATAGTATATTATACACACATGTGCACATGCGCACACATGCGAGCGCACACACACACACACAAACACATGCACACACATGCAAGTGTGAATGCACTTTCGTATGCACATGATAGTAGTAATTAATGAAGAAAAGGTTAAGAATTTGAGAGTATGCATGAGGAATACAGGTGGAGTTGGAGAAGGGAGAGAGAAGAATGAAGAAATGATGTAAATAAAATACTCATGTACAAAAAAATGGAGTCATGGCTCAAGGAATGAAGTCGACTTTACTAATTCAGAGAAGCCCAGGCATACCTTTCAATATATCTCATCTTTTCATAACTTCCAGCTTCTAATTTTCCCCAGTCCCATTCTCAGTATTTGTCTACTTAGAGCCACCCAGTTCGGTGTTGTTGTCTTCTATGCTATTGTATCTAATGGTGGTTTCAAGCTTTACATTTTAAAAATGTGGTTCTTTATCATCTGCAAAATCTTTCCTAGAGAATTCCATTCTGCAGTCATTCAAAGGTACTGTAATTCTAAGCTAATTAGCTCCCTTTTTGAGTTTATAGTAATGCAACATGCAAAGGAGACTACTGAAGCTAAGGTTTGATAAAAGTTGACCAGAAACTGGTCTACCACTGAACTTCGATTATTTATAACTTTAGAAACTGTTCCTTTCAATCTATTTCTTGTTTTCCTTTAAAACATTTTTCTTATTGTTGGGTAACATACATATAAACATCAAAGCAAAAAGTACACATGTTTTAGAATCATGCTTATAGGAATATCATGCAAACATTACCAAAGGATATGCAGATGTCAGAATCAACATCAATGCTTCAGCCTTTATAAAGTAAAGCCCACTGTACCCACCTGATAGAAACTGCCATCCAAAATCCAGACTCAGTTTACTTTTCTGATGTGTTTGTTTCTTTTATGTATATTGTTGTATATACTAGTAGGTGGACTTTCATGTCTGATTTCTTTTCTTGAACATTATTGTCACAAGATTCATTCTTTACTATTTATTGTTCTAAATTATGGATTTTCATATTATATATAGTAATTGCATGATTAACTCTATATAGTTAGTCTATGTTATATTAAGGTCTTCTCAGTGTTTTTGCTGTTATGAATAAATGCCCTGGGTTTGTATATATTTGGGCATTAGCTATTCCCCATATATGGCCACATTCTCACACTGTTATTTTTTTCTGTCGATTACATGGACATTTATTCACAAACCAAGTTCATCTTCTACTTTCATGATCATGTATGAGAATCTTCAAGTTCTGTAGCTGGCATTCAACTGTGTTTCTCACTACTAAGAACTGACCACTACCCATGCCACAGCAGAGTGTGGGCAGCATTTCATTTAACTGTGCTTTTCAAAATAGTTTGTCTTTACTGAAGGAGTATGTGTAACTGATTTGAAAGATCCTGTTATTTGGGGCTATAGTGATGGCTTTGTGGTTAAGGGTGAATGCTACTCTACAAGAGGAGTTGAGTTCAGTTCCTAGTACTTCTATCAGGTGGCTCACAACTGCCTGTAACTCCTGCCCCATGGGATTTAACATTCTCTTCTGAGGCACCCACACATAAACACACATATGCAGCCACACATAAACACACATATGCACACATAGACATACTAAAATTTAATTTAAAATGAATATCTTGTCATTACACCTTCTAAAGCTTTATTAAAAGAAAATTGGGGATTATATTTCTATGTAAATGTGCAGCATTGATGCTCCTGTGCATATTCAACTAAAGAAAATATGAAAAATGGCACAGAGTCCCATGTTACATCTCATACTCCTGCAGCTTCATAGGAACTGCTAGCCCCCCCCCACATGATAGAACAAATAAAATTATTAGACAAAAAGTAGCGCACTGCGGCAATCATATCCAAGGCCATGATTTAGGGTATTGGTTTTATAGGAACATAAAGTCAATTGACATCTATCTGCCTCATACACGTTTTCATTATACCATAGACATTGACAGAGAGATGCCTTCTGCTAAGACAAATTCTTTATAAAATTAAAGTTGCTCTCTTTGGTGTTTGTCTGTACATAGTGACATAGTAAGAGGTAGTCACACATACGAGGACTATTTCTTTGACAGAAATTGCTGAAATAAGATGAGACTGTGGGCAAGTGTGCATGTGTGTTTGTGTGCACCTGTGATATATGTGTGCATGTGTATATTTATTTATATATGTGTATACCTATGTGTTTGTTTGTGTGTGTATTTCTCTCTGTGCACATCTACGAGTATAATGTGTGTGTGCTCATAGTGCATGTTTATGTGAATATGTGTGTGTATGAAGTATATATGTATATGTATTTGTGCATGTATCTTTAACATATATATTATTTTTTCAAGAATTCAAATATTCTCATGTCATTTATCAAAGATTTAAGAAAAACTGAGATACTTCAAGAATCATAGAGAATTTGTATATCTTAGTAGAATTTCTAAGTGAAAATAACTTTCCTTGACTTTGGCTTTACATTGGTATATTTTGTATCTTCTAAACTTTAGAATTTAAAGCTTTGGGTGACAATTTTGACTAACAACTTGACTGTTCTCAATTGAAAACAATTGAAGTGATACTTTTCAAAAATTAAAATACATTGAAAATGACATTTTTTTCTTCATGCATACAAAGCTACTAATTTCTGCTTGTTGTTTCCATATCTATGCAACTTGATAATACCAGATGCAGTTCAATATGATGTTTTAAAAATATATGCTATTTTGAAAACTTCCCTCTTCCATAAACTTCTCATGCTGAACTTGTTCTCATTTCAGCAAACAATAACATGATTCTTCCTTTTACTTATTTCCCAAGATCTACCTTAGTGAGGACCAGCCCACTTGAACCCACCAAAACTTGCTGGGTATGGGATCATAATAATATCTCTTACCTTACTAAACATCAAAGGGCCTTTGTGTCCATTTTACCTACAAAGAGAAATAAACCAATTAAAAGTGTTAGGGGCTGGAAAATGACTAGTAGGTAAGAATGCATGATGCTCACACAGAGGGTTGAAGTTCCATAGGCAACACCCTAAATGAATTGGTCACAAGCTATACTTCTAGATCTAGTACATCCAATGCTTTCTTCTGTCATCTCTCAGCATCTATACTCACTTGTGTTCTCTCCCCTCCCTCACCCTCTCTATATTTCTGTCTCTCTATCACACATACACACATACTCACACACACACACACAGGGGGAGAGAGAGAGAGAGAGAGAGAGAGAGAGAGAGAGAGAGAGAGAGAGAGAGAGAGAAATTCTTAAGGCTTTTTATATTCAGGTGGTCCTAACCTTTTTCTTGCAGAATAGCCCAAGCAGAATCTGTCTTAAGTTTTCCTTTACTATTATTTCTGTACAGAGCACTTTCCTACAGGGAAGTTCAAAGCTGTTTCTGCTTCTTCCTTTGAGTCTTTGCTTGTTTCATTTTGGCAGATGGGTTTAGTTGGAAATATATGTTATCCCTATGTGCTTATTTCTGACTCATCCAATTAGATTCTAGGTTACTTAAGAACATGAATTTGGAGCCACGGGAATGGGTAAGACCTTAGATACTTGCAACTAAGACTGACAACATGAGGTTGCTCTTATGAGTAAGAAGAAAGAGCCAATTCCTGTAGATTGTCTTCTGATTTCCACATACACATACTATCAGATCATCCATACACACTCAGAACTATACATATAGTAAATAAATAAATAAATGGAATAATGTTTTAAAAGAAGCTGGACCTTACAAAAATCACTTCTCTAGCTCTGGAACAGAAATGACTGGTACTTACTGGATAGTCAAGATACATTTTTTAAAAAATAAAGCAGACATAAATCAAGAACCTCACCATAACAAATAGAGGAATTGCTAATGATGCCAGCAATTCTAAAGACGTTTTAGAGCTTGGAAAGATTAACATGGCAGCCATTTCAAGAATTCTCTGTTCTTAAACAGAAGTCCTGAAGTAGTTCCATGAAAGATTATTTGACTTGACTCAGGATGACTGACAAGAGATGGAGATATGACCCTTCTCTGTTAGCATTTCTTCTTTTGGATGTGACCAGACACCTGATGTGAAACAGTTTAGAAAAGAAAGGATTTATTTTGGTTTATAATCAGTAGTAATAAGGTTCATGGTGGCAGAAGCATTATACCTGAGATATCTCACATCTCAGAAGATTAAGACAATGTATGATTGAATTGAGAAGTGTGACAAGCCACCACCACATCCCTACATCTTCCAGGAGGGCTTATTGTCCAGAAGTTTTCACAGCTTCCTAAACTAGACTACCAGCTGGGAATTAGTCTGTGGGGGGTATTTTAATTCAATGCTTAACAACTAGTCTACAAGGATCAACCAATCAAATAAATTATAACCAGAGGGAGGGTAACTCAGATGTCTAGTTAAACATTTCCAAGATGACATGGCTCCTGGTTTGATAGTTAATAAGAACATGTAATATTAAACTTGCATTATATTTGCTCTGTGCCAGGTATACTTTTAAGAGCTACTGCTAAGATTTGTTTATTTCCTTCATCTTTTCTTGAAATATGAACAGATTGCCCTTGAAATGGTTTACCATTTGTTCATGGCCCATATCAAGTGAGTGACACAGACAGAATTAAAGCAATATCATAACAATAGCTTCACAATCTCAACTCTTAATCACCATACATTCTGGGATGAATGAAATAAGATTAAAAGACATTAGGGTGAGCTGATTTCTTCTAACTGCAGTGTATGGCTAAAATTTAAAGAGAAAACTTGGAAGTATAAGTAATACACTCAAGGCAAAGGAGAGTTTTTTGGTTTTTAAGTGTAAATGATAAGAATAAGATACCAGTTCTTCTCATTGAGCTGAGAAAACCAAATCAAACTTAAGCTTTGAATCTGAAAATAGAAATGTTCTGTTGAATTTAAATATTTTGTAGAGTTCTTATGAAAAATTAGAAACTGAAATTTTTGAATGTAAACCAACCCACACAGTGGGTCTATTACCCTACTCAAAACATTCATGACCACTTCCAAAGGAAGAGAAAATGAACCCAACTTAAAAGTTGTTTCCCTTGCAAGCTAAAACTCACTGAAATAGGGCATTGCAACAGTCTACCTTGAACTCTAGAGCATTTGCATATCAAAACAAAAGAATAGCAGGGGTACTTTATCATTCATGTCTACAGCACTTTTCACCCTGACTGAAAGTGGAAGAGTAATAGGTGGAAAGCCTGTGGTTCCTTCACTCTTTCCTCAAATGGCCAAGGGCTTAGGTAAATTAGAATAGTAGAATTGGTAACAGGGCAGTTTATGGAAGAATTAGAGTGGGATTAGAGTATAAGGACCCAAGAAAGAACAGGCAAATAATCTCACTAGTAGTGTGCTCTTTGTCACTCTAGACATATGTCACTCTAGACATATGTATTCAGTCTTCAAATGGTAGTTGGGTTCTTTCTGCTGTTGTCTTTCTACTTGTTCAGTGGCTCAGTAAATCTCTGCTATTTCTTAGCAGAGAGCACCATATGGATGGTTAATGTTAGAGTGAGTGGTTGAAAGTAGACTTCCTATGAGATTACAGATGTCTTTGTTCAGCTTTTATTGGTCAGCACTGAAAGTCATGTCTGTTGAGACAGCCTGACTGCTTTAGAAAACAATTTAGGAAGGAGATACTGTAGAGCCACAGAGAGTTCTCTAAAGCTGCATCAATTTCCTCATTCCTAACCCCTTCACCTAAACTATAAAGGTTCACAACCCAACTTTTTCCCTAACAGAGCCCCAGGTTTCCTACAGGAAAGATGCTGTACCTCACTGTGCACTAATAAATATGGTTTTATTGGTTGAAGGTCAGACTCCTAACTCTTTTCTGCCTCTTGTCCCTTTTAACTGGCTAATAAATCTAGCACGTAATTTTAGCTTGAAAAGCCTGAGTCAGACTTAGCATGACAGTGCAAAATATCAGAACTATGGACAGATATATCTTTGTTCTAAATGAAATAAAAAAAAAAAACCACATTTATCTGCAATGACACCAGGTGTATCTTATTGGCTATTGTATAAAAACACATTAATCAGATATGCTGGTTTTTTTCGTTGTTGTTTTTGTTTTCATTTTCATTGATGAGTTCCACCATAGTTTTTGTCTTCTGCCATGATTTTATTTGTGTTGTATCCATTAGAAGTGGTAAGTTCTGGAAGAAGATGCAAGTGTCATTCATAATAAGCACCATAATGGATTTCTAGTACTTGTCACTACTCCTATATTTTGTTCTGTGACATAGGACTGAGTCTTCTTTTTCCTTTTTTTATTGGATATTTTATTTATTTATATTTCAGATGTCATCCCCTTTCTCCATTTCCCCTCCCTAGAAAACCGATATCACATACCTCTCCTCTTTTTTGCTTTTATACCATTTTAACTACATACAAGTATTAAGGTCAGTTCTAGGTTGAGGAACTAGTGATAAAATAGATGCAAATAGTCAAGGAACAAGCAAGACAATAAACCTAGATATTCAAAGAACAAGCAAGGCAATAAACAAAATTCCGTGAACACTCCCATGATCACTGTTTCTAAGGGCTTATCTGGATGACCAAAATATCTGAGCCTACTTCCTTGTACTAGGCCAAAGACATTTTAATGTCTGAAGCCTACTTCCTTGTTCTAGCTTAAGATTTAAATTCCTGCCTGGAATTACTTCTTTGTTCTAACCTAATGTCAGATTCCTGCCTGAAACCCACTTCCCTGTCCTTGGCCAATGTCATATTCCTGTCAGGCAGCCCATTTCCTTGTCATTGGCCCATGTTGGATTCTTGCCAAGCAGCCCCAAAAGCTCTCTACTTCTCCCTCTGTTTTATTTCATAAACAACATTGAGCCTTTCTTAGGTTGTTCTGTCAAGAATGCCTATCTTACCAATTGTTGAATATGTATTATCAAAACCAATGCACTTCTGTCTTAGCTTGGTAAGGCTGTATGCAGAATCTTACCCGTCTTTGGCTTGCTAGACTGTTAATTTAATAACACCGTTTGGGAGTCCACTTTCAGTTCCAAGCCATGTACTTTGGTTGCCAACATGTTGATGTTGTTAAAGACAAGCTTTAACATGATGGACAAGAATAAAAGTATTCCCAGGACAAAAGGGCTAGCATGATCAAGCTATATATGCTATTCTTGAAGCTTGACCAAAATAGAAATACTGACCTCTGGCCATGGATAATTTTATCAGTAGTATCTGCTGCATCAACACTCAGCAGAGCAGGATTCTTTAAATTCATAAGCTCACTACAAAGTTAAAACATCCAGAGAAGTTTTAGAATTATGCCAAATACACTGTATGTGTTATTAAACTTCTTCCTAATTACAATGACTACCATGGTAAATTTTAGAACTAATACAAATCCAATAGTATTTGGCATGACTCTCAAGACAGCTCCTTACTCTTAATCTCTGAACCTCCTTCCAATAATTTGAATCAGATAAAGAACATCAGTCCATTGTTCCCAATGCCTATCTAAATCCTCTTGTATATTAAACACATTAGCAACATTTTTTGCTAAATGATTAACAAAAGTAGCTATCTTAACTTCCTGTGTCAAAGCAATTGCAGAAGCAGTAGTGCTAGAAAATAATGCAATTAAAGCTGTTTTACTAGCAACAATCAAGCCCACTACCCTCTTGCTTCTGCTTAAGGCCTGACTCATTTTTCCAGTACTTGTATGCTTTTTTTTTTTTTTTTTTTCAGAAGACCAAGGTTCTGTGATACTCAGGGGAGTAAAACTAAAGCAGAATGATAGACTTCCGTAGACCTCTGAAACAGAGAAGCCAGGTTTCAACACACTAACACAATTAGAAAGTATACAATCAATGAAACTTACATTAAATACTTTAGAAGAAACAAAAGTAATTTTAACTGGACAATTAAAAGAGCCTTAGCACATGTACTAACACTGGTTTGAAACCCAGATCCTCTCCCAACTTTACCTCTTGCTAACATAACATCATAAAGAACTACAGCTAACTTCCAAATATGTCTCTGAAAATGTCCAGAACCAGCCTTGTAAATGAAGACTGTTATTACTAATATTGGATTGATTTCTAAACCTGTCCATGATTGAATCTGAATAACTGGTCACATTTAAGAAAAATATAAGAGTCATTATAACTTCTCTTTTTGATGCTCTGTTCCAAAATATCTAAAAACTTGAGGCAAGGGAGCTTGTCCCATCAGGGGTATTGGTAAGCAAAGGTGGGTCAGAAACATATGTCCAACACAGCTTAACAGTCACCATTGTCAGGGTACGCAGCAAGCTTACAGGTCAGCATCACTCTTTGTCTGGTTATCAGCATGTTTCACTCATCGCTATGGCAGCCATCATGCTCCTCCCACATTCTGCAGAAAACAATAAACATGCCCTCTTCCCCATATTAAATACCTAATCAATATCATGCCATATGCCAGTTAAGTAGATCCGTCCCTTTTACCTATGCATAAGTTTGCCTAGTTGTAGAGTGCCATAGGCACTCAGCAGAAAGTTCCTTGGCATCCAATTCTTTTTTTAAAAAATTAAAATAAAAAGAACATGATTTAAGTAGATTTGTGGTGTATGGAGTTATACCCTTTTTATTTCATGAAGATATTGTTTTAAATTTAGATGGACCCCCTTCCACAGTTCCTTGTCTTTGACCTTTATAAGGAATCCAAGTAATATGGGTAATATTAAATTGCTGACAAAAAGTCTCAAATGTTCAACTGCATTAGTCGGTTTCACTATCTGTTTTTTATTAATATTGGATAATTTATCTACATTTCAGATGTTATCTCCTTTCCCCACTCCATCCCCAGAAACTGCTATCCCATTTCACTTCCTCCTACTTCTATAAAGGTATGCCCCCAACCATCCATCCACTCCTACCTCCCCACCTTCAAATTCACCCACACTGAGGCATCAAGCCTTCATGGGAACAAGGCCCTCCTCTCCCACTGATGCCCAACAAAGCCATCCTCCATTATATATACAGCTGGAACCATGGGTTCCTCCATGTGTGTTCCCAGGCTAGCTGTTTAGACCCTAGGAGCTCTGGTTAATTGTTATTGTCACTCTCCCCATGGGGCCACAAGTCCCTTCAACTCCTTCAGACTTCTCTCTAACTCCATTGGGGACCTCTTGATCACTTCAATGGTTAGCTGCAAGCATCTGCCTCTGTATATGTCAGGCTCTGGCAGAGCCTCTCAGGAGACAGGTATATCAGGCTCCTGTCAGCATGCACTTCCTGACATCCACAACAGTGTTTGCATTTGGTGATTGCCCTTTGGATGGATCCCCAGGTGGGACAGGCTTCAGATGGTCCCTGCTTCAGGATCTGCTCCACCCATTGTTTCTGTATTTGCTTTTGGGAGGATTTTGTTACTCCTTATAAGAAGGATTGAAACACCCACACATTTGTTATTCTTCTTTTTGAGCTTCATGTGGTCTGTGAGTTACATCTGGCATATTCTGAGCTTTGGGGCTAATAGCCACTTATCAGTGAGTGGATACATGTGTGTGCTATTGTGATTGGGTTACCTCACTCTGGATGATATTTTCTAGTTCCACCCATTTGCCTAAGAATTTCATGAATTCATTGTTTTTAATAGCTGAATAGTACTCCATTGTGTAAATGTACCACATTTCTGTATCTATTCTTCTGTTGAAGGACATCTGTGTTCTTTCCAGCTTCTGGCTATTATAAATAGGACTGCTAGGAACATGGTGCAGCATGTGTCCTTGTTATGTAGTACAGCTTTAGGTCAGGAATGGTGATTCCCAAAGAAGACCTTTTATTGTTGAGAATAGTTTTCGCTATCTTGAGTTTTTTTGTCATTCCAAATGAATATGAAAATTACTCATTCTAACTCTATAAAGAATTGAGTTGGAATATTGATGGGGATTGCATTGAATCTGTATATTGCTTTCTGCAAAATGTCCATTTTTACTATAGTAATCCTGACAATCCATGAGCATGGGAGATCTTTCCATCTTCTGAGATCTTCAATTTCTTTCTTCTAGGACTTGAAGTTTTTGCTATACAGATCTTTTACTTGCTTGGTTAGGTTCACGCCAAGGTATTTTATCTTATTGGTGACTACTGTGAAGGGAGTCATTTCCCTAATTTCTTTCTCAACCTGTTTATTCTTTATTCACTGTTTCTGACTGAAGCCTGTCTCTCCTGTTATTTTGGTTGTGTTAAATCTCATCTGAGTCCAGCTGTCTCTGTGATCCTGTGATCCTGACATCCTGTTTGTAAGAGCTCCTGGGATCCTGAAATCCTCGTGTGACCAAGCTCCTGAGATACTAAGACCCTATTATCCTATGTTCTTGGTGTGTTAGAGCTCCTGGGAATCCAGCCTCCTCTGGGTTTTAGGGGATTGGGTGCAAAGCTGGCACTCTAGGACTGCTCAGGGCAATGGTGCAGACCGGAAGTATAGAGTCTTCTTTTTCCTGATTGCTGCATGCCTCCACTGACTTTCCAGTAACCCTCATCAGCCCATTGCTAATATTCTATTGTGTCAGTTCAGTCAAGGGAGACCAAGAGTGAGTGAGTTTACATACCTCACTTCATTTCTACAAATGACCAAACTGCTTTAGAAACAAAATGGTTTACTACAGATAATCACTTTTGACTGGAGCATTTGTTTGATATGGAGAGCCTCAAAATTTTAAGACTAAAACACCATCATATGTAGACACCACACACACACACATACACAAATTCACACACATACACACACACACTTTATAAAAAATGGTGTAATTATATTGCAAGATTATGATTTTGTGCTGTCTTAGTAGAATATGCACTGCAATCTGAGCTGGCTTAGAATTCTGTCATTAAATCCAGCCTGTCTTCCATCAAGATATTGATATTTCAGACATCTTAAATAGATTTAAAACTAAGGTTTTTCTTTGCACAAATCCACTGTCAATTTTTAAATTTCCCAAGTTTCAGGCTCTATAGCAGGTGAGGGGCTACAGCAGAAGAGCTTGGAGCTTAATTAGGAGGTTCATGCATTTTAAATTTCCCCATTGTTTCCTGTATATATCTGTGTGCTTGTGTATGGGGAACTGTCCTTGGAGAAATGGGAAGAAAAATTATTAAAATAGAAAAACATTTTATGTTTATCATTCATATTTACTTGGAGACCAAATAGGAAAAGTTTTAATGGCAAAGAACTTTCCAGAAAGTTTTTATGAGCCAGAGGAACAGGGATATGAAATTGAGTTGTAACCTTACCCATAAAGTTGACTGTGGCAAATTCTATTATACTGGAATTCTGTTATATCTGGTTTTATTTCCACATTTCGTGTTGTATATTAATACCTACCTACCTTTCTCATTGCGCTTATCTCTTAATGGGAAATAGTTTCTGAATATCCTCACTGTTAATAGCAAGAGCATATAAAAAAATCTTTCTTTCCCCTGGTGATGTGATAAAATTAGCTTTGTTATCATTAGTTGGCTCATTTAGAGAACCTTGGAGTGCTGGATGGTTGTGGTACTTGGCAGATATCAGCTTTGAATCTTCCCTATCTTAGTTGTGTCGGCAGAATTTCAATTGTATGGGCTTCTTATTTGAGAAATGTTTCGCTTCCTGGAACATTTAAATAGTAATTTATGCTATTCCAGTGATGGAGGCCACCTGGAAATCAGGCTCATTTTGTGCTGTGTTAAATGGTGGCTGCTGCTGTTGCTTTGTGGGCTGGAAGGAGCGAATACTATGAGACTGCTCTTTAAAATCGGAGCTAAGGAAAGAAATGCCTTCTTCCTTTCTTTTACTCCTCTTTCTGCTCCGATCTTATTCAAATGAAAATACACTTGGCATTTTTAACAGTAGGAAAATTTTCATATTAGTGTTTGTTCTATCTATTTTTTATTTGTTGAAAATAGATTTTTAATACATTCTGATTATGGTTTCTCTTACCTAGATTCCTCCCAGATGCTCTCCCACTTACTTATCTAACCAAATACACGCTGTTTCTTTCTCTCCCTTATTAGGATATAAACAAGTATCTAAAAAAAGAGGAATTAAATATGACCTTGCCACAACGTAGAATCACATGGATCAAGTTGGTCTCTCTCTCTCTCATGTGTCTGTGGGAGATTGGTTTTTGATTGTTTCATTAGGCAATATCCAGCCCGCTGTTGGAGGCACAGTTTCCTAGATGGGCCCTAAACTATAAAAATCAGGGAAACTTAGTAACAAACAAGTAGCAAGAAGGAATTTGTTTTGCTTTGCTATTGACTGTCAGTGTATAGTGATTCATTACTTGATTTCCCGTCTTGATATCCTTAAATAATGGACTATAACCTAGAATTATTTACCAAAGAAACCATTTTTTTTTCTGAATCCCAAAAGGAATTCTTGACATTTTCATCTCTTCATTCCAAATCTTTTCTACTTTTCCAAAATAAACACTTTGAAGAAGATAGCGTTTTATAAAGTGTTGCTGAATTAAATAAATAAAACAAAAGCCATGCATTTCATTAAAATAATATAATTAAAATTTTATATTATTTAAAAATTGACATATCATACTAAGAACATTTTGAATGTATTGAAATGATAAAAACATTTAGGCATGTATTTGTAAAATATAATGAGAACATGCTAGGGTTTACTTTTCTGTGGTTTAATTATATTTAAACATGTTCAGTAAGAAGAGTACATTTGTTACATTTATTAATATTACATATAATAAACAACCCAGTGTACAGTTCTGCCCTGCAGTAATTGTAGTCATAGAATCTCCAATGTGTAATAGATTGCTTGATCCACAAACAGAGATAAATATTTTTAAGCAAGTGTAAGATTTTAATCAACTGAAAGTGACTAGTAAAGAATCAAAATTAGACCTGATGACTTAGAGCTTTCTACAAAGTTTATGTTCAAGATTCCTAGTCAGGACAGAGAAAGGAGAAAAACAAATCAAAAACAGTGTCTTTTGCCTTACAGAAGCTTTTCAGCTTCATGAGGTCCCATTTATCAATTGTTGATCTTAGAGTATGAGCCATTGGAGTTCTGTTCAGGAAATTTTCCCCTGTGCCAATAAGTTTAAGGCTCTTTCCCACTTTCTCTTCTATTAGATTCAGTTTTTCTGGTTTTATACTGAGGTCCTTGATCCATTTGGAATTGAGATTTGTGCAAGATAATTCATTAAAATAACCTAATTAAAATTTTACATTATTTAAAAATTGACATTTCATTATACTGAAAACATTTTGAGTATATTGAAATGATAAAAACATTTAGGCATGTATTTGTAAAATATAATGAGAATATGCTAGGGTTTACTTTTCTGTAGTTTAATTATATTTAGACATATACAGTAAGAATACATTTGTTACATTTATCAATATTACATAAAATAAACATATGAATCGATTTTCATTCTCCAACATACAGACCACCAGTTAGACCAGCATCACTTATTGAAGATGCTTTCCTTTTTCCACTGTACGTTTTTGGCTTCTTTGTCAAAGATCAAGTGTCCATAGGTGTATGGGTTTTCTTTTAGGTCTTCGATTTAAGTTCATTGATCAACCTGTCTGTCTTTGTGCCAATATCATGTGGTTTTTAATCACTATTGCTATGTAGTACAGTTTGAGGTCAGGGATAGTGATTCACTCAGAATTTCTTTTATAATTGAGAATTATTTTTGCTATCATGGGTTTTTGTTTTTCCATATGAAGTTGAGAATTGCTTTTTCCATGTCTGTGAAGAATTCTGTTGGAATTTTGATGAGGATTGCTGTTCTCTGAGAAGCCCTACCAGCAGCTGACTGAGACAGAAGCAGATACATACATCAAACTATTGGACTAAAGTTGTGGACCCTTATGGTTGAATTAGGGGAAGGACTGAAGAACCTGAAATGGAAAGCGACTCCACAGGAAGACCAGCAATTTCAATTGACCCAGACCCAAGGAGCTTCCAGAGACGTCTGAAGCCCCTGGCACATAGGTAGCATAAGTCTGCCTGGTATTGACTCAGTAGAAGAAGATGAGCTTCAGTCTCTAGGGAAGCAGGAGGCCAGGGGGGCACCCTCTCAGAGCCAAGCGGGAAGAGAATTGGGATGAGTAATCCAAGGTAGGACAAAGACTGGAACATAAATAAATAAAATAATTTAAATTTTTTTTTAAAAGTGTCTTAAAATCCCCATGGAAATTTATATTGAGATGAATTTACAAAACTACCTCTGAAGAAAAAGCCTGGTAGTGACTATGTATTCATTTTTGACTGCTGACAAACTATGGTAGAGAGTCATCAGTAAACATTCATGTTACACATTCAAATTCAAACAGAGGGTTTCCTCAATATTGATTTTGGAGTACTTATTTTTCTATTCAGTTGCATGTTTTATTGAACATGCAGACATAAAACGTAACATCATTCTGCTTCAGCCTCCTGAGTACTGTAATTCCAAGCATAAACCATTATACATTAATCTAATATTTATGTAAATTAATAATTTTGATGTAACTATATATGATTCCTTCTTTAAATGGCTATAGCTAGATATTTTCAAATTAAATTAGACTCAGAGAGACAGGCTTTACATGTGGTTTCTGCTTTGCAGACCATCTATGTTTTATAAAGAAATGAGAGAGAGAGAAAGAGAATATATATAATAAGAAAGTAGAAGTAGAAAAGATATGATGCAGGGGATATACATGACTGGCAGGAAGGAGTGGGAGAATAAAGATAAAATAGCATGGTCAAGTAGACTACATCTTCACATGACAGTATCTTCATTAGTACAGGCAATGAGTATATACTGATTTCATCTTCATTAACTGTAGATCTGCAGATGTCGATCATGTTGATCATGCTAAGGAAAATACTTACTTTGTATACACAAAGTTCTGGGTTCAATCAGCAGCAATGAATCAACCTGAAAACATAGTGGTACATTCCTCTCATCCTAACACTTGACAAATGGGGACAGGAAACTCAAAAATTGAAGTTTTTTCTCAACTCACAGAGAGTTCAATGCCACTTTGAGCTGTAACAGACTTTCTCAAAAACTTTAATCTCTTTTCTAAAAAAAAAAGTATCCATAAATTAAATAACCCAGTGTAATAATGTTGAATATTTGTAGTGGTAGTGTCTACTACTTGAAGAATTTTCATTTAGTGATAAATTAAGATACATATCCCTAGAATATGCAATTACAGATATTTTGCTATTACAGATATTTTTGCAGATGACAAAAAAAGATCATGAAAATAGCAATAGTTTTTGAGGTTGTATAGTAGTTATTCGCAGTATTGAGGTAAGCTTTAGATAAATATTATTAACCACTATTCCATACTGTGTTTGTAGGAAAAGGAAATAAATCTATAATGATTCTGGAAATGAAAACCCAGCAGTCAACAAAATGTTTGGATAGAAAGGCAAAAAGCAAACACTGTATTCGAGGGAAGTAAATGAAGAAAACCAAGGCTCAGATGGTACCCAAGGGACAAGAGGTAGCTATGGTTCCCAGAATCCAGGTGATGAGGATGATAGAATTTTAGATTCATGTCAGATCTTACATTCCCTCCATCATTGTCACACTTTATCACTGAGATTAATACCAAGTTCCAGACTAAATCCATGGTTCATTTCCCTGATTTGCCTTCTGTTCTTTTTTATTTATTCATGAGCCTTAACTTTATAAAGACTCCTCTGTGATCTACATCCCCCATCATTGTGGAATGTTTATAGTAGCGAAACCATCTGATTGCCTCATAATTCACATTAGGGTTCATTCTTGAAGTTATAGGTCCTCTGGGCTCCAGTACCTGTGATGATGTATAGCCACCATTACAGTTGCAGAAGAACTGACTGTCCTAACAGTCTTGTGTGTACATATTCTGATTTGTTGTTTCCTATTAACTGCATCCACTGATATCTTTATATTATTTTATCTTTGAGATTATAATATAATTGTGAAATGATACTTTTCCCTCTCCTTCCTTGAAACCTTCTCATATACTTTTCCTTGCTCTCTTTTAAATCCATGGCTTCTTTTTCATTAACTTTTCTTTCATTCTGTTGATATATATGTGTATATATATGTGATATATGTATGTGTATATATATATATATATATATATATAAATATATATAATATTTACATACATATATATTCCTAAGTATAACCTGTAACCTGCTCAGTGATTCTGTCTAATGTGATCTTGCTTGTGTATATGTTTGTAGGTATGTTTTCAGGTCTGACCATTTAGGATTATATAAACAATGGAGTGTTCTTCCCAGAAATATACTATTTTTCCCACTCTTAGTATTCTTTAGTCACACTTTGTTTTTTGTGTAAGATTGAGAGCTCATGGTCTTTTTCCAGTCCACTTCGTCATGTCTGTTGTTCTTGTTCTGCTCATGTTTAGACAGTGATGTTGGTAATACTTTATGGGTGAAGCATCTGACATTACAAAGAGACATTATTTCATAGCAAACTCCCTGATCCTTCAACCCTCTCTTTCACAATTTTCTTTTTGGGTATGGTATTGGCTTGTAAACATACTTGTTGGAACTGGTCTCTCTGGTATCTACAACTTGAGTTTTTCCTGAATATTAAACAATTAAAAAAATATATGTTTATTATTTTTGCTTGCTGGTATGCATTTAAGTTCTTTTTTTCTTTCTTTATTCTTTTTTTACAGTTTAATAGCTACTTAATTTCTGAAGCAAATAGTATTATATCTCCTGGATATGGTATTATACACATATATGTTAACTAGGTGATATGTCAAGTACTTCCATATTTGATCAATTATGAGTCAATGTATTATACTCATGTGAATATTTGTACTCATAAATATGTAAATTATATCTATATAGCATTTATGTATACAAATGTTAATTTTATATAATGCAAAATGAGAAATTACAAACTTTAGTCCAAATAAAGGTCAATTCCAATTTTATTACATACATTTTTATTGGTAGACAGCTATATCTATTATTTATTTTCTTCATCTTTATTGTTCTACAATAATTGAGTTTAGTTCTTGAGACCATTTATGTAACCTGGAAATTACTATAAAATATTCACTATCTTTTTTTCTACAAAGTGCTTGTAAACCTCTGGGTACACATCCTCATTGCAGAGAATCCATGGGGAAATTCACTCTCTGAGCAATTGAAGTTATATAGTTTTCATCTATTTCAAATACTTTTGTATCTCATATCATTCTACATTGACTTCCATATTTTCTGGGTTTGAACATGCCTCTTAACCGAGTATATGCTTGAGGCTGCTATCTATAAATGTTCTTTCTTTAAAGGCATTACTATTTTACTCAGACATCAAAATTTTTGAGAAGGAAACTTGAGGTGATTTACACAATAACTTTCATGGAGTAAAAAAGAAAAACATATTACTCAAGGATAGTATCAGACAGAGTCAGGTCAGATTTCACTAGTGAGCAATCTTATAACATTCTTAAGCAATCTACATAGCAATCCTAAGCAATTTTATAATCAATTAACTCTCTAAGGATGTTCACTATTAGAGAAAAGATTGGCTGATGGTTAGTTATTCTTTGAATATGGATTCCTCCCCTCCCCCACACACACATTGTTTCTAGTTAGTAGCATGATTTTATAAGGTTCTGGGAGCTGTAAAAAATGGGGTCTAAATGGAAGATGTAGGTCACTAGATATGTGAACTTAAGGAGTACAGTTTGTTTTGCCCTTTCCCTTCCTGCCTGAAATTATGTGAATAGCCTGTATCATATGTTCATACAATCTCTGCTTTGATGCTCTATATTCTCTCAGACCCTGAATTAGCAGAGCCAAGGAATTAGGGAATGTGAACTCTAAAGCCATGAGCTAAAATAATCCTCTGTGATGCTTAATGTTAATAGTCATGGTGACAACATCTAAAATCACCTGGGAGAAGGGCTTCCTAAAATACCTGTTGGAATTGTCTTGGTTGTGTTAATTCACATGGGAAGATAATGGCATCCCACTCCTAGTACTATTTTCTGACCTTGTTTGTTGCTATTTCTGAAACAGAATAAACTACCATAAGTAACTCAATCAATGGAGAAAGAGTATATTTTAACTCACAGTTCAAGAGTACAGACCATACTTTGAGGAAATCAAGGTAGGTGTAGCTTAAATCAGCTGGTCATATTATTTACATAGATAAAAATGAGGGAAAAATGCATGCCTCCTGCTTCTTAGCTCATTTTGGTTGCTTACATGGTGCATGACTCAAGCCAAAGAATGGCACTACCAACAGTAGATGGTCTCTCATCTTTCCTGAGTAAGAGTGAAGATGCTAAGCCTCATAAGATACTTGACATGTGCACCTTATAAGGAACAGTTTTCACTGTTTCTTCTTATTCAATTCATACAATCCCTTTATTATTCCCTAATTTTCCTAGCCTGACTCTTGTTCTGTTTCCTTTTTATATTATTATGTGCATTTATGTTTAGCTTGACTGTCTGTGTGAGGGAGTCAGATCCACTGAAACCTGAGTTACAGTTGTGGCAAATGGGTGCTGGGAGGTGAACCCTGAACCCCTGGAAGAGTAGTCAATGCTCTTAACTGCTGAGCCATCTCTCTAGTACCCTTTATACAGTTTCTAATTATTGTAAATCTTTCACATGATTTTTTTTCTGAGAATTTGTAACTAGTTAAGAGTTAAGAATTACAGCTTTTGTTGCCTCTTATAAGACATATTTTAGTTATGAGCATATGTTAAAGGTTATTGAGATGGAAGAGAGAAATTGAGGAAGTCCAGAGTGCAAGAGAAATCAGATATTAAACACATTTAACTTTTTGGAGAAATGGTTCAGTGGTGAAGATTTCTTGCTGTTCTTGCAGAGAATGAGAGTTCCGATCTCAGCACCCACACCAAGAGGTAGCTCTAAGCAAACACAACACACTTTTTAGGTCCCTTCATGTTCTCATGCTACACACATGCTCACAAAAATACAATAAGTACCAAAGAAATACACATTTAGCTATAAACCACCCACTATACTAACAATATGTGCATTGCATGTAACAGAACATATTTGAAGGAGTAGCATAGAGTAGGTTAAAATACAAAGCGTGAGGCAGTATGTAACATAAATCAAATATCAAATACACTATTAGGTTGCTATAATGTCATTTTTCATAGTAGGTCATCTAGGAAGATTTTGTTCTTTCACTGCTTGAAATTCAACCAAGTACCTGAAGCATGAGGGGAAAACATTTTGCCATGGAGTCCTAATGCCAGAGTGCTTACATGTTTTTGTTATAATAATTGTTGCTACCATCACAAACTAGAGTTCTGCTCTGATGCTTTTATGAATGCACATTAAGCATTTTGATCTTATTCACTCAGCTTGCCCTCTCTAACTGCTCTCTCTTTCTTGTTTTTGTTTCCCTTCCAAATATTCTCACTTCTACTTTCATCACCTAATTTGATATAAACTCATTAGCCAACCCTTGCTTTTATTTTCTGAACTGTTAGAGCTTCTAATCCAAACCCCATTTAACTATACATCACTTTGAGACAGTCTTACTATAGTAGAGTAGCCATGTTGCTCTCCAACTAAGGACTTATCCTGCCCTTACTTCATGAGTGGTGCATGTCAAACATTTATGATTTTGTCTGTCTGACTACACCTACATCTAGAAAACTTCAGCCATCTTTTCTTACTGTACTTTCAAAACTCTTACATTAGTATCTTACAACACATTTTGAGTTTATTTTTGAAGAAATGAGAGATAGGGACCCAACCATGGTTTCTACATTTGGATTTCCAGTTTTATGGGGATGACTTACAAAAGAGGTGGTTGAATCTTCTCAGTAAAGCATGGCAGAATTGGTTTTATAATAACTCTAGCAATGCTCATTTTATTCAGTTATAGCTTCCTATGTTACAGGGCTTTTGTGCTTCTATGTGAATCAATTTTTTTCCTATTCCCATTAGAAATATAATTAAGATTTTATGATATTGAATTTGCTAATTGTATTTGATAATATTCTCATTTTCACAATATTAATTCTGTTGAACTATGCTGAATCATATGGAAGGGGTTTTCCTATCTTCTGGTCTATTTTTATAAGTATTTTATAGATTTCATTGTAGAGAACTTTTATCTCATTGTTTACATGTATTTTTATGGTACTCTCTTGTGGTTATTGTTGGCTTGAGGCTTTTGTAAACAAGATTATATCCCTGAATTTTTTATTTTTTTCTCAGTGTGGTTATTAGGTGTGTATATGTGTGTTTGTGTGTGTATGTGTGTGTGTGTATGAGAGAGATAGAGGAGAAAAAGGAAGAAAGGAGAAGGATATAAATATATATGATATAAATATATATATATATATATATATATATATATATATATTTCTCTCTGTCTTTCTCTCTCTCTCTCTCTTAGGGTCTTCTACATTTATCATGATATCTCTTAAAACATGGACAATTTGAAGTTTTTCTTTCAAATTTTATATGCTTCAGTTGTTTTAACAATAATATGCCCCTGTAAGTGGCTTATTTTCTTTTTCTTTGTGAATTCAATAAGCACTTTGTGAAAATCAATATATGATGGAAAATTGCAGTGATGTCAAATTTCATTCCAAAATTTGAAAAGTAGTGCCATTGACTTCCTGTTAGTTACTGTAAATTGCTTTTCTTTATTTTAATTTTGTGTATGTATTATAAAACAGCTCTTAACTTTTTTAAACATTAATATTTATTTCGTATTCTTTACATCTCACACATAGAGCGACTAGGATTTCCATAAAATAATTACTGAAACTAAAGGCACAAAGCTATTAGCCAGATTGAAGATAGCCTCTCTCCATGTTTTACTAATAGTTTTACTTGCTTACTTTTGTTGTTAATTTATCCTGTTTATTTTATGCCATGGAATGCTACAAGACTAACTTAGATAAAAGTAAATATTTTAGAAACTATAAATTTGACAGCATCATTTAGAGTCCACCCTGGTTAGCAGTCACTGGCAATACATTTCTTTTTACACAGTCCTATTTCAGAAAAAAAAAAAAATTATCAACACTAGCTTTGCACACTTTTCACAAGTACTTTTGAAAAAGATACATATTATTTTGTAATTATTAAATTGAAAGTCAGTTTATTATGAATAAAAGAACAAAGATGTGTATTGGTGATGAAATTTTCTTTTTAACAATGTCTTTATTTGTAATGTATTTTCTCCCTATCACTTCTTCTCTGACTCAGCAGAGGACAGAGTACCCCTACCCCACATTACTCCTCCCTTTACTTTGAGTCTTTGTCATCAAAATGTTTCCATCATCCTTTGGTTAAGGGTAGCTTAGGAGTTCTGAGATTGTATTTACTGTCATGAAATATGAAAGTGAGTAGCATGTTAGAGTATGATTGGGTTCTACACTTGATTTTCTTAGGACCTTAGGAGATGTGAGTGACTTGCTTATACTTCCCTACCTGCCTCCTTTGTTGATAGAACATTCACATAACTGATTTACATTCTGACACCCAATTACGTTGCTGTTTGGGGCCAAAGTGAAATTTAAGATCACTTCCATCTCTTGCAATGTTCTGTATTTTATCAGTAATAATCTCCTTCGGCTTGAAGCAGCTTACTGCTTTGTGTTTGAGATGATGTCTCTATTTCATCCAGATGATGCTTCTTTGGTAATGGCAGGGCAACTAACTTTTCTCTTTGGGTTTAGGAAGTGCTTGGGAAAGAGGGGTACTGTGTGCCATAAATACAGATGGTTATACTCTGCTGAAGCAAGCTGTAGCATATAGCATCTGATATTTTCCGTGACTTTGCATATAGATAGGATGAATTAGGAAATGCACTTTTTTTGAACTCTACAGCTGTTCATAAAATTGTCACAGAAATTTGCATTTAAAATATACATATAGGGAATCTTCACACATTTACAGAGCTCTCTGGGATGCTTAAGGAGTAGAATTTAATACCTGGTGACATATACTTTCTAGTTATAGACTAGGGAAAGGGTGGATAACTGAGAAATGTGAGCTTGGTCAATTTTAGTCTTGTGAGCCTTAATAAAGGGATGAACAGACCATGAATATTATAAGATATTTCTATTAAAATGGGGATAAAATTCTACTTTTACTGACAGTATAACCAGACTAACAAAATATCATTGATTGAAGATATTTCTACAGCACAAAACTAAATAACAAAAACAAACTAAAAAGAATCCAAATTTTTACAGGTGGTGAGTAGTTTTAAAAGTGGGACTATTAACTAAAAGGAATTGTTCAAATAAAATATTTAAATTTAAATTGTAAGCAGTAAATGCTTATGCATGTAAAACATTATTGGAACAAGTACATTAGCCGGAACTATTTCATTTTAAATTATTAAATTTTGTTTAACAGTTCTTAAAATTATTTCTAGAGGTAGTGTTTATTTAGTATGCTTAGCTTAGAAAACAGACACTGAATAGTAAATTATAACACTCATAAATCCATTCACAAAAATACTTTTCATTAATGTGTTTGCGTAGTTGCTTTTACTGTGAACATAGACACCCACCATTTATTTGTTAAATGTAGTGTTGTATTATGTTGAATCAGTAAGTTATGATTCCCGGGTCAAATATGCCTTTGTAAGTATTTAAGATGCTTATGTTTTTGTTGGCAATAACAACAGTTTGAGAAACACTTTTCTATTTTTCCATTTACAAACTATTGGTTTCTTTGTTTGATCGATTTCCCAGAATATGTATTTTTAGAATAAAGGGTTTGTATATTACTAAAGTCTTTGGATAAACATTTATTATATTAAACTCTAAAAAGGCTGTGTAGAATGGGTAAAACAATTAGAAATTACTGTAGGTTCATAAAAAAAGGAGCTGACATAAAATTACCGTTTAGAAATACTTTATTAAGAGTATTGAAGGCAGCCTTGAAGGGTCCATGAAGGGAAAGAACGTCATGATGGAGAATATCACAGTCACAGGAAGCCATAATGAGGCCTGAAGAGAGACAGAGCCTTCAGACCCATAGGACAAAGGGAGTTTCTGACTCCTAACTTTTATGGGATATGGGCCTGATCTGCATCTAGTGTCTTAGCCTGCCTTGGCTTGTTTTCCAAGAAGCACAGAGGCAGGTAGTAGGTAGGACTCTAAGCTTATTCTGCAGCTACAAGGGAGAAGGAGAGAAGACAAAGAAACCAAGGGCTGCTTTCCAACTCCTTGATACTGACTCAGAGTGTGATTGGGACATAACCTGATTTGGGAGAGGAGGAAGCACCACAGCTAGAGGGTGATGCAATGTACATTTTTATATTTGGTTTGTATATAAAAGTAATAAGTATTGAAGGGTAGGAGCAGGAGGGACTCGATGCCTGTGGATGTGGCTGTCGAGTGCAGCTCTAATGCTAATTCACCTGGAATGTTCTCCAGAGTGCTTAGAACCTTCTCTCTTTGTTCTATGCCAGTTACTTGGGTGGTGGACCTTATCTTTCCATATGAGTCTATGTGATATGTTGAATAGTAGTAGTCTTGAACAAGTTGAATTAGCAAGTAGATGAGAGGACTCAACACGACAAATACAACACAAAAACATAACTCTTTAGAAACCATGTCCTAAAACAACATGAATATCAACTTTCTTGATTTTATTTTACTTTTTTGCCTTGTTTTCTTATGATATTTTTTCCAGAGACAAAGCTTAGCTGTACAGTTCAGCCTAGCTTTGATTTTACAGCCCTCTTACTTCCACTTTGCCAAAGGAATGTAGGAATATGCTATCACATCAGATCTACCCCCTTTTGCTTTCTATTTGTATAATTGTATAATGATAATGTTTTTAATTTTAAATCTGCATAACATGTCCTCCATGATTCATTTTAGAAATGCAATAATCTGGCTATAATATATCAGTCAATTCTTTACATCAAAAATATGTCTTAAAATATGCTAAATACATAAAATATATTTAACACCACCTCAAATTTCTGATGCCAACTAAATTATCTTCAGTTGGACTAGAAAATAATGAGTAAATGTATGAAGGGATTTGGGAATTATTTATTCCAAGGACATAAAGGTCTATAGCCATACATTATTTCAGGATGTTGGCTGCTGTACTGTTGAAAGAGCCAGACTCTAGACAGGCATAGGTGACTTTCTGGGCATAGCATGCAGATAACTCACCAAAGGAGATTTATTGAAAAAGTAATGAGCAGAGATCAATGCATTACTAGTTCATTTATAAATCAATCCTACACAAGAAAACTAGCCTCATTCATAAGATTATAATGCTCTTGGTGGCTGGAACAAGATTTACAATCATTTTTTGTCCATTTATTTTTGTTTATCATGTAGAGAAAAGATTTAGATGTTCAACAGGGACAGAAGGAAAGCACTTCTGGAAAATTCAGTGACGTTCAGACAGCTTGATGACGTGTTTTCTGCTACCGAAGCAATGGGATTAATGCTGCCAGGCTCCGGGGGGGGGGGTGAAATTTAATCACTGTGCAACCCTGAGTGCCTCTGTGGTTTATCACCCAGGATTGTGCTGTGCAGGAATAGGACTTTCCTTCATTACCACTGTGCAGTTAGTCATCGGATGGCAAATACTTCATATTAACTTTCACTCTGATGGGATAGTACATAGTCATTTTTAATGTTTTCTAAACTAATATTATGTAGCTATGACAAGATGACAGGGCTCCAAAGGAAACCCTTGGGATGCTCTTGATACTTTCATGGTTGCCATTTGGCAGTTACTGGGGAATGCAGTTCCTTATTTTCTTCAAGGGAAAGGCTGATCAGAGAACCTGCTATTCAAGGTATGGGGGAATTAACTTAAGGCTCAAGGATGCTAATTGTGATGGTTTGTATATGCTTGGCACAGGGAGTGGCACTATTAGGAAGTGTGGCCTTGTTGGAGTAGTATGTCATTGTGGGCATGGATTTTGAGACCCTCATCCAAGTTGCCTAGGAGTCAATCTTCCACTAGCAGCCTTCAGATGAAGATATAGAATTCTCAGCTCTACCTGCTACCGAAAACACTATAATACAAACACTATAATAGACACATTGTATGTAAAATCAAGGAATTAAACTTTATGACCATGAACACTATATTCCTGTCTTTCAAATGGGGTTTCCAATAGCTTGAACTATCATTTGTTAATAAAATCAATCAGTAAATATGAAGTACTAATTCCAGTGATGGAAACCTAAACTTTCTCTCCTGTAAAATAAGTTTATTTAAACAGGAAATGGTAAAGAATGAGGGAGTGTTGATTACATTGTTGGTATTGAGTTTGCTACTTCCACTGTGATTATTGTTTTCCTAACACTGGGTACTTGATTCAGTGTGTAGAATGTACTAAAGATATGTAGGAGGTTATTATAGCCATGTATCCAGAAATACGATACTCTCATGGAAAAAAATAAAGGCTGACTGACAGTTGAAAAGTTACAGATAGGGAATCTGAGTGAACTTAGTTCTCATAAGCAACCACTTCTGCCCAAACCCAAACAATAGAGTTGGAGACAGAGTGAGGTGGGAGGGAGATGTGTAATGGTAGCCTTACATGGTCAGGTGTCAGTTGAGTGGGCACACCTGGGACAGTTGCAGCAACCACTTATGCATATAAACTTCACACAGTCTCTGAGGAGATTCAGTAATAGGCAGAAACATGAGAATATAAAACATGTACATAATGGTTTCTCAGTATTTTTTTTAAAACAAAAGTAAATACAAGGATGCTATGAAGATAAAAGATAATTTGTATATCACATTTCACAGCACAGTCTCAAAAGAAAATAGAGAATTTCTATTTATCATTGGTTATAAAGGGTCTGTGGGGAAGGGGCTGATTTGGAAAAATTCCAGGAATCAAAAGAATTGATGAAGGCAGTGTTGTGAATTGACAGCTTTTTGGGTGGTTCACTTATAGAGAACACCATAATCCTACAGATAATACTTTTCAAGGTAGGCTAACTTCCTACATAGAACAATCTCTGGGGCAATTGTTTACTGCATGCCTTTATGATGGCAAAAGACAGACAGACAGATAGACAGACAGACATAAAGAAGAAAGAATATGTAAGCTTTAGAAAAAGGAGTGCAGCTTTCAATTAGTTTTGTTGTTATTTTAAAGAAGGACCAGAAGAACATTCAGAAAGCTACATTGGTTAAGATGAAGGAGGTTTGAGAAATGATAAAAGTAGAGAAAGTCCATAAGCTCAAATAAGGTTAACACAAGCACAGATCTTTTGAAAACTGACAGACTCATTTTCTCATCTATAGAAAACATCCCAGGAGGAACTGTCAAGGGCTGGTAAGAAAGCTCTGCTGTCCTGCGTAGCAACATCTATCAAAATGTTAGATTATGGGTAACAACTCTAATTGTGTGGGCATCTTATTGATTGAGCATTTCTAAATATATAAATCCTTTAGATAATCATTAAACTTTAAGTGTCTCATTTTTACCAGGTACTGTGGGGATGGCAGATATTGTCTAGGGTTGAGCCGAGCTTTGTGGATGCAGTGTGGGGGATTGGAAGAGCCATCCCCAATGCTGACATGTCGTGGGTACCAGGGCCTGTGCATCTAGCTAGTAGGAGCCCCAGTAAGAGCCTGGGAACATGGTGGCTTCCTAGGACCAAGCTCAATCAGGCGCCGTTTTCTAAATATCACCCCCTACAACTCTTCACCTTGTAAATTATGGTAGTCAGATGATAAATCTTTTTTTTTAATTTATAGTTATTTGTATGTGCACGTTTGCACACATGTGTGTGCGCACATGTACATATCATGTGGATGTGGGTAGCTACATTGAAAATAGAGTGTGGGTAGCTACAGCAAAAAGAATAGGATGTTAGATCTTCTGAAGCTGTAACTGTGTTTGTCATCTATCTAATGTGTGTACTGGAAAAGCAGAGACACTCTTATCCTCTGAACCATCTTTCCAGTCCCAGATGCTTTTTCAAATAAGTGAATCTGTATCATTTAAGATTGCCTCAGCAATTCCTGCCTTGCTATTTGAGTGAGCATTCCTTTCCAAACCATGAGATTTAGCCGAGCCCCTGTACTCAGCTATAGAACTACACACTTTCAATCACATCACAACTGTTACCATAGCCAACTGATATAGTTCTTACTACACAAGGTTATTTATTCCTATACCTGCATGACCTCTTAGATGGCTAATGTTTTCTCTTCCTTTCTTCACTGTGGTGAATATCAGCCAGCACTACTATCCCTTTAGAGAACCAAACACACCAATTATCAGGTCAAATGAAGATGTCATAACTCTTCATAGCTACTTTAATAACCTTTTATCTGCTAAACCAAAAGGAAGATTATCCAACATGCTTAACTATAACACCATTGCCCACAGTAAGGAATGGTACCTGAGCAGAGATTGATCATAATAATCTACAAGATACAACTCACTGTTTAACTTAACAGCTCTCGTTAATCATCAGACCATATGCATGGCTGAAACAGCAACCTCAACTTGAATTTTCAGGTGAGAGTTTCAACTTCCTCTTATTTCAAAATTCCCAACTTACTAACTTGAACTTTTCCTGATTGAATTATGACAAAATAGAAAGCCACGTAGATCAATTTCTAACATGTAGCACAGTGACAATTGGAATAGGTAAAATGATACTTTTAAACATTTTTACTTTGAGAAAAATCATTAATTTTCTTGCAGTGATTAAGCAGGTCCATCAAGAGCTGTACAGCCCTCACTCAGCTTCCTTTTCAGTAACAGATTGAAAAGTTATGATAAGAGCTCATGATCAGGAAGGTGACATAAATATACCCAACTGTCTTACCACTGAGATCCTTGAGAGTGACTTTTTCTTGCCATATACAGACTCTTTAACCTCCAATAGGGTAGGTCTAAGCAAACCTAGTTTCCACCACTATGCTATGTATATACTTTTTTCAAAATAATGTATATGAATATTATAATATGATATCCTTCTATATGATTTGCGTATAATGAACATCTTGTTCCAGGTTCCCTTTATTTTTCCCTGTATGATTATCTCCAGAATCATTAGAGCTGTTGCACGTGCTGACCACTCATGGCTGTTTCTTGTTACCAAATTATTTTCCAGGGTGGCTGTCTCCCTCTGGCTCATCACCAGCAATGTCTGAGTGGCCCTATTCTATAGCCTCATAATTTTTGAAGTCACTTTGTTTTTTCCCTTAATTTTGGCCATTTTGAAAGGATGTTAATGCCATATACTTGCAGTTTCAATGTGCATTTCCCTAATGGTTAATGATCATGCTAAGTATCTTTTCATGTGCTTCTCTGCCATCTGCTTGTCATTTTTAGTGAACTGTCTGTTTTCATATTTGCTTATTTTTTGATTGGATTATTTTTGTTTTTACACTTGAGTTTTAATTCCTTTTGAAACATTTTAGATACATGCTATTGGCTGAATATGCAGCTAGCAAGTGCTTCATGCAGGCTATAGCTTGAAATTTACATCCTCTTTGCACTACATTTCACAAAGAAAAGTAGCTTTTAATCATGATGAGGTCTATAATGTCAGTGTTTATGGACATTATGGTTTTTGAAGTCCTGGTCTGCTTAATATGTTTTGTCCTTCACACAAAAACAAGTCTTTAGGCTGAAATGATGTGCAAAGTTTCCTCTAGTTAGTTTATCTTTGATAAAACTTGCCTTTACTTTGATGAATATACCCATAATATTGCTGGCTCACTATTCAAGAAAGCAATACAGTAACAAAGTCCTAAAGTAGAAAGGAAAGAGAAGAAATCTCTTGAAATTGCCTATCTGTAAAGCATACCAGGTAGGCATTTACAAAGTATACAGATGTAGTAATTGGGTAAACTGAAGATCTCTAAATGTATTAAAGAAGCATAGAAATGGTTAAGGTAATTGGGAAATTACTTTTCAAAACAATAGAAATTTCCCAATAGTGTAAATCTGGTACTACAAAGTACACTGGACTTTAGGAACACTGACAATTTGAGTTTGGTCATGGTGTAAATAAAAATGTTCAGCTTCTTGTTCAAATTTAACAATATTCAAATGCTAGGTATGATGGAATCTGTCTATAATTTCAGAACTTGGGAGGTAGGGATAGGCATACTGTATGTTTAAATTTTCCCAGGCCTATACTGGGAATTTGAGCCCAACACTAAACCCTGTTTTTAAGAGAAAAAAAATCTATTTGCTCTTCCAAATGGAGAGATTTTCAAATTCTAAAAATGGCTAAAATATAAACTAAGACCAGGACCAATATAAATATGAGGAAGCATGACATTATAAAGGGCATGTAGCTCCACATTTGGTCTCAATGCTGATCTTAGATTCTCTAATCTAGCCATGTGTCACAAGGGTTAGTCCTGTTACCTAAATGAAGAGATTTAACCCTATCAATAGATCTTATGTATTGTACAGAGCAATTATTGTTGAATTTGCCTAAGAGGCAGAAAGGAACATTGCACGAGATAGCTTAGGATAAAACAAGTTCCTTTTGTTATTTGCAAGACATGGCAGGTCACTCTGCTCTGTGAGAATGGAGCTCATTTGTGTGAATATATAATTAGCTACATTGTCACTTTGAAGGATTTGTGGATATGTACCACATCTTGGTTGCCTTTGTTCCAGAGAGCATATAAGACATAACTAAGTCTATTATAACAATAAAAGATATAGAATAATGAATAATGAGTACTTGACAGTGGGAATTCTTCTGGGATTTCCTGTGTTGTGGTTTGAATGTAAATTTTCCCCAAAGGCTCATGTGTTGGATGTTAGAACCCTCAACCGATGATGCTGTTTAGAAGGCTAGGCTTTAGTGTGCTGCCTGCAAGATATGCTATGTCACTAGTGATACAATATTTGTTGTTGTAATCAACAATTACATGAGTTGACTCCATATCCTACACTGTTTGTCCTAAAACATGAGACCTGGGACCTAGGACAAAAACCAAATACTACTCATCCAAAAAAAAGCAGTAATTAAATGACTCCTAATGACATTCTGTTATACTCAGCCAACCTGCAGCAAATGAAATAATCAGACATTATGCAGAAAGTTGAGAGACCTTGGAACATTCACCGCTATGTGGGATGTTTCCATCAAATGCCTACACTCTGGACTCAGGACATCTGTGGAGAGAAGGCAGAAAGATTGTAAGAGCTAGAGGAGATGGACATACACCATCAAAACACTATGAAACTCACACAGAATGAGGCAGCAATCATCGGACCCTCACCAGTCTATACCAGGTCTTTGTCTATATGTTATGGCTTCCAGCTAAGTGTTTTCTTTTTTATTTTTGTTTGTTTGTTTGTTTTTAAACCAGGGTTTCTCTGTATAGCCAAAGCTGTCCTGGATCTCCCTCAGCATACCAGTCAGGCCTCAAATTAACAGAGATCCATCCACTTCTGCTTCTGGACTGTGCACCACCACACGCAGCTCAGTTCAGCATTTTTTGGATTTCTAAGTATGTGAATGAGTGGGTCACTGATTCTTGTGCCCTCTCCTAGACTGCTTTCCTTTCCTCTTCTCTCTCTCTCTCTCTCTCTCTCTCTCTCTCTCTCTCCTCTCTGTCTCTCTCTCTCTCTCTGTCTCTCTCTCTCTCTATGATATTAGGTCAGTGATGAACAATTAGTCTCCCAGTGTCTTGGCCTTTACAATATTGCCAGATGCTTGTCTGTGTTTTTAATTTGCATGCAGGGTCACGTTTATTTCATGAGTTATTAAGTTGTCTAATTTGGGACAAGCAGTTTGTTTTTCCTAGGATTTCTGATTTCTGGTGCCTTCTATCTCTTAGATGTTGTATTAATCCTTAGAACTTAATTTAAACAGAAAATGATATGCAGATATTCTGTTGGTTCTGTGTACATGTTGTATGTTTATTTGTCATGTGTATATTGTATGTATTGTATGTGCTTGTAATTGCTGTCAGAGGCCAGAAGAGGGTGTTGTTTCTCCTAGATCTGGAGTTATGGATTGTTTTGAGCTGCCCAATATGGACGCTGGGAATTGAAATGCAGTCTATAAAAAAAGAAGAAAGTTTTCTTAACTGTGAGCCTTTTCTTTAGAATACTATTCTTTTTTTTTTTTTTTTTTTTTTTTTGATTTTTCGAGACAGGGTTTCTCTGTGTAGTCCTAGCTGTCCTGGAACTCACCTCTATAGACCAGGCTGGCCTCGAACTCAGAAATCTGCCTGCTTCTGCCTCCCAAGTGCTGGAATTAAAGGCATGTGTCAATACTGCCTGGCTCTATTCTATTTTTAAAATTATGCAGGTAATTAAAAATTAATGCCTAAGATCTTGTATTTGCTGTCTAGTATGACCACAAGCTCACACATGCGTGCGGACACACACACACACACACACACACACATACACACACACTGTTAATCATCATTTACACAAATCGGAGATGATTGAAGATATCTTTTTCTTCTACTTGTTCTCAGTACTTCATCAGCTGGTCTCTAAAATCATAATCAAATTCCACTTTGTATCTTCACAGGATTAGATTACAAATCAATTAATATTCTCCTCTAGGATCTTGATGATCCCAGCAAGCATAGTTTGTGCTGTTTTTGTTTCCCTTAGGTGTATATTTTTTCACTCAATACTGTATCAGATAGACCTACAGCGACTCTGAGTGCATCTGTTTTGCTTGATCTACCCAAATTTGAGTCTCATAAGCTGATTTCATTTGGTTCCCTTTTGTGCCTTTGATCCCAATGCAGTCATAATGGTCCTCTGTAGCAGCAGCCACCCAGGAAAAATGCATACTTCAGCCAGCAAAGCTTGTAAACTCCCCGGGAGCATGACAAATGGATCCTAGCAGGTGAGCAGGATGCGAGACTTGAGGCGAAGCAATTACAAATAATGTGTAGCTGGAAATTTTGAGATTTTGGCTTACCCATCTATAATTTATTTCCCACAAATACTTACTTAGAAACAAAAGTTAAAAGTGAAATTCAATGCTGACTTTTGTGGTAGTTGGAAATCATCATTTGTGTTTTACAACCATGACTTTGTATACATTGTCAGTGGAAGATACAGTCCCCATTATATGTGGATCTACTCAATTCAGAACATCAGGGCTAAAGGTGAGTCTTTCCACTTTAAATGATTTAGTTAAAAAGAAAAATCTCTCTCAAGTGTACCCATACTTTTAAGTTTTAGTAGGTTAATTCAAGATACTCAAATCAACAATCAAGAGTACCCATCACCTTAGAAGCTAACTTGCAAATTAATAGGAAAACTCAAAGTAGAATAATTGATGTCACATATCCTGTTAGGCATCATGCCATAGGACACTATAAATCATACTAATCGAGGCACTGGGAGATATAAATAAATCAATGTAAAACAATATGCAACCATTGCACACATCTGGAAAATGGGAATGACTTTATTTACCAAGAGACCTAGGACAAGAATTTACAAATGGAACTTTATCAATTTAAAAAAAAAAAAAAAAAGCTCTGAACTACAATGTAAATAATGAGAATGAAGGGACAACACACAGACAGAAGAAATATCTCTGGAATCTATTTACTCAATATATATTTGGTATCTTAAGTCTACAAAGGACCCAAAATAATAGACATCAGTAAGACATTTTTTTCCAGTCAACAACTAGGCAAATGAACAGGAATTAGTTCTAAAAAACTATAAATGGTTAACAAACTCATAAACATTTTAACATGTGTCAAGCCACCAGGAAAATGTAAACCCAACTACATTAAAATTTAATAATGGCTGTCACTAACTAAAAACCAAAAAAATTTAGCAAATGCAAGTGACGGTGACAGTAATTGACACCCTAATATTCTATTAATGAAGAATAAACTACTCCAGCTACTAAGTGAGTTTGTACAAAGATTCTGAAAAAAGTATGGGCTAATGCTTTCATATGATCCAGTGATACAGCTCCCAGGTATACATGAGAAGAATTTTCAATCCATGTTCCACAAAGACACCTATACTCCTGTATTTACTGTGGTCAAATAGGCAACTTACAACATTAGCCAACATGTCTATCACTAGATGGTTGGATAATGAATATGTTCATTTCCATTATATGTATAAAATAAATGTTTACTCAGATATAAAGATGAAGGAAATCATGGTATTGGTAAATAAATGGAAGAAAATGGAAGATAACCTTTCATTTATTTATTTATTTATTTATTTATTTATTTATTTATTTACTTATTTATTGGTCTTTTAAAACAGATATTTGGACTGTGCCCCAGGATTGCCTCTAACTTGCAATCCCCTGCTTCTGTCTTCTCAGGATTATAATTATAGACCTGATATCTATCACTTTTTATATATTTCATTTTTATTTCTACGCTTGTCTATATTGGATCAGATTCTTCTTTTCATAGTATAAATTTTATTTCTACAGAATTAAATAAATTATATGTCAATGTTTAATCATATGTTTTATTTTTAGACTGATATCATGTGTGATTACATTCCTAAAATGTAATCCAATGTTTACTCTTTTTCCTTATTGCAGAAATTAAGATTAGGACAGTTTAACCCAAATCAATACCCTCTGGTCTTTAGTCTACAGAATCTAATGAACATTTCTCTATGTGTCCAGCTTCTTCACTCAGTTGCATCATACGGCTTCCCAAGAGTTAGAAATGGCATAGTCTGTCAGTCAAAGTGACTTGGCTGGGAAAGACATACTTGTGTGTTTTATTATTTCAAAAAAGTGTGGGGAAAGCACAGAGAAGAGCCTGAGGGTTCACAAAGTCACTGAAGATTATTAAAGAAAATCCACAAGCTGTGGAGATGTCTTTGTCAGTAAAGTGCTTTCTGTACAAGCATGAAGAACTAGGCTTAATCCTAAGAACGTGTACAAACAAACTGAGCATGGCAGTGCACACTAGGAGTTCTAGAGCTGGGAAGATGCAAAGAGATGAGTCCCTGGAGTCTTCTGGAAATTTCCAGATAAAATGAGTAACCATATCTCATAAAACAACGTGGATGGTTCCTAATGCATTATATCTAGGGTTGACACTCGTCCTCCAACGACATCTACACACGTGTACCTGCATCCACACACACTCACACCATGCATATGCAAGCCTGCACATGCACATAAATGCAAAAGGAAAATAACACTCAGCAGGAAGAGGAAGGACTGATCTCCTTATGACTCAGTTTGCTAGCAGTTAGAGAGAGAACACAGACCAGGTCCAGAAATTTCACTTCAGAAGGCAGGAGCACTTTGCAAGGATGAAATAGGAGTGGCACTGACCACCTGTGGTCTTGAATCTGTCATTCTAAAGAAGAGCTAAATCCACCTTCATCACCAAAACAGAGGTCAGAAAGAAGCTTTTCCAAAGTTTAGTTAACATGACAGGTATGTCAGGGGATTTGGGCAAATCTAGAATCTTCCCTTTCTTGCTAACTTACTTTTAGTGCATTGCTTCCATTTTCAGAACTACAAGAGGTCTGAAGCACTCCTGTTACAAAGCTTACATCCCTAGAGGAAAGGAAGAGACTAGAGGCAGCAAGGAAGCTCTCACGGCTGAATCGGCTATCTTAAGGAGAATCCCCAGAACTGCAACCGGGACTTTTTCTCGACATGCAACCAATAGAAAAAGATAGAAAGTGGCAAACGTCTATCTGTGAACACAGTCAGAAGCAAGTAAAATAAAAATTGCTCCAAAAAGAAAGGTGAAACAGGATATTTGGTAGCAGATACTGTCTTTGTGATAGTTCTTATTTGTCCAGGTTTTAATAAGTCCCTTTTGTGTATGTGAAATTGTCTTATTACCCTCTCTCCACTAATTACACATTGTAATTAGTGTCTGCCTATTGGGAGCCTCAATCCCAAGCACAGGTAATATGCATCCATCTCCATCAGTCTCAATGTGATTCTGGTGGCCTCTCCAATTGTATATTAACAACATCGATGAACTCCTTGTCTACTTGAGGATATGTAATAAAAGAGTAAAAAGAGTTTCAAATGAAAATAAATAACAGCAATAAAAACTACTTGGAGCTGTTAGCATTTGGAAAATAGAAAGAAAAACAAAACAAAAAATATTAATCACCAGTGTGTTAGAGTAATTAACAGACCCCGATTGGGAGGAAGCAATTGAGGGGCATCATCAGCTATGAAGCACATTTTATAATTAACCCAGTTGGGAACTCTTGCTCTGCTTCATCTTCCATCCACAGTCCTTGGGCTCCTTCATCTGAACAGCACACATCTCTGTTTTCTCCACAATCCTGACAATGTTCTCTGGGGAGATAGTTCACATAGGGGAATATATATATATATATATATATATATATATATATATATATATATATATTCCTACATGGTCTTAGGAGATTTATTACTATTTATAGACATTTGAAGGCTTGGGACACTTTTGTATTTGAGAAGAGGCTGGCATGGAAGGCTCTTTGAAATTTACTATTTATTGACTAAGATCAATTACCCCCCACCTCCCAGAGCTCACAACTACCTGTAACTCTGGCTCTAAGAATTCTGACGCCCTCTTCTGACCTCTGCAGGCACCTGCACAAATATGTGCATACATACACAGAGACATATTCATACACTTAGAAATAAAAACAAAATAAATGCTTTAAAATTATTTATTCAAAATTTCAACTCAGTGCATTTACTGGTAATCAGACTCACGTTTTAGTACATACAAACAAATGTATGTTTTTGTTTTGTTTTGTTTTTAAGACAAATTTTCATGTAGCCCAATCTTGTCTCGAACTCCTCATTCTCTTGTCTTAAGGAGACAGGAATTACCATTTTATACTACCAGTGCCTGAGTGTGGCCAGGAGTCTTCAGTAAGCATTGTCTTCAACTTGGAGAAGTCACCTTTAAGGCATTGGGTTTTGTGTTGTACTGCTGCTATTATATATTCAGGCTACTGAAGCTTTGAAATCGTCTTCCTATTTTCAGTGTCAGACTAGAATGTTAGCATCATCTTAATACTCCATGGTTTAAAATACAATCTAATGACCATACAAACAAGTGAATGTATCTCTAGGCTTGAGTGGAAACTGGCCATTCTGAGCTGTTCTGCAGGACATGGAGTGTTGTTATTCCTTTAATGAAACAGTATACTATCTCTTCCCAGAGACCTCAGGGTGTAGCCTCTTGCGAGCTGCTTACATCAGATTACACTGTGAGCACCTGCCATGTGACCTACCCTTTTAGTTTTTTTAAATACGTCTTCTGGGATACTAACCAAAACCTGAGCAGACTTTCCCTTGCACTCCATGCTTTTGAAATGTTTTCTGAAGCCCCATTCCTGTTGCCATGTGACTGTGTTGCCAACATCCATGGCATGTGTCCCAGTGTTTCTACTGTTCTATGCCTTCCTTCCGGCAGATACTGAGATTTATATCTTACCTGCCTTGACTTTGCCTTAAATTCTAACTAAATTGCACTTAGGATTCTGTTTTTAGTCCACATAAAAATTATTTTATTAATAAGATTACACAATTCCCAACCAAACACCCAATTCTCAAAGTCTTCGTCTAATGACAGCTGCTTAAGACTTTGAAATCACAATGTAAACATGACTTTCTAGAAGTAAGCTATCTGCATAGGCTGATTGTGTTTGCAACTATGGAGAGCTGAGGATGTTGTTGATCCAGAAGCCTTATTACAATAAGGCTTTTGAGCTATGTTTAGCCCCTTGAAAAGCCATGGTTGGCTCACCTCTGTATCATGCCTTGCATTCTGATAAAGAGATTAAAAACCTTTGGAATGATTTATTAGCTAAGAATGCCTGTTGGCCTGGCTGTAACCTGTTTCTTTCATGTTCTCACCCATGTACTTTTTAAAGTCACAAGATTTATGACTTTCTATGATCTGATACTATAAAACTCTATGAAACATAGAGTCGGGGGTAACCTAACCTTGTCTTTCCAGGCCCTAATCACTTGAATTTTTCCTAGAATAAAATATTTCTTATTTCCTTAGAGTCAATGGCAGCTTCAGCATAGGAGTAAGGCTAGACTAACAATGCTGCTTTCCTGTTGTCAAAGATGATGAGATCAGTGATATATAAAAGAGTCTCATAACAGGACAAGACAATATGCTAATATCTACACATGGGAGATGTCACCATCTACAGTATATAATTTTGGAAAGTGGCTGATAGAATATTTGACGTAATCCACAAATAAGCAGAGTAATTTGTTAAATATTGCATGGTCTCCAAATATTCACATGGGAATAATATCTCTAGCAAAGAGAAAAATGAGAGAGAGAGAGAAAGAGAGAGAGAGAGAGAGAGAGAGAGAGAGAGAGAGAGAGAGAGAGAGAGAGAATATGATGGTTCAGTAAGAATGCTTGCTCTCCAGTCATGAAGACCTAGGTTGAATACTCCCAGCACACATGTAAGAAACCAGGTATGGATGTGAGTACCAATGCTTTGGAGATGAGAGGAAGACAGATGCTGGGAGCTTACCAGTGGGTCATTTTAGTTAAAATAGCATGTTTCCAGGTTAGTGAGAGACTGCCTGTAGAAATATGGTTGAGAGCAATAGAGGAAGATGCCTGGTGTTCTGTTCTGCCTCTGCATCTATGGACATGGGCCCAAGTCACCCACTTACTCACTAGAATGCAACACTTATCATACTCACAAACACAGACACACACACACACACACACACAGAGAGAGAGAGAGAGAGAGAGAGAGAGAGAGAGAGAGAGAGAGAGAGAGAAGGAGGGAGGGAGAGAGAGAGAAGAAACAAAGCATATGATTATATAGTTGACATATATTTAAGTATTTATTATCCTTTTTCATTTTAATTGCTATTTTCATTTATTTGGAATGCATTAGCAGCACTTTGACTACTCATGAAAGTCCAAGATTTTCTTTTATTATAAAATCTATCCAGTGGAGATTCTTTTACAATGGATATCTCTGCCTGCTCTTTCTTGGGCTGTCACTGAGGCAACAAGAAGTGTATTAACTGTGACTTTCAAACCAGAGTCTCACATTGGTTTTGACAGCCTACAGTGAAATCTCTACCAGAAGCAGTTTCTTGTAAGACTATGATGAACCAGTCCTTGCTAGTGGAACATTTGGGGAGCTTTTTGATGTGGCTGCCTGCTTGAGTTTTCTGTGCAGAGTAGCACTCTGTGATTGACCAGGGCTGTTGTCTAGCAAATGATCCCTTTTATAAATCTGCTGAATTGTTGGAATAGTGATTTCAACCTTTAAAATATCTTTCTGAGGTTGGGACAGTAAAGAAACCCCAAGAAAAACAAAGAAACTGTGTTCTGTCACTTAGAAGGCAGAGTCTGTGCCAGTGGTTTCCTGGTCACATTCTTTTTAGTATGAAATAAAACAGAAGTTGGTATCCTTAGCCCCCTTACACAGGCATAGCGTAATCTGACTCTCAGAAAAATATAAATTGTCCTTTGTGTAAAACAAACGATCAAACAGACAAATTAATTAATCAATTAAAAATCGGGGGCATTTATACTGTACTTTGATGGCTCATGAGTGTCCAAGTTCTTCTTTTAATTATTAAAATTCAACTAACATGGATGCTTTTATAGTAGAAGAAGGAAATTGTGTGTGTGTCTGTGTCTGTTTGTGTCTATGTGTGTAAGTAAATGAAAAGACATTAACATAGACACAGAGAATGCCAACAATAAGCACAAGTGTATGTGTTAAGACATTTTTTCATAAATAAATTGTTGCATATCTTTAATGATAGGAATTTATTTCATGTTTATTACATGCTAAATTCCAGGCTGAGCTAAGCACTTTGCATATGATAATTTATTATCTGCACAACAACCCTGTGAAGTAGATGCTGTAGGTTGCATTATATCTCCAGCAGAAATCTATGTGTTGAAGTTCTATTTTACAGGGTATTAAAGTATTGTCTTATTTGGTTATAAAATCATAGAAGATTGATTAGAAGTTGGTTGTGTCATGATGCATTTTTACTGACAGTGTGTATTGTTGCTTGAATCTGAAATGTTTCCCGCAGGCTTACCAGTGGCTGACACTCTAACAGGAGGCTATGGGCCCTTAATGAAGCTCTTTGACAGAAGATCAGAAGAGTTGGGCCTCTGAATCCCTCCCTTGGCTGCAACTTTGTTGTTTGTGTTTTGGTCTGTCATGATATGAACAGTTTCTACCACATATTTTTGATTTCAAAATGAAGTATTTCACCATCCCTGCCCCACCATGATGGATTAAAATCTTCTGAAATGGTGAGTGGAAATCTTTTTTTTTTTTTTTTTCAAGTTGTTCTGCTCTGTATTGTGGTCACAGCAATCAGAAACTAACTAATAGTGATTGTTCCTTGACTTTGAGAGGAAAGTAATTAGAGTGACCTATGATAATTGGAGCTAAAAGGACCTGGTAATAGATTGTCTCCAATCTTTAAAAACAAAGCAACAACAAACACTCTTTTTATTGAACCATTTTTTCTCATCATGCACCCATGTCCCATTCATCTCTCTTCATATTCTCTCATATCTGCTCTTAGACTTTGCAACATACTCCCAAAAAATAAAACACAGACACACACACACACACACACAAAAGCATGCAAACAAACAAACAAATGAAAAACATAAAAAACATCTCATCATGGAAATTGTAGTATGTCACAATGTGTCCGATAGTAAATCCCTCTGTGCACATATCTTCACTTGAAATTGTCATTGCAATGTGTCGTTGATATTGTTCAAGATCTTTGGCTTTCGTGAAACCATCAATATTAGATCCTCACTCGGACTCCTCCTGGTTTTCCTGTTGTTGCCCTGTGTCATGGAGACTCTGCAGTTTTGGACTAGCAGGACTGGCCTTTCCACACATCCTAACCATTCCCAAATGACATGTTTTGAGGTGAGCCAGTTCAGAGTCCTAGATGTGGGCCTGGTTGGTAGCTGAACTGATCACCTTGTCACCTCTCCCTGATCCTTACCTCTCCAGCACTGCTCCAGTTAGACCACTCAATGCCGCCATGGACAGGAGTCAAGGTCACCTCTCCTGTACTCATGCTCTACTCTTCTTCCTCACTTGCCCTCTTGCCTCCAGAACCAGCTTCACTGTGCTACCCAGTCAAGGATCAGGACCCAATTTCCCAAGTGCTGCAGCCTGTGATTTATTAAGCCAGCTCTCCTACTCTCCAACTCTCTAGGCAGGCTCAATTGTGCCTTTACCATCAGGGCCAGCTCCACTGTATTGCCCAGGGGAAGTGAGGAGGTAAGGCTAGTTTTCCAGTTCTCATGACCCCTGAGCCAGTTCTCCTGATGGCTACAGCAGGGGAGGGCATGAGAGTATCACACCAGAATCCATGCCTTCTCACAGCAGATGAGTGGCAGGGCTAGCTCTTCCACACTCATGCTCTTAGGACTGCTCATCTGTCTCCCATCCCCACCCACACCTCCACCAGGGTCAGCTCTGCTATAATGTCTAGGTGAAGTTCAGGGCCCACTCTTCAGAATTCTGAAGTTATAACAGGCAGGGCTAGCTCTCCTGAGAGAGCTTGTTGTGTTTTATTAAAAAGAAAATTAAGCCAGGGATATGTTTGGCAGAAGAGTGGTATGGTGAGGTAATAGGAGGTACCTCTGCTGGCCCATGCTAAGGTGTCACTTCCCTCTGAGGTATCAGCCACAGGATGAGTATAGTAATGAATAGAGTTTATTTAGAGTATGGAGTGGAAGTTAAGAAATGAGAGGGGGGGGCGAGGGATGTAGGGCGGCCATGAACACATGGGAAGAGGAGGGGAGGACAGTGGGGAGAGAAGGGACAGAGAGGGAAGAGAATAAGAGAGTGAAGAATGGCCAAATAGTCCCTTTTATGCGGAGTCAGGCAGACCTGGCTGTTGTCAGGTAACTGTGGTGCAGAGCCTAGAAGGAATGCTAACACAGCTTTACTGAGTGCCACAGGTAGCAAGAGAAGAATTTCACCTCTGTGCCTGTACTATACACCTCAGCAGACAAATGGTGGGGTCAGTTCTCCCACACTCACACACTCAGAGCTATCTCAGCTGCAAGGATCAACTCCACTGGGCTGCCTGGGCAAGGCACAGTGCTGGCTCTCCTAAGGACTGCTTCTGTTGAGAAATGGGGCTAGCTATCCAGAGTGCTTCATCTGGTAAAGGATGGTCCCAGGTATGCAAGGCCCTGGACATCCATGTTGTTCATGGTGGCTGTCCTGCCAAGACCAGGGATATCCCTATATTCTCAAGTGGTAATATGAGCCACAGACATCGACACTGACCTCTGCTGCTGCATAGCCATGGACTAAGACATAACCCTCAGTGTCAACTTGGGTTGGGACTGTACCATGGCCCCAGGTGACAGGGATGGACATTTATAACAGACCTCTGTGTCCTTGAGTCTCCAGTTCCATTTCTCTTCATAATGTTCAAATTGCTATAGTTCTCTGTCATCTGTTCACCACATATTAGCACATCATGGTGGCTCCCACGGGTGCTGCAAAACAGCTGACAGGCCTCTAGGTGGCATGCATGATGGCAAGAGGGTGTCCATATGCTATGCCGTGTGTTGGTGTGTTGGAGGGCAGATCTGTGGATGGAATGGCAGTCTACAGGTCACTGTCTGTCTTCCTCTTTCTGTGTTGCACTGCCTGGATTTGTTTTGGTTTGGTTTTTATGAGTCCTAGTACAAGACGACTTTGGGCACCAAGTCATGAATCAAGCTAGGATAAGCAAAAGACTGGCATCTACTCTGCCTTGATTGATATCAGAACAACCACAACAACAAGGTGTCTTTTTGCCCATTGCCAAAGGACCAAGTTCCCATCTCTATCCACAAAGATTAATGTATTTATAAACCATAGCAAGAGAAATCTTTTTTTAAGTAGATGGTGATCAACACAGGTTTAACAACTGGCAAACATGTAAACAATATGAGACTGTGGAATGTTCCAGCCTATATCTGCATCTATATCACAGCCTTCCTTCCAAGGCTCAAGTCATCCTGAATGAGGGGTTCGAAAGAAGGTGAGAAAAAAACTGGGGCATGACTGCTGCAAAAAATATTATCTGGACTTGACACTGCAGTCCCACACATAAGTTCACAGTGGTTGTGACTATGGTCAGAAGACCAGACAAAATCCCTGTATAGGTGGAGGATGGGGTCAGGAAGTCTCACTTCTTTCTGAGGAGTTGGTAATCGATGGCTCTGGGGAAAGAAAAGTTCATTTTCTTTCTCTTGTATGTAGATGCACATCCATGCATATATGCGGAACCAAATGAATTTTGAGTTTTTAAAGAAGAGGGCATGAAATTGGGAAGGAAAATTTGTGAGAGATGTAGGGTAAGAACTCGAGGGGAATAGAGATAAATTTCATCAAAGCATTTTATATTCCTGTGTGTGGTTCTTAAGCAATAAAACGTAAATGAAAAAGCAAAATGAAATAACAACAAACAAAACAAAAACCCAAACAGACTAAAAAAAATGGAATACTATTACTAATAATCATCATCATCTATCAAAGAGTTCTACAAATAATCAGAATTTAGGGAGAAGGAGTCCAGCAGATTCAGGTTCACAGATCTGGAAAGGAAGTCATCTTGCTCCCAGTTTGATTTTGAGCTTCTAGCCTCCAGAACTCAAAGACATTATGATTCTGGTGATTAAATTACCAGTGTGTTCTATGGCAGTTTCCCCTAGATATGAGCGGAAGTAAAATAATATTCCCAATAGATGGAACAACTAGTGAGGATCTCATGTATACTCATTGAGGACCAAGAATTGAAAAGAGGAATAAGGTGGGAAAAGAAGAATGTGACTATTTAGGACTAGTCTACAAAATGTTAAAAACTGTTCAAAATTGAATTATTCACACTTTTTAATAAATATTTTTTGCCAGACTTGTTATGATATTCTTGATATGACTTCAGGTCCTTGGGAACCTTTCCAAAAAAATGTTCTTAGTGCTGCACTAACGAGTTGATTTCAGTAATTTTCATTATATGGCTCAGAGTGTTCCCTGGCTAGTGACATATTGATGATCGATAAGGGAATAGTGGTGCCCAAAGTGCACACATCAAACAGAAAGCAAGTACAACTATTCACTCCAAATTTCTAGTTCTGAGACTTTACATGGAAATCCTCTCTTGTATTTTTTTCAAGTCCCTGTATAATTATTGGTCATTGAGTATGCACATGGCTTAGACAGTCAGCCCTTCAATCCACACCTTCTCAGTTCCTCCATTTTTTTAAGTTCATAAGATAACTTTGTAAAGTTATGTGTGTTTACAGTCTGTAAGACATAATATTCTGTTGTCTGACTAGAACTATTCCAAATATTTTCAAACATAAGTTTATATTATTTTACATGCTTTGAAGTCAATTAATCATGTGATTTTGCTTTCTGAATGCAAAGCTAAATGCTGTACATTGCTCTATTCTTCAGATTAAACCATTCTTTGGATGATTCTTAATTTACAACATGTGCTGCATGTGTGTTCCATGTACTCAAGTAGAGTAGCAAGTAGAAAAAAAGAGATTCCTAGCCATAAGCATAAGTTAATATTACATAGTGTCAAGAGGAATTAACCTAAGGAATTTAAGAAAAGACATAGAGGCTAATCATTGTTTAGAAAGTTTATTTAGTGCTGTGAATGATTACATGTGCCTTTACTACCAGTGCTAAGGAGTCAGAAAATGGGCAGTTTTGTGAATTCAAGACCAGTCTAGTCTAGACAGGAAGTGTGGAACATTTCAGGCTAGCCCAGACTACATAATGATACCTTGTCTCAGAAAGAAAAAGAAAATAAAATGAAAGTAAAGAGAAATAAAGGAAAAGAAAGAAGGAAGGAAGGAAGGAAGGAAGGAAGGAAGGAAGGAAGGAAGGAAGAAGAAATACATTTACTTAATGAATAGTTAAAATATATACCACTTAGGGGAGTTGAGTGTGCACTCCAATATGCATTAGATATTTAGTTGGTTAATTAAGGTAGATTTATGTTACTAATCAGAGTTTATTTGATAAATTTGGCTAATAGAGGAATGCTTCTAGACATGGGGAAAGAGAAAACAATAACAAAAAAGGACTTTTTGTGTATATTGTACTGTTTTCTTATGCAAGAGCCAAGATGTAAGACAATAGTAAAGATTACCACAAATGACCAATTGTTCTAAAAGTAAGCAGTGATTCAAGAGAAAGCAACTGGTAAGAATTCTTTGAGTTCAAGACTGAGAACTTGAATGACACTAATGTAGTTAAGCAAAGAGTTGGAGAAAAGAATTTACAAAAACTATATATGGACATCTCAAAAATTAGCATAAACTAGAAATAATTAATTAATTGCAGTACTGTTGCTCAGACAACTGGCAGGTTCAGCTATGGCCTCTGTTTAAGTTGCAGACATTTTTAATGAAGTTGTTGGATGACTAGTTTTTTTATCTGCAGATGCTGCAAGAATTTGCCTCCAATCTTATTCCAGTTCTTGACTGAATCCAGTTCAGTGTGAATGTAGGTCTGAGGTCCTCAGTTTATTGTTGGGACAATTCCTGGTGATTCTCATTTGCCAGAAGTCACCTTTAATATTCTGTACCTCATGTGGCCCTGTCCACCTTCAAACTATCAATGGTTCAACAAATCCTACCCATACTTAAATGCTTATGACTTTTCTTTGAATTCTTCTCTACAGATATTGAGAGAAAGTTGATTTTTTCAAACACATAAGATTAAATTAAGCATTCTGGATAATATGCCTGTTTTAAAAGTTAACTACCTGGGTGATATTTCCTCTTTAAAAGTTAACCACCTAGATTATCTGCCCCCTTTAAAAGTTAACCATACCACATAAGGCAGTAATGGAGTTGTCAATGTTACTTTCATAGAATTTGTGAATTTGGAGGTTTTAAATCTTTGACAAGTCTTTTAGAGACCTACTTTCACTTTATTTTGTTTTGTCATGATTGTTTCTTTTCTTTTTTTTTTAATTTTTGTCTTTGTTTTTTTGTTTGTTGCTTGGTTTGTTTTTGTTTTGTGCTTTGTTTGTTTGTTTATTTTAGAGGGTTTTCATTAGGTTGACCATGTCGAAATCGAATTTTCTATGTAGCACAGGCTACCTTCACACTCATCATCTTCCTGCCTTGACCCCTTGAATGACTTGGGCCACCATGATAACTTTAACTTTTAAATTCTGGCTGAAGAGTTCCATGCACCCATGGGCATACTGAAAAATTTTGTTTCATTTCCTCTGCTAATCAGAATTCCATGCACAAAGCCTCTAACTGAGGTAGAAAGTGTTGACTTTGTAAGATCATACATAATCTCTTACTACTAAAGAATACAAACAGTAATGTATGCTATGTCAAAAGACTCTGATCCAGTCAGGCACTGTGGCTTGGATTATAAACAAAGATTAGAAATTTAAATTGCCATTTTTTATTGATTCAACAGTTTAAAAAGACTTGGTCCTTTGGCACAACTACCAAACTTTTCTCCAAGAAAAACAAGGATTAGAGAATGTAGAGATTTAGGCAGGGGAAGAGTTACTTTCTATGCAGCCACAAAGATAAAATGGTAGAAAAAAATACTATTGCCTGGTTCATTTATGGAACTATCTCTTTGTCTTATGCAGCATGAAATGATAAATGTTGAGGTCTGCTGCCATGCCAGCAGAGCTGCAGCCATTTTGTTCCATGTCTAACAGTTTTTTCATATTGTTGCTGTAATATACCTTCCAGTCATTGACATAGAAAAATAACTTGACTAAGAGCTAGGTCATACTGATCACATATCCTGCTGTGTTTTGTATGTTATGAGGTTTGTTAATCTTAAGAAATTTCACAAAGCTTTATGTAAGACCCACCAAATTAAAGGTCATTATGTATTATTCTGTCTAAAATGACTGGAATCAGAGCTGACCACCAGGCAGTACTTCCTGCACTTTTGTATGAACTCATTGTGGCTTTTGTGACTTTTTTCTTTTATAAATTGACAGAGAAAGATGTTCAACGCATTGGATCAGCCCCCAAATTCTGAGCTATGGTCCTGTTAGATCAGTATTAGAGTATGCATTCAATAAACCACCATTGTCTGATTGAGACAGTTGTGAATCATGGATCCCAACAGTAAAGCAACATTTTTCTAGGAATAAAGAGGACTATGTGGATCTCTCTGGTAACCAAGAAGTACATTTCTCATGAAACACAATAGTATATGTCATAGTCCTCTTGGTTTCTATTTCAGATGTATTTTTCAATTACCTACTTTCCAGTCTGTGGAAAAAAAATCATATCTATATTTTAGGACTTTCAAACAACTCATAAAACATGGGAAATTTATGTACAATGCATGTGTTTGAATTGTGCCTGGCATAAAGCTTGCCCTACAAATGCGTTTTTATTCCCTTCTCCATACAAACTTGCGCCTTTCTTAATTATCAAAAAATAGAAGGGAACAGCTGCTTCTTGCCCCTCTGTTGTAAAAAAAAATTGTATACATCTGCATGATTTTAGTATCAAAATTTGTTTCAATTTAGAACTTGACATTTAAATGTCGCATTGTGTTTTGCTATGCTGTGCTTTGTAATTAAAGCATCCCATGTATGAGTATATAATCTGCTGCCTACTTATTCAGATACTTCCAGTTCTAACCAATAACAAACCCGTGCTGCAGAAAAATCTCATCATAAACCTGGTTCTCTTGATACTGGGTTTCAGAAAGAGTGATTCACAGACAGTAGGTCAGGTATGGTGAAAGTTTTTTTTCTACATTTCCTTTTTTGCAACTAATGTTTGCACACTAAAAATGAAGCAAAGGGAATGAGACCACAAACTGGCAGTCCTGTTCCATGTTATGTCATTGTGTGTAGTTCCTGGATGCAATGTCTTAAAGTTTATCAGGGAGATTTAACCAGTAGCCAGAGGCCAGAACCTCAGGTTAGGATCATGTAACTTCAGTTTCTCTCTCTATGTGACAAAAAGAACATCATTCTGGAGGATTACTTTTGACAGATATCAACCACATTTATTATAGACCTGATGCCACATGAATTGAAAATCCAGGCTAATACAAAGCACTAAAATAGCTTATTATGGTGATGTTATCTCTTTGTGTAAAGACATATATCACCAGATACTTACATTTATTTTTTGCAAAATATTCACACTTTTGCTATTAAGTAATGCTGCTCATTCCACAGTCCATGGAGGAATAAATTACTGGACAAGAAAATGAAGACAGAAAGAATATAATTTTGGAATGTATGGTCTATTGTTACTATATTATTAAGCAAAGCATCAAACAACGCATAACTCCCTAACTCTTTTGGATTCTGCAGAAGTGAGTATTGGGATGAGATTTATATTTAAGGCCACAATCTGTCCTTAAAAATAAGAAACACAATGCTAAGTCTATTATGAAAATAAATCACATGGTCCTAGGTGATATGTATTTCCAAAAATAAAAGGAAAATAAGGTGTTAAAGGAAATACTTAACAAAGTCAATATGAGCTGACAGAATGGAACTTTAGTGGGAGATGCTTAACTTAAAGTCTGATGACCCAAGTTTGATTACCAGGAATCACATATTCAAAGGAAAGAACCAAATTCTAAAAGTTCTTCTCTATCCTCAACATGTAAATTGTGATATGTGCATATATCCCACACATACAAATTATATAGATAGATAGATAGATAGATAGATAGATAGATAGATAGATAGATGTGTTAAATAAAATATAATGGATGATATCTTAGAGAATAGATGATACTTACAAACCTTATGTTTGGTAAATGGCTAGTATCCAAAATATAAATGAGGTAAAATAAGCTTACTAAAAAGAAAAAATGTTGACAAGGTAAAAACAATGTTCTCTAGACGAGCTGCTCCAAAATAGAAAGAAAAGAAAGAAGTATAAATGTCCAGTATAGCTTTGAAAAAAAAATTGTTTCATATTATGGCTATCATGTACATAATAAATGATAACAAGTCTATGTACAAATTTGGAGTGAAAAAGACCCTGGCTTACTGTTTTAGAAATTTCTCTATTGCTGTGGAGGAATAACAGAGCCAAGACAACTCATATAAATTAAAGCCCTATTTAATTTGGCTCTTGCTTAAAATTTCAGAGAGATAATCTATTACTATCATTGCGGGGAGCATGAAGGTATGCTCTTCTGTCCTGACACAGAGGTGAGACCTATGTCATTATCTACACACAGCATGAAGTGTGTGTGTGTGTGTGTGTGTGTGTGTGTGTGTGTGTGTGTGTGTGTGAAAAAGAGCAAGAGATGGAGGGAAGGGAGAGAGAGATAGAGAGAGAGAGGAGGGGTAGGGGGAGAGGCAGGGAGAGGGAGAGGGAGGGAGAGACTGAGCTGGAATGGGCTTTTGAAACCATAAAGCTCATTCTAAATGGCATATCTCCTCCAACAAAGACAAGCTTATTCAGAGAAAGCCATGTCTTCTAATCCTTCCAATTAGTTCATCAGTTGAGGAATAAACATGTTAATGAGACTATAGGTGACATTAACATTCAAACCATCACACTCACTGTTTATAGAGATTCAAGTTAATTTACTTTTCAAAGAAAACATCATGGATTGTACTCAGCAGATTAACAATTTAACCATTATATGATGCTACAATCTTAATCACAATTAACATCCTAGAAACTGAAGTAAAGACACTGGAGAAATCTCCAATGTCTTATGTTTCTTGTGGAATCAATTACACTAGTGAGGATGGAGAGTTAACTTAAGTGTTCAACAACAAATGAATGTAGATAGAACATAGTATGTGGAATTCTACTTAAACTAAAACTGGGGGCAAATTGTGTCATTTATAATGACATGGATAATCCTGGAGGGCATCATTCGAAATGAAGTAAACCAGGTATGATCCAAAAAATGCTATTAGATCTCATGTATATAAATAGCTAGAAATTTGGACTCACTGAATTCTAATGTGGATAAAAGCACTTGCTCCCATGCTCAATGACATAAGTTCAATCCCTGAGGCCCCTATGGAAAGAAATCCTTTAAGTTTCCCTTGACTTCAATATCTGCACATGTACACATACATACACACACACATACACACACACACACACACACACACACACACACACACACATACAGAGAGAGAGAGAGAGAGAGAGAGAGAGAGAGAGAGAGAGAGAGAGAAAGAGAATAAACAAAGAAATAAAAAAAAAGTTATGTGAGGTATTACCAGAGGCTAATGGAGGGAGATAGGAAATTTTTGAATGATTGATACAACATTTTGGTTATTAAGGAAATATATGGTTTGCTGATCAATTGAATAGCAGAATAATGGCAGTCAATATGTTCTATATTTCAAAATAAGCAAATTTTAAAGGTCTCAACAGCAAACAATTTCTGAGGTGATAAGTACATTAATCAGATTGATTTAGCCATTCCATATTTCATACATAAATCAAAATCCCATGTTATATCCCATAAATACATGAAAAGTGATTATTCATGCATTGAAACAACAGCACTAGCAATAAAAATGATGATAGAATTGTTAAAATATGGATCAGGGAAATTCCACATATTACTAATTCTCTGACATCAGTAGAAATAGCTGTAATTTAGAAATGAATAATCCCAAGGCACCATCAAACCAAACTTGCCAGAGAAACCTGAGTCAGCATAATTTAAAGAAAAGAGACTTCAACTTCCCCACAACAGAGAGAGTTCTCCACTACCAGGAGTCTCCTAGCCTGGAGGAGTTAGTGACAGGGGGGCACAGAGTAAGACTCTGGAAATGGCTTTAAAGTCTGAGAGTCTCCTGACACTCTAGCTTTCTAACTGTACTGAAAAGCTGGTGATAACTGCTTTAAAAATCCTAAAAACTTTCTTGCTCTTTCTGAGGGCAAAAGGCTGCTTTCTTAGTCAATTACCACCTGTAGCTTAACAGGAGAAGATTAAATAGTATGGCCTTTGTAATATCTTAGCAGGAACTGCATGACTCTCACTTTCACCTGCTAGTCTGGAAGTTACAGGAAGAAAAAGAAACACGTTATAAAGTGATTATAGCGTTTATTACTAAGTTGTAAATAGTTTCCTATTAAATCTACCTAAGAAAAAGAGGAAAAGCAGAAAGATCCTAAGTGGAGCAAGGAAAAAATTCTCTTTTCATCTCTTTGTCCCCACTACTTATACATCTTTTAGAATATATGACCACATGCTAAAAAGTGCACCACAAATTCACACATAAAATCAAATCATAAACTGAAATAGAAGTTTACAGCAGAGAATGTTTACATGCATATCCATTAGGAGTAACTTTCTTGCTAAACATGCATCACCTGTCACAGATTCACAGGTTCATTGAAATTTGAACCTGTAACTTAGTTATTAATGTAGTTTTGTATAGATAAACCCAGTCAGTATTTTATCTTCCATCCTAGAACATATAATAAATCATTAATTCCCTATTTATGACCTTTGGTTAATTGTTTTATATCCTCTTGGAATGTATTCTGAGTAGGAGAATAACTCGTTACTGTCTAACAACAATTAACTGGTGACACAAGGGAGACTGGCAGAGTTCTCACTGCAGTTTTGACTGTCAGATAAAGATCTAATAGCAATCCCACTATAAGAGATCTTAATAATCACTGATAATTTTGCTAATTATTTTGTTAAGCAAAAAATATTACTAATGTGTTGAATATAAAAGAGGATTTAGATAGGCATTTGGAAGAATGGATTGATGCTCTTTATTCTATTCAAATTATTGGAAGGAGGTTCAGATTTAAGGATAAGGAGCCATCTCAAGTGTCATGCCAAAAACCATTAGATTCAAGTTTGTTCTAAAATTTACAGTGATAGTTATTATAATTAAGAAGAAGTTTAAAGACACTTGCAGTGTATTTCACATAATCCTAATACTTCTCTGGATGTTTTAACATTACATAGTAAGCTTATGAATTTCAAAAATGCCGCTCTGCTGAACGTTGATGTGGTAGATACTGCAGATATAATTACCCATGGCCTGAGGTCAGTATTTCTATTTCGATCAAGCTCAAGAATGGAATATATGTTGTGGATAGCCCAGGGGTTGTATTTTGATACTAATTCCCCTTTCCTGTGAAGGGCTGCAAAGGAGGTGTGAGTCATTACACAGGTGAATTCTAGTGAACTTTCTGCCCATCATAATTTGTAAAATAATGGCTGGAGTCTGAGATTGGGCAGAAGAGGAGGTGGAGAAATAAAGGTTGGTGGAAGAGAGCAGAGGGGAGGACTGGTGGAAGACAATGGAGGAGGAAGACAATGAAAGAGAGGATGACTGGGAAACAGGAGGTAGATGGACAGATGCAGGGTCTGGAAGTGCCTCAAGTTATAAGAGTCTCATAGCTGGGGAACAGAATAGTGTGTAGGGGTATCTGCCCAATCTAGGCTTACAGAATATATTCATAATTACTGAGTTGTGTTTTCATTGACCGGTCATATTTGGGTTGGAGATTTAAATATCACCCATTACACATATATAGCTTGATAGTGCTAGTCCTTTTTGTCCTAGGAATACTTTAATTCCTGACCACAGTGTTAAAGCTTGTCTTAACAGCATCAACATGTTGGCAGCCAAGTACATGGCTTGACACTGAAAAATGGACTACCAGACAGAGTTATTAAATTAACAGAACGACAAGCCAAGGACAGGTAAGATTCTACACAGAACCTTACCAACCTGAGACAGAAGTGCATTGCTTTGGCTACTGTATATTCCATGAGAGGTAAGGAAGGCATTCTTGTCAAATCGACCTAAGACAGGCTCAGTCTTATTCATGAAATGAAAAGGGGGAGAGGCAGAGAGCCTTTGGGGCTGCTTGGCAAGAATCTGTCATGGGCCAAGGACAAGGAAGTAGGCTTCAGGCAGGAATCTGACATTAGGCTAGAACAAAGATGTAATTTCAGGTAGGAATCTATATCTTAGGGTAGAACAAAGAAGTAATTTCAGACAGGAATCTCAATTTTAAGCTAGACTCAGGAAGTAGGCTTTGGACAAGAAAATGACTTTGGCTAGGGCAGGGAAGTAGGCTCAGATATTCTGGTCATCCTGATAAGCCCTTAGAGATAGTGATTACAGAGTGTTCACATAATTGTGTTTATTGCCTTGCTTGTTCTTTGATTATTTGTGTTTATTGTCTTGCTTGTTCCTTGACTTGACTATTTGCATCTATTGCATTGCTAGACCCTCAACCTAGAACTGACCTTAATACATGCATGTAATTAAAATGGTATAAAAGCAAAAAGGAAGAGGAGGGATGGGATAGGGGGTTCTAGGTAGGGGAAATGGGGAAAGAAGATGACATCTGAAATGTAAATAAATAAAATATCCAATAAAAAAGAATAAACCTGGAGGATAAAAAAGAATAAAAAAAAACTTAAGAAGTCATCTATTTGTCTATGTAGAATCACTACAAGACAGTATATCTTCATATATCTGCAGAGATCTGCTCAAAAGTAGTGGGTGAATACCTGGTGATTGTTATATATGTTTAATAATAATAGGAAAATCATATTAATAGCAGGAATCTTTCCTAAAATGAATTCTCTTGGGTCTGGTCTATTAGAAAGAATCTGTCATAGACTATAATCAAAAGCAGACCATTTTAGGAATATCACCTGTTAGTTATTAGCTTGTGCTATTATGGCTCCTGACACTCCACTGCCTGTTTGTTTTGCAGGAACAATGATAGTGATTCCCAAAGGTTGAACTGTAGCCAACATCAGTCCAAACACCTATCAATCAATACCTATTATGTCATCCCTGCTCAGCCACATAGATGCTACAAAATCTACTTTCCCTTTCATAGATTTTCTCCACTTGCTTGGGAGAAATATAAATGGTCAATAAATGCTTAAAACACACCTTTTCTCGAGTTTTTTTTCTATCTTTGTTTTATTTCTGGCTTTTACTCTTTATTCCTTTTTTACTGATATCTTCTATCTGTCCTTTTCCTGTGCTGACTGAATCCAAACTTTTAGGTACTCAATCATACTTATAATACACACTCTTTAAATCTTCAGTATTACTTTCATTTTGTTATAATACAGTTTCTTTCCATGCTGACTTTCCCTGTTAGAGAGAGAGAGAGAGAGAGAGAGAGAGAGAGAGAGAGAGAGAGAGAATCCAATACCCAATAATCAAAAGCTCCTTTCTCAGATCTGAAAATGGTCCCCTAAAAATCTTGTCACTAACTGTTGGATATATTCTAACGTTAGAATTACAGCTGGAAACAATGTATGTCTGATACTTGAGATAAGTAGATATAAGCTCTCCACCCTTGAATCAAATGTAGAGTGTTGAAATAGGCACTAATACTAAAATTATATAGACAAATATAAAATTGCAGTCTTTGCAAGTACTGAGAGGAGATTTGTGTCATATTAAAAACAATGATTTTAGAATACTTGGTTGACAGTCAGACTGTAAAATCTGGTGTTATGGTGAGAAGATGAGAAGCTGAGTTGGAGTCTCAGCACTGATTCAAATCAAATCTGGGTGTGATGGCACACATTTACCCTACAACCAGGATGGCAGACACAGGCAGGTCCTTGGAGCTTACTGGTCAGCCAACATAGCTTAATCAGTACATATCAGGTCAATAATAGAAGCTGTCGAAGAACAACAACAAATATGAACAGGTCAGGAGGAAAGATATCTGAGATTGACTTATGGTTTCTACATACATATAAATGTGACATGTGATGAACGTACAGATGTAATCACACACAGACATGCACATTGTCATCATTGTTGTCATGGTTGTTATCATCATTGTCATTTGAGGACATGCATAGTGAAAGAGATGAGAGTTTCAGTAATGACTGAGTTTGACATGGGATTGGAACTTACGAAATATTATTTAGATAATGATAAATGAATGAACACTGACTTCAGCATCCTCTTAACCATCTGAGCCTGAATATGGGCTATCACTTAAAGACATTTTCAGGTTAGTTCAATTATTTTTCTCAGTAAAACTAACCCAGAACTTGGAAAAATATTTTTATTTAGGATATTATATGCCAGGAATTCTGAAACGGCACAACAATGGCCCTCTACTTTTAGTGGAAATGCTTTATGTTTCTCTCCATTTAATTTTATGTTGGCTCTTTGCTTGCAGTATGCTGGATTTATGGTGATCAAGTCTGTCCCTTGCATCACTGGTCTCCTCAAGACTTTTTGTTTTTTTAACATAATGGGGTGTTAATTTTGTCAAACACTTTTTTTTGCCATCTAGTAAAATGATAATTTTTTTCCTTTCAATTTGTTTATTACGTTGATGGATTTTCATATATTAGAGCATCCCTGCATCCGTGGGATGAAGCTTACTGGATCATGGTGGATGATGTCCGTTATGTGTTTTTTATTTGGTTTGCATGTATTTATTGAGTATTTTTACATCAATGTTCAAAAGAAAATTGGTTTGAAATTCTCTTTTTCTTGTTGAGTCTTTATGTGGTTTAGATACCAGGGAGACAGTGGCCTCATGGAATGAGTTTAGCAGAGTACTTTCTGTTTCTATTTTGTGAAATAGTTTGAGTAGTATTCACATTAGCTCTTTAAAGTCTGGTAGAATTCTGCACTAAAACCATCTGTCTTAGGACTTTTTTATTGGGATATCTTTAGTGATTATAGGACTATCCAACTGGTTTACCTGATCTTGATTTTGATTTGGTAATTTGTATCTGTCCATAAAATCATCCATTTCATTTAGATTTTCCAGTTTTGTGGAGTACAGGCTTTTGCAGTAAGACCTAGTGATTTTTTTTAGAATTTCTTCAGTTTTTATTGTTATGTTTCCATTGTCATTTCTGATTTTGTCGATTTGGGTACTGTCTCTGGGCCATTTAGTTAGTTTTGCTAACCAACTCTTGGTTCTTTATGTTGTTCTCTTTGTTTTTAGTTTATTGATTCCAGTAATGACTTTGATTATTTTCTGCTGTCTACTCCTCCTGGGTATGTTTGCTTCTTTTTTTTTTTTTTTTTTCTAGAGCCTTCAGATGCACTTTTAAATTGTTAGTGTGAAAAGTCTCCAATTTCTTTATAAGAACACTTAGTACTATGAAATTTCCTGTTTGCGCTGATTTCACAGTGTCCCATAAGTTTGGGTATGTAGTACGCTCATTTTCATTGAATTTTAGAAAGACTTTAATTTCTTTTTTTAATTCCCTGACCCAATGATTATTGTGAAGATAGCTGTTCAGTTTCCATTACTATGAAGGCTTTCTCTTGTTTCTGTTGTTGAAGTCCAGCTTTAATCTATGGTGAGCTGATGAGATAAATGAGGTTATTTCAATCTTCATATATCTGTTAAGGTTTACTTCGTGACTGATTATGGTCTTAAGAATTGCTGAAAAGAAGGAATATTCTCTTGTGTTTGGTGAAATGTAGTATAAATATTTGTTAAGTCCATTTGAAATAAAAAACCTCTAACAACCTCCATTAAAACTAACAACCTGTTAGTTCTGTTATTTCTCTGCATAGTTTCTGTTTTGATCATCTTTCCACTGTTGAAAGCAAATTGTTGAATTCTATTATTATTAATTTGTTGGATTTAATATGTGATTTAAGTTTTAGCAATGTTTCTTCTATGAATGTGGATGCTCTCACATTTTGGGGCATAAATATTCAAAATAGAGCAGTCCTTGGGCCTGAGGGGATTTGATGTCCCAGTGTTGAGAAATGCCAGGGTGGAAAGGTGGGGATGGATGGGTGGGTGGGGAACTACTCTTATAGAGACAGAGGGAGAGGGATGGGATAGGGGGTTTTGGAGGGTAGATGTGAAAAGGGGATGATATTTGAAATGTAAATAAAGAAAATATCCAATTAGAGAGAAAGAGAGACAGATAGAGAAAGAGAGAGAGACAGAGAGAGAGAGAGAGAAAGAGAGAGAGAGAGAGAGAGAGAGAGAGAGAGAGAGAGAGAGAGAGAGGAGAAGAAATGTCTTTTAGGTGGATTTTTCCTTTGATGAGTATGACGTGTCCTTACAGGTCTCTTTTGATTAATTTCAGTTAGAAGTCTATTTTATTTGAATGGCTACTCCAGCTTGTTTCTTGAAAAACCTTTTTCTTGCCTTATATACTGAGATAATTGCTATCATTGTTGCTGAAATGTGTCTCTTTTATGTGTTTCTATATACAACAGAAAAATGGGTTCTGTTTTGCACCCATGTCTTTTTACTGAGGAATTGAGCCCATTGATGTTGAAAGATATCAATGACCAAGGATTTTTACTTCCTGTTTTTTTTTTTTTTACACTGATGGAGGTTGAGTGTGTGTGTGCGTGTGTGTGTGCATGTGTGTGTGTTTCTTTACTCTTGTTTATAATGGTGTGAAATTTATTATTTAATTTTTCTTGAGTACAGATTTCAGTTTTCTTAAGTATAGTAGCCTCATTTGGGTTGGAGTTTTCCTTCTTGTTTCCTCTATAGTACTGTGTTAGTGAAAAGGTATGTTTGAATTTGATTTTTTCATGGAATATTTTGGTTTCTCCATCTATGGTGACTAAAAGTTTTACTGGGTATAATAATGTGGGCTGACATCTGTGGTCTCTTAGTTTCTGAAAAACCTCTTTCCAGTCCCTTCTAGCTTTAAAAGTCTCATATGAGAAATTGGGCGTAATTTTGATAGGTCTCCTTTGTATGTTACTTGGCCTTTTTCCCTTGTAGCTTTTAAAATTCTTTGTTTGTCCTGTATATTTAGTGTTTTGATTATTATGTGATGGAAGAAATTTTTTTCTGGTCTGATCTGTTCAGTGTTCTGTAAGTTTCTTGTATTTTCATAAACATCTCTTTCTTTAGGTTAGGGAAATGTTGTTCCATGATTTTGTTGATGTTTTCTGGGCCTTTGAGCTGGGAATCTTCTCCTTCTCCTCTCTCCCTCCTCCTCTCCTCCTCCTCCTCCTCCTCCTCCTATTTCTCTTCCTTCTCCTCTTTCTTCTTCCTCATCTACTTGTATTGTTCTTAGGTTTTGTCTTTTCAAAGTATCCCAAATTTCCTGGATGTTTTCTGTCATAGGCTTTTTAGATTTTCTATTCTTTTTGACTGGTATATTGATTTCATCTATTATGTTTTCTACGCCTGAGATTCTCTGTTCAATTTCCTTTATACTGTTGGTGATGCTTATGTCTATAGTTCCTGTTTTCTTTACTAGGTTTTTCATCTCCAGGATTACTTCAGTTTGTGTTTTGTTTATTGTTTCCATTTTCCTTTTCAGGTCTTTGACAGTTTACTCATATCTTTCCCCCATTTGATTGTATTTTCCTATATTTCTTTGTATTTAATTGCTTCCTTGTTTAATGCCTCTACCTGTCTGCATGTATTTTCCTTAAGGGATATATTCATGTTCTTTTTAAAGTTCTTTATCATCCTTATAAGATTAAATTTGTGATCTTCTTCTTGTGGTTCAGTTTCATTAGGAAATCCACGGTTTGTTTTAGCAGGATAGCTGAGCTTTGATAGTGCCTTATTGCCCTTGGCCTTCTTCATTGTGTTCATATGCTGATTTTAGACATCTGTTTTTCCATGGTGTTGGCTGGATAATTCTGATGGCAGCAGGACTTTTCCAGAAGATGGGGTTAGCCATGGACCAGACAATGGAAATCAGAGTACTCTACTCTGTTTTCTGTGTTACAGGCAGACACCACTCTGCAGGCTGTGCCACAAATAGAACCGTCTCTGCAGGTGGTGTACCAGTCAGACCCAGCTGTGGTGGCTTGAGGGTCAACCTAGGATGGGTGGTTGTGCAGGGTTCCAACATGGTTAGTTTTGAGGCCTCTGAATTTTCCACTGGGGTGGGCAGGATCCTTTTGGGGTTCTTAGATGCACCTCCAGACCAGGAAGTCAGGTCAGACCTAGACAATGGACTCCAGGTATAGCAGGTGTCACTTACCTCTGCTGACTGTCTCTTATTATCTTTAGTACCTTCCTTGGACTTGTCTGAATGACTTGTGGCAGGAGGGATGTATGTTGCCTAATGAATGTGTGGAGAATAAAGTCAAATGTAGTGGAGATTTTAACTCATTGAATCATAAACTGGATTTTGTGATAAAGAAAATTCTAACAAATAAAGAGGAATAAAATAGAATGCAGAATAATGAAAAAATAAATGGAGTATAACAGACTACACTGATACATGTTGCTGTTGTTATTAAACTCATAAACTATTAACATAGCTTAATGTGAAAGTGTCAAACTTTATTCAAAAGTAAGCAATGCCTTAGCTGGGTTTGTACATTTCCTCCACACTAAACACTTTTTCTCATGTTTTATTTTCAGATTATCCCTTTGATGATTCCCTGAATATTACTGTTTAACACTTACAAATTCAACTTTTCTACTATGTTTTGGTTATTTTCATATTCTATTGTTTTGAATGCTGCATAAAACAACCCCTCAACTGGTGCTATTCCAGGGTAAATTATTTATCTTAGTCTTATTTTCAGTGTCCAGTTCAATGTTTAATGAATTGTGGTTAATACATCTTTATTACTTTGTTTGACTAAGTGTATAGATTCGTTAATACAATGCTAAGATATTTATTTATTTATTTATTTATTTATTTACTTATTTGGTGTCTGTTTAAGAGAGAAAAGAAAGAGAGCATCAGAGTCAGTAACTTGCAAAATTATGCTGCTCTGTTACAATAAATGGGTGAAGCTTGTGTCCTTGGCAGGATGTTTTTTCCTTTTTCTTCTGGCAAACTTGCTGTCCTTTTGAGAACACGATCTTGGTACTCGGAATCACCTGCTTACATCCATGTCACCAATTTTTATATAACTAATGATAGCACATGACTGAAGAACCTTGATGTTGTAATCTATCATAAATGGCTCCAGCAATCAAACTGTTTAGATCTTCTTTCTTCTGCCTGGATTACTCTCCTCTGTTTATCAGTTCTTGAGAAGAGCCAGTAAGAATAAGCCCTCGTGGCCAACTGTTACCTTGACCTTCTCTGACTAGTAGTCTGACTAGTAGATCAGAGGTGCTTGTGTTATTCAGAAGATAGCTACCATGCAATATGTAGTCTTCTAAGAGTATATCTAGCTCCAATAGGACACTTAGATGTGCTACTCTCAGGAATTTTCTCATTTACCCAGGGACAAAAATCCTAATTAAAATTTTATCAGCCTGGTTTAATCCTATATCTAAGTGAAAGGGCAAAAAGGTTTGCAAAGATGTCACCCTTATAATAGACCTACCACTGGAGAAGGGTCTGCAGTATCTGCATTAGCAGCTCAAAGAGTGTTATCAAATTAGCCACTTTTCGTTTCAGACATAGAGCCTGACAATGGATCTTCAAAAAGATAAGCCCTTGCATATCTTAAAACTCTAGGCATTACATTCTTCATGTCTGAATTTCAGTAATATACAGGTCTCCTTAGCCTTTACCTTGATTCAAATATTGGAATTTCTTTTGAAAATATAAAAGCTATTTTTCAATTTTCTTTCACAGAAGTCTCAGTTAATGAGAAGTATCTTTAAACATTTAGCTATAAATGACACCACTGAGATTTCAAATTTGTCTTAGTGACCTGAATACCCGTCATAATACAAGCAAACAGTTAATCTGGAAGACAAGAATAGAAGAGAGCAGATTTACCCTAAGCAGATTTCAGATAGCAAGTGCAATAGTAACTTTGCGATTGGAAATAAAGGTTTGACATTTTAATTGATATTCCTCTATTCATTGGGTTATGATTTCTCATGGTATCAATCTGCTGTAGTGACAGAAATTCCAACTACATCAAAATGACAAGTGTTTCAGCAGAACTATAAATTTAGCAGTAGTTACATGCAGATACCTTCCTACAGTGGTGGTAATTGGCTTTTATGTCAGGCTGTCTCAAGGATAGGGTCATAACCAGGTTCTAGGAAATGATTGAGATTCTGTAGGGCAAAATGTAAAATGAATTAGTGGACATTCTCTGTGAGGGCATCATTTCAACTAGTCAAATTCTGATAGATTGACAAAAATGAGGAAATGCTATGACTTAGGGAAGTAGACATGAGTTACTGGGCTAAGTTCATTCCCTTACCCTCTTTTGTCTTGGAGGAGGTTGGCTTCATATGATTCAATTATCTAGAGTAGCACCTAATGGGATCCAAGTTCTTGGCATGTGTGAACAGGGGTGCTTTGGATAAGATTTGGCCCAGGACACATGTCTTATTTTGATTACTGAAATTATACCTAAGAGATAATTATATCTTGAGTTTGAGAAGTTTTTTACAAAATTAAAACAGATGTTTTTTTTCAGGCACATTGGTACTGCCAAAGTTCAAAAGGGAAAATAGCATGAACTACATTCATGTTCATGAATTAGAGAGCATCTTTAGATGGTTTTAATTGTGTAGTATTTTTATATCCATGAATTTTATGTTTCTTTAAGATTTACTTTACTTTTAAGTGTTTTTGATTGTGCGTGTGTGTGTGTGTGTGTGTGTGTGTGTGTGTGTGTGTGTGCATATATGTAGTATACAGACCTCTGGAGGTCTGAAGAAGGCACTTTATAGCTGGAACTGGAATTACAATATTGCGAGCTTGCCAACATGGGTGTTGAGAACTAAACTCAGGTCTTCTGTAAGAGAAATATATGTTCTTATCTATATCTTTAGTACATTTTATGGACAAAAATATGTTTAAACCTATTTGTACCTGAGAAAATAGGTATGACTATCCAATTAAGCCATTCCTTTGATTGATATAGGAAAGGGTACATGGCTTCAGCATCTCCCAGTTTGTTTAGTACTCCCCTTTATATTTAGCTGTCTGTGTGCATTTTACTTATCATTCCAATATTACCTAAAAATGTGTCTTGAGCATATTATTTACACCCATTGTAGTTCTTTAAAAAGTGATTAATACATAGCAAAATATGTATAGAGATATGTCTAAACTTGGTGTTGGTAAGGATTGGCTTATGTTTCTTGGCATTTTTTTTTTTAAAGAAAGATTTGCTTTGGAGCTAGTTTCTGAACAGTGTCATGGTGCAAATAAAGTTAACAACAGATGATAAGTTGGTAAGAAATTTCTGGCAGGTGACACATATTTTTTTGAACTGCTAAAATAGGATTAGAATTCTCAATGAAGATGCTTGCATGCACATATACTTTTAGCTCATGCACTTATGAGATGCAAACAGAAGTTTAGAAAGCATATGCTTTCAATGACAAGAAGAGAGAAGATAAACTAAAGGCAACATTTAATGTATATTACACACACATACACACAGAGCTGTGACATGGTAATAAGGAAATCATGGAAAACTGAATGCCAAGCTTGAAGTGGAAAAAGCTATTGAGCAACATACTTTCCATAGGGAAGATTAGCTTTGAAAATGTCATCATTTGAAAGAATCAGATACCACTGGAAATGGCACCAAATGTGTGGTTAAAGACAGGGGGACTCATGGGAAGTCTATGATTATACAATTGCCCTCCACAACTCCATATGACCAGAGATGAGAGCCAGGAAAAACTCTCCACATTTGTTAAGTCTCCCAAGTAAATTAATCAAGCTGTCCACAGCCTGGGTGTAAATCAGAAAGAGGATTGATGAAATTGCTAGTGAGTGCAACACATCCGAAAGTATTAAATCTAAAACAGTGTAAGTAATTTGTCTTCAGAATAATGCAAGATGGGCTAAAATAAATTTGAAAATCTCTCCTTTGTAATCAGAGAACTACAAACTTGCAAATCCTGACAAACAACTTCAGATTTAGACGGGGCTAAAAACATATGATTACCCACTAGGAAAGAAACATAGAGAGATAAATTCTTTGTACTGTTAAAAGAATGAGTGTCGTCCATTTGTAAAAACTTCTCACATATTCCAGACAGGAAAACTTAGTAGTTTAACTCTGTTTTGTATGTACAAACTAAGCAATGTTGTATACTTTTACAAGAGTGATCATCAAGTGTGTGTTTGTTTTATCTGGTTGACGTTAGCTTTGGACCATTTATGTCTTTGGAAAGATGGTTGTCAGAAGCAGTTAAAAAATATTCTGAGAACAAAAGAAAAAGAAAGTAAAAGAGAATGAAAGAAAGACAGAAAAAAAGTAAAGAAAAAATATAGGTAATAGAAAAAGATATGTAAACACAATAATATCCCCATGTCTCCATGCAAGACTCTGTTTAAATGATTGTAGTGCTAATACAAATATTCTGGTCCTGGAAAGATTTCTCTCTATTTATGAATGCTTTCTGCTCTCACAGAGAACCCAAGTAAATGTCCCAGAACAAACCTTGTGTGACCCATGCCATAAACTCCTATATCTCTAGCTCTGGAGGTTCTGATGCCTTTGGCCTCATCAGACATATAAATTCATGTACATGTTCACACACAGAAACAAGCACATACATTAATTAAAAACTAGTAAATAAATACCTTGTGAAAATTAATATTTGATATATTCAAGTATGTGGGTTCAAGGAGAGTATCTGTGAAAAGATATTATTATGAAAAAGACTCAGTTGAAATTCTGTGTTGAATGTAAGAAATTTATAAGTCAGTGATAGTGAAGTATCAAGTGAGGGTCGTGACTAACAGGAATTTTTATTCTCTGTTTCACCCTAGAGAAACAATCACAAAAGGCAAATCACAGGAGATAATCTGAAGTACATAGCAAACTGGATGTGCTGGCTCACAACTTTAATCACAGCATTAGGGAGGCAAAAGCAGAAAAATTACCAGGAGTTCAAGTCCAGCCTAAGTTAAAAAGAGAGCCAGTCTGTAAAGTTAAAAACAAAATGAGGGAAGATGCACGTCTGTGTCTGATAGTTCCTACCCGTTGTGTTCTTCCTAACCAATGGATGATCAGATAAATTTGTGAAAGAACCACAGAAGAGCAAAGAATGTATATTGTTGTATTGTTAGTCCTGTTGGAGTTTTGTGTTAGACAGAAGCTATATGAAAATTCAGACATAATCTTTGGATATTCTCTCTTGTATAACCTTAAGTAGACATACAAGACAATGGTTGTTGTTGGATTTGAGGTAGGAGTTCTGTTGTGATTATTTATGAAACAGAGAACAATGAATCATTGACTCTGCTATTGCTACTTCTGTTGAGAATGCTGATGGAAAGCTGACAGTGCTTAGAATCCATATTAGAATATGACTTTTGTTTCTGATCATCCCCAGGATCCAATGGTCTTATGATAAAAAAGGGAAACTATAACCAATTCAGAAATCTTTCTAAGGCAAACATATTTTAGTGAGAAATACATTATCCAATCTCCAGTGTTTGGTTGGGCATAATTAACATGAATTATTCAGGACAATTTCCTAATGCTTATTACATTTGAGAGCTTAGCTGGGTCCTAACTGCCCTCAAAATGTAGTCAGAATATAAATTTCTTAATAAGGAGTATGAAGCAGGTAGTTTGATTAAAATGTAATGTGTATTTAGAATTAACAATAGTCAGGTTCTTAATGAAATGACCTTAACAAGATTATTTAATAGAAATGTATTTGCATAACTATGGTCCAGTGGCAACTCCCTCTCTTACTAATTCTTACTCATACCCCCTTACACATTAAAATTGCTACTTAATCAACAGATTCTCATAGAAAGGATACAGCTTATTTTATAGGCTCATGTTATGTTTACTACCAGTAAATAGAAGAGTATATTTTTAACCCATGTAGAAAAAAAAAAAAAAAACCACATACTACTTAGCCATGTAACTGCTCATGCTTGTCATATTTACATTACAGAGCAAAATATCTATCTTTATGAACCACCAATCTCATTCCCTCAGTATTGGTCAAACCTCACCAAGCATAAGGTCAAAGATATGGTAAGAGAATGAATGGACTATCTACTACAGGAGGGATTAAAAAATAAATTATTTTTTAAATGAATATTCTGTGAAATATTCATATTGGTACATAATGATTTTGATTTTATCCACTTTCTCTTATCGCCCTATAACTCCCTGTAAGATTTAATTTTTCATTAATATTATTTTATCTTTAGTACACTACTTCTGCCAAGTAGTACCCATCCAATCATGACTGTGAAGCTATTCAAGGTTATCTATTGTCCGTTCTGTCTCCAAAGAAAAGTACAGATTGGTTTGTCAGCCATATCATGTGTAGAAGTCACCATTTCATGACTTTCCTCCCATACTGTGGCTATTTTTCTGTCTAATCTCCCATGGTCCTAGAGACTTCCTTAAGAGAAGGTTGTCTAGAAAAACCTGCCTACAGCTGAGCACTCACACCTCTTTATCAGCTTCTGCATTAGCTATTATATGTAGATTGTTTTAAAACTCTCAAAACAGATGTCAAGTCTTTTCAATATGAAACAAACATTGAGCTATGACCCTGTGACTGCTCTGAGTGGAGCAGGACATAAACTGCTTCCTCAGGAAACCATGTTTTCTTTTGTTTTTCCATCTTAGGTTTCCTTGTTGATATTTCATTGCTACCATAGCCTCAGAGAATTCACGTCTCTTGTCTGGTCTTGGAGAGCCAGAGAGGAGACACTGGAACTGAGAATCTAGACATAAAGCAGTGATATAAATGCTCAGGAGAGGCTCAATGGCAGGGTGTCTGCCAATCCTCAGTGGTCCACTGGGAATAACAACTGTATTTACATTTCAGCAATATCAGCTGAATTTATTTTTCTATAGAAAATGTAGTTTCTTACCCTTTCTCCCACTGACCATTTTCTGTTTATTTTCTTAGTATTTCTTCTCATGAGAAATTACTCATAATCTTGTACAATTTATATAGTTGGTAATAGAAAGGGAATTCAAGGGAACTGGAAAAAAAAGGAAAAGAGTATAGTGGGAAGTGAAAATGATCAAAATACATTATCCACATGTATCTAAATGTTTAAAGAATATATAAAACAATCTATACTCCATCAAAAAAAATCATGAAACACATATTCTTTAAAACTACCAAAGGAAAGAAGGGAATGTTGTACCAAGCTTTAAATACATGAGTAAATAAAAACAATATTTAAGTAGAAATACTAAACTCTTTCAATATTGAATAATTGTGAACTTGTTTTTGAAGAATACAGAAGCTAAATAGGCCAAGGCAAAATTTTTTTTAAAAAAGTAATTAATTGAATTTGCATCATAAGACATTTAAAACCTTACAAATGAAAACTAATGACCAAAATCATAGTATTAAAATATGTTTTCAGACAAATCAAAACAGAATGTAAACTACTAAGGTTGTGCCAATGTTAATTTCTTTATTCTGTTAAATAGTCTGTGATAATATAAAGTAGTAACACAATGGAACATAGAAAGAGGTGTAAGGAAAATTTTCGTTTCTTTTCTTCACCTACACCTTGTTTAAGATGAGATCTCTTGTTCACAACAGAATATACCAAGAATGACTAATCTGCAAGAATTTAGAGATACTTCTGTCTCCTCTATACCCTGCACAGGTACAAAAGTATACAGTATGACTTCTGGCTTTTTGTGAGTACTAGAGATCTAAAGTGAAGTCTTCATGCTTGCGTGGCAAACGCTTTACTAACAGAACCATCTAGGAGCTCTTAGAGATATTAACCTTTCACTTAGAGAAAGGTTAGAGATATTAAACCTTTTTCATCTATGCTTGGATTATTCTACATTTTTTACTAACCCATGATCAATACAAATGTTCCTATGATTTTTTTTTGTTGTTGTTGTTGTTTTAAAGGAAACTCATAGAAGAAACATGTTAATTATTCTCGCGTTTTCTAGATCACAGATCAGGATAAATCCACCTCATAGTATATGGAGTATTATTTCTTTTGTTAGCTTTTCATGTATTCTTGGGGTATGGGTTCCTATTTAAGGGTAACAGATGGGGAAATCAAGATGTATTGCTAGGCATTATTTTCTTGTGTGACACAGTGTCTATTCTATTATGTTACACTGAGCAATGGTGTTGGACTAAAGTTCAAACTAGGAAGAACTGGAGATTAAAATCTGTTCCTTCTTTCCTTAGCTCATTTGTTTCTTCCTTTCTTCATTTTGTAGTGTATATTTACTTATTTAGCAGTGCATGTATGTAGAAATGTACATAATGATTCAAAACTTATATCAACAAAGAAGTAAATAAACTCTCACAAGGAAGATAAATGTACAGAGAGATGATTAAAATAGTTTCTGAAAAGCATCAGAGGGAGAATGAATAGACTATCACAAGGAGAGAGTTTCAGGAGCTGCAGAGATGGACCAGTGGCTAAACTTGGTTATTGTTGCTCTTCAAAGACACAAGTTGCAGTTACAACTACCTATAATGCCAGCAACAAGAGATCTGATGCTCTACTCTGGTCTTCATAAGTATGGATAGTCACTCACCTAACACAAACACACACACGCACACACGCACACGCGCGCACACACACACACACACACACACTGACACACACACAAACCTGTGTAAAAGAGAGATTTGAATAAGCTTAAATAAAAAAGATAAGAATATCTTCAAAATGAGCAGACCATTCTGTTTTGTTTTTTCTTGTCTTTTTTTCCCCCTTTTTGGTGATGAGGAACAAACCCATATTGTACAAGCTAAACAAGTATTCCATCACTGAGTTATAATCTCACCCAGAAATGTGGGGTTTAAAGGAATATCCTTTCATAATATTTCATAGGTACAATTTCTATGCATATGAAAGAAAAGACTTTACCATGGACATACAGACACCCATATGCAAACACATCACTAAAGTCAGAGGCATTAACATGAATGTATGAGAGAAAATTATGGGAAGGAAGGAAGTAAAAAAGTGAAGTAAAGGGTTATGAGTGGGTAGGGGTTAGAGCCTCTGTACTCATGGGTGAAACTAAGAGAAACTGAAATTAGTAGAAAGAAGAAAAGCAAAAAGATTTTACTTGGAAGGGAAGTATATGAGGAGAAGGGAATCTTTCAGTATTAGGACTATAAGCAGGGGATTGGCATTTACAGGGGCAGGTGAGTTTACAGCAGGATTGTTAAGAGAATTAATGACTGTACATAAATACAGGGACAACAGCTCTAAGGACCTTGAAGTGCCTGGAAAACTCATATCAGACTACTTAGTCTCCAAAGCAATAGCAAACTCGTTTTCTGTTCTGTGTCTTATATGCTGGGTTTATCAGAGCTACTAGATGTTTTAAGTCCTCATTAAAACTAGGGCTGCTCACTGTGCTTTTGTGATATGCTATGTTGTTCCAGCTTCCATTTTATCAGAGCTGAAGACATCTGAGATGTTTTAAAGTTCCTTAGAATAATTGGCCAAATCCTTCTGTGTTTCCATCAGTTTGCATAATTAGGTTGGCTCCTTTTCCCCTCTAAGCCTAGCTGGAAAAATGACAAAGGACAAGCTGTTTGTATATCATTAATCTGCATCCTCGTTAACTAAAGTAAGATCTTCAGTCAACAGGAAGATGGGCTAATGATGGCTCCTGGCTGTTTGATTGTTTACAGTTCCTTTTGTCATTTTTCACCCTCTGCATCCCTTTGATTGAGCCAATTGTGAATATAGGCAATCAATAAAACTCCAGGTGCTATCATTTGGCACAAATCTTGCATATAATTTTGTGAGACTGTAGCTTAGTCCATCAACATAGAATTAAAAAAAAAATTAAAAGTTAAAATAAGAACAAAACCAAAATATTTGGAAATTATCAAGAGAATATAATGCAGTTATTCTGTGGCCATGTGTTTTTTAATTAAGAGGGGAAGATTATTTTGGTAAAGCAAATACAATTTATGAATTTAGAGAGGCATGTATTAGATATATACTAAATATCAATCCCAGAGTATACATGACTAACTTTATTTGTGCAGTGATAAGTTTTGAACATTTTTTCTTAATTAAAAAAATTATTTTTAAGTGTGTGTGTGTATTTAGTCCTGCAAAGGTCATAAAATGGTATTGGATTTTCTGTAACTGAAGTTATAAGCAGTTGTAATTAAGCTGTCTTCTGTGAGTGCTGGTAACAGAACTCAGTTTCTCCAGAAGAGTGGCAAGCATGGTTGACCATTGAGCTGTCTCTTCAGCCTGGGGTTTTAGTTGATCTAAGTTCTTTTCACATATAATAAGAAGCAGATGTAGATATATGGATTTTTTTTTTTATTTTCAAAGAAATCACCTGGCAGTAAGTACTTGCTAAGCATGATATCCAGTCATCTACACTTGAGTACACTAGTAGGTGTCTTCAGACACACCAGAAGAGGGGTTTTCTTTCATATTTAATAGAAGAAATTGAAATCACTAGAGAGTTTCCCATCTCTTACAAAAATACATAGTTGTTAGATATTTATAAAACAAATCAGATATTTTGATTTTTAAAATCAGTTTTGACATCAATTATAATATCTGTAATAAAGTTGGTAATAAATGAATAATAATTAATAAGAAGTCAGCCAGTAGGAAAAAATACAGCAAGCTTATACAGTGTAGGGTAAATATGAATAGTCTTAATGTATCATAACTAAATTTTGAAGATTAGTTGCTAAGTCATCAAGGTTATTAGGAGTGTGTCCTTGTTCTAATGACCTATAAATTTTAACGTTTTAAATAACCATGTTCTTCCCTATCAGAACTCTGCCCTTTATAAAGAAACCCTTTAGATTTAGAAAGGAAATAAAAAAAATTGGTTTCAAGTCACTAAAAGTCTGTGGCTGTAACTGAGTTAAGTTAATCTCTGGGGTGCACATGTTGGAGTTTAGGATGTGGTCCATCAGGAGTGTTGGAACAATCTATCCATATTGCATTCTGAGCTTCTGGTCCATCTATTCTGCAAAGGGGCTCAGTTTCAGAAATGATGTCTCTAGTGTATATTTTTCACAACTAACCCTTCTAGGGAAGATTGTACTGGATCCTTGCTCCTGAGTGTTGATGCTGTCACGGTGGCGATGGAAGTGACAAAGATAAGGAAGAGATAAGCATAGGCTGCTGTAAATCCTTGCTGTGGGATTTGGAATCTGGGAAGAAAACATGAGAGCAACAGTATTTTGATCAGCTGGCTTTGATCTTGGAGGGCGACTGTCCTTTGCCTAGGGAACTATTATTCTACCAAGCTGCTCACTTTCCTACTCAAGACAAGAAAAGGTACAATGGGTAAGATCAAGACTACTTCTCTCAGCCTTAATCAAAGAGGCTTTTCTTTCCAGTGAATGGTAGTCAATGCAAAGGAAATAAAAATTCTTTGGTGCTCAAAGTGCTGAGTATAAGTGGCAGATGTATGTGCTTAGAAATATAGGCTCTGTACATAACTTTGAGCTTTCACACTGTGAAAACAAACCACTAGTTTTTAATGTACATTGGATACTATTTTATGCTGTTTAATGAACCAGTTCCAGCTATAGGTACAGATGCAATAGACATTCCAGAAGCTTTGTGAATTTTAATCGCAGAATCTCTTTATAGAATTTACAATTTTATATGTAGCAGTAGTTTCTGCTACCCTGCCTTAAGCTGCATGCAGGTCTGGAAGGTCCATGCTACCAACCTCGACCAGGTTCCCTCGGATCCATGGATGAAAGACACACACACACACACACACACACACACACACACACACACACACACACTAGCTTATTTTTGATATGCGTTATCTTAATAGTAGGCATTTTTAAGCCTTCCTTGGGTATCATGCTGCCCTTCTTTTCACTCCCAGATCAACATCCTAAATTTGCCCTCAACTTTAGTTGCACAGTGACCTTTAGTCTCAGCTCAGCACCCTAAATCTGCCCTCAGCTCAGTTGATCTCTAATCTCCCACCTGCTACCTCAGGCTCAATAGGGGAAGCGGCTGAGGGTCAGAGGGTTTCATCACAGCAACACAGAGAAAAGTAGATCACTACCATGTCTTCTCTCTGAAAACATGAAGTACAACTACAGATTCTTTACTGGAACATTACATACAGGCCATCTGTCATTCATCTTTGACTGTATCTTTCTACATCACCTTCCTTTACTTGACTTAGTAAATGAATGTTTTATTGACATGAATGCTTTACTCCATCACTACTTTTAATAAGCCTCTTTTTAAAGTTTAAATAAAAACAAAACAAACACACAAAAGTAACCCAAAAACCCAAACTTGGCTAGTATAATATCCTTGCTCACATTTTCTTCCCATCAGCACTTTGCACTTTCTGGTGCAGTTTTCTCTGGCTCAGGAATTACTCTGAAAATGTCAGTGACCCAATTATTTTTCCTGGGTAATGGCTTCCATTTTGCTTAGCTGTCTCAAATCTGTTTTCTTTTTTTTTTCCTTAAATTTGTCTTTGAATTTTCATGCATTAACTAGATTATTTACCTGTGAAATTTGAACTGTATTCGTGCCTTGATATTTGGAGAACCTTAATTTATCTGAATCTAGGTTTTATTTTTTAAATACCATGAGCTTTTTAAATTTGAGTTTAGTTTTAAAATCGTTGTGTGACTATGTATGTGTTGATACATGTAAGCGTGGATATATGACATAGGTCATTGTTCACAGAGAACAAGTTTGGGTGCCAATTTTTTCTTAAGCCCTTAAGACAAGGTATCTTAGGCTAACTCATCTTTAGAATTTCTATTTCGGCCTCCCATCTCTCTGTAGGGGAGTTGAGATACAGACAGATATTTTTTATATAGAGCTCTTATGTAGACTTTTGAAATCCAATCTCAGTTCCTCATTCTATGTTGTAAGCACCTCACTCACGGAACCATTTCTTGACCCTTTAATGTCATAGTTGTTTGTTTAGTCTTCTATTGCATATGATTATTTTTGAAATACCAGCTGTTTGAAATTATGCTAAGTATACTTGATTTTCATTTGATGGCTCATATGTATTTATGAAATCTTTCATGTCATTAATTGTAATGCTATGTTTGTTAGTACAGTCTGACTATGACTATGTGATAGGTAATCTCTATTGTTGATTAGATTTACAGTCATCTAGGTGACAAACACCTGAGTATTTCTAGGAAGATTTAAGTAGGAAGGAAAGACACATCCTCAATGCAAACAGCACCATCTGTTAGCTTGAGAGCTAGGCTGAGTAACCAAGAAAAACAGAGGAAGAGATTTCCCTCTGTATTCACCTCTCTCTACTTTCTAACTGTGGAACCAGCTAAGCCAGAATCACTCCATCATGCCTTTCCAACATAATGGACTGTATGCCTTTAAACCAGGAGCCACAACAAACCTTTCTTTTCTTATGTTGCTTTTGTCAGTTATTTTGTTATGGAAATGATAAACTGTTACTACTGCAAAATATAACAAAAATTTATTTCTATGTAGGAAATTCAAAGTTTAGCTCCAGATACGTCACACAAATATTTCCTACATTTTTTCCCCACACCTCACTGTAACCATCTTTAGTAAAGATACTTTTCATAAACAATCATGTTTTTTCAGGTAGGACATCAGCAAACAATTAACAATATACAAGAACTTCCAAATTGACTTTGTGTATAGACTATCAGAATTAGAAAGCCACTATAAAACTCAATAAAATCTTCATACAATGCAGTAGCTTAGAGTGAAGGTTGACATTTCACATTAAGAGTGTTGTTTAACAACTTTTTACAAGCCAAATCTGACTTTTAGGAAATTAACATGGCAGAATTATCAATGTGAAGGTCTATAATCTTTCATAAAAGGAACCAGTGCTCTTCTGAGAACACTCAATGAAGTCACTGTAAAGTCCACATCGTCCAATAGACTGAAAAACCAATTTTGGGGGCCAAGTTCCAACAGGTCTCTGGTTTTAAGGGAATAAGTCTATGTTGATGGTACAGGAGAAAAAGTATATAAAAATAGATTTAGAGTTTACCCAGACCACAAGGCATTTTGTGCCTTGGTGGCCACCTATGTCAAGACCAGGATGTCTCTCTTGGAAATCAACTGGAGTCTTTCAACATTATCAAGGAAAGGTTTTATGTCCTCAATCCAGCTTCGAGATACTTTGTTAATGACATGTGATCCTTCCTGTCCCCCAACAATGAAGTGTTCTGTGTGCTAACAATATAGCTTAAAAATAAAAGTAAAACAAAATTCTGCATTTTTATAAAACTTGATAAAGATAGTATTTCAAACTGTACAGTCACCATAAGTACACAGTTATCAAAAATGCACACAGGTCCTTTGCCGTCTCCCGCACCTTTAGCTTTCTTTGCTTGGTCTGTTTTGGCATCTCGATTTTCTGTAGGATTATTCGCATACTTGTTAGCATCAGCTTTCCCCTTCTTCCCCTTGGGTACTTTCTCTACCTTCTTTGCAGGGATTTTTTTTAGGCTTGGGATCTGGCTTTGGAGGAGCAGATTTAGCAGATAACCTTGAAAATCTTCTCTGTAACTCGTCCTTTACCTTGGCTTTGTCTCCTTTAGCATCCGCTTCAGTCTTTCTTTTGGGCACTGAGGTGGTGGCAGGGGACTTCATCGTTGTACACAGGCATACAGCAGGTTTGGTTCGACCAAATGTCGTCCTCGCTGTTTCTTCACACTGCTTGCCATTTCCTACATCTTAATGTGTTTACTGTTTATAAGATCGTGATAATGTATTCTATTTAGTTCTGTATCTTTATGGACTCTCTTTTGATCTTTCACTGTTGATTGTGATTTTAATTTTCATGACCTTCAAAGCACTTAATTTCTATTAAATGCTTCAAAATAGTGTAGCATCAATTCTGAACCATTGGCGAAGCAGATGTACTACGGATGTTTCATTTAGAGATGCTGTAAGGCCTGCTGAACTAAGAGGAAGTGGGTGACTACAAGCAAACAGCATTTTCTGCATCCTAAAGGGCAACTGGACATGTGATCTCACAGCAATTGTGACGATGTGCCAAGCTCAAGCCAGAGGAAGTCTCATAACACAAAGAAGAAGGGAGGTTGGCACAGAGTTCCACACTCAACTGAGGAGCTATCAGCACAGAAAGAGACAATTTGCTTTAAGGGTGTGGCCACTGGGGGTCTACTAGACCTCATTCGAAGACCACACACCTAATATGCTAGAAGCAGAAATTGGACTTGAATTTGGAATTAGACTAGGACATAAATTAGTTTGAGTCAGGTGGCGGGAGGGGAGGGTTGCATTTAAGGGGAGTACATGGAGTGAATAAAATCAAAGTACATTGTGACAATTCTCAAAGATGTAAAAATGCCACAGAAAATATAGGACTTGTATGGATCTGTCTTTCTTCCTGAAGCTTATACTGTATTCCTTACATTATCTGTTACTTGTATTCTTTCTTCATCTTTGTGTGTTGTCATATGGAAGGAGACTCCCGGTGTGTTTTATGACTCCAGCTATCATACAGAAGTTATGAGACAAGGCATTCCTGTCTTCCACCTAAAGGCAAGTCCACTTATATTTCAGTTATGGTGGAAGACCTTTCTCTGATTGCACACATACACTGTCTCACTGCTTTATCTTGTCTTCTTTGGGGCTTTGCTCAGCTATACTCACCTTGTCTTTATAATAAACTGTGGTCTCTCTTCAATCCTGTGTTCTGTCTCTCAAGATATTCTGCTGTCTATATCTGCCAAAGTGCAGCACACCTCAGATCCTTTCAGACTGAACCTGAGTATTCTTGTGTTGTTTCTTCTCTGCTTATTTGTAAATTGAATTTACCAAAGAAATGTCTATTTGCATTCCATGTGTTTCGTAGGGTTGTTTTTTTTTTTTTTTCCTGGTAACTCATTACAAAGCTAAAATAATCTGGCCTCTTCCTCCAAGAATAAGCTTGAGATATTTTTTTCTAAATGTTACCAGGAACTTCCATGTTATAAGATTCATAAATTTAAAGAGGCTTTAGAAACCAACTTGAAAGATATAATTCAAAAAATTCAAAAGCAGTACATTAAACAGTTGCCTGTTTTCTTTTTAAAACATACTAGCACTGGGTTTTATATCCCTTTTTTTTTAATACTTTTTTTACATCTAAGTTTTCATCTACTTATATTTAAATTTTTGTTTTGAATTTATTTATTGTTTATGTATATCAGTATTTGGGTCACGTGGATGTATGTGCATCGAGTGCATGCTTGGTTCTTGCAGACCCCACAAGTCCATTCATATCCCTTGAGTCTTAAATCTTGAATGTGTTGATTGTGCGTCCAACACATGAATTTGGGAGTTGAACCCAGATCCTATGCAGAGCAGCCAGTGTTCTTAACTGCTCAGCTAGCTCTTCAGCCCATTTTCATTTCTTTACTTAAATATCTATTATCATCCTTAAGTATCCACATTTTTCACAGCTTGACATCACTTGTTCATGTCATCTAGGTTAACGCATTTTTAAAAAGATAATATTTTATGCGTGTGAATGTTTTATTTGCATCTATGTATAGATACCCCATGTGTGCAGTGACCACATAGGTCATAGAAAGCCTAGATTCCAAGAACCTAGCGTTCCAAATGGTTGTGACCTACCATGTAGATTCTGGCCTTTTGCAAGAGCAGTCACCATTCCTAGTCTCTGAGTATTCACTTTAGAGCCACTTTATAATTTTCTGAGTCACCGAATAGTTTCTCATACTTGAAATTATTTTAGTCACATATACATATGTAAAATATGCATTATATAATTTTATCTTATCTTAATTAGAATTTTTACCTCTTCCTAACCTTCTTTCTACTGATCTTCTCCATTCATGGCATTATATTTGCTATGGAACTACACCTAATGTAATAATCTCCCTTTCAAAAACTGCCTAATTTCTGAGACATTATACATACAAGATGGATGTTTTCAGTACCTAGTTAGTTTCCTTCTGCATTCAGGAGCACATCTCCTTTGCTCAAACTCCTCAATGAGTTCATGTTTTCCTTCTGTATCTGTACACCCCTATAAGTAAAGTACCAATCACCTTACGCCTGTATTACAGCAACAGTCTTTCAACTTCTTTTATTTCATAACAAGCCACCTGATCACAGGTAGAAAAAGGTTTTAGAGTATACACTGCACTGTTCCTTATCCAGGCTTTCCCTCTCCTATATTCAATGATGAAACATGTAACACATTCACAAAATTTGCACCCTTACTGGATTCCACTGGATTTCTGAAGTTCATGCCAGTTACTCTGCTCCTTCTTCTGGTTTCTGTCCATCTCTTACAGCACCCTTCGCCCTTCCCTGAGATTTACTGCACATGAGATTTTCTGCCAGCTTGTCAACCCCATCCACACTGGCAAAAAAAACCCAAAATCAGTCTCCTTGTTACTATGCTCAGCCAGCCAAACTCTCAAATTTTCATTTACACAAAAACTCAGGGAATACACTGTCCATCCTGACAATGTGCACATTTCTCACACTTTTTGTAACAAAACCCATGAGGCTGACAAATTAAGGGAGTTATGATTAGATGGCATTGTTTAGTGTTTGCTTCTAATTGTAGGCTCTGAGCTGCATGAGGACATAAAATGCCTTCTTACTTCATGTATGACCAAATGAAAAGAATAACATCTGTAGCTGAGAGGTGGTTGAGTGGTTAAAAGTCCCTGCTGCTCCTGTGTAGGGCCAGAGTTTTGTGGCCATCAAGCAGACTGTGGCTCACAATCACCTACAACTTCATTTTTTAGAGGATTTGATGCCCTCTTTTAATCATGGGCATTAGGAACACACATGGTACTATGACACACATGAAGACAACATACACATACATAAAAATAAATAAATATTTTAAATGGTATTTGGAAGACAAGAGGCATGAAATACAGGTCTGCAGAAATAAATCTCTAGTATCTTGGGAAAATAGAACTTTGTTACTTTTCTCATGTTTCTCTTCTTCCTATAGCTGGAGATTTAGGTTTTCCATAACTGTTCAGTTATTAAGTTCAATTATTAATAATAAGATATCTGTCTACTGTTATTTGCCAAAGTCTTATTGTTAACTTCAATAAATTTTGGTATGTTTTAATTTGAATTAGAACCCTTCATATATTAAATGCTTAATACCCAGTTGGTGGAATTTTTGGGGTTGGTTTAGGACCTGTGGCCTTGATCGAGAAGGAATTTCACTAGGGTTGGGCTTGGTGATTTTAAAATGCCCATGTCACTCCCAAATAGTTCTTTCTCTTTCCTGATTGTGGATCAAGATATAATGTCTCAGCTCCAGTATCATGCCTGCCTCTCTGCCATCATTCTCCCATTGTTATGGATTCATCCTCTGAAGCTGTAAGGGTCCCCTAATCTCTCACTTCTATAGGTTGCCTTAGTCATGGTGTTTTATCATAACAATAGAAATGTAGCTAAGATGCATAGTGATAGCTGTGACATAACTTATTTTCTTTATAGATCTTAGCAGAAAATTTATTTTCCTCTGGATTCCTTCACCAAAATAAGTAATAAATAAATGATAGTATGAACATGAACAGGTATATAAATGCGTGCCATAGCAATGCTGGATAGTTATGCTAATTTTAGACAAATGAAAATTCATGACCCAGTGGCTTAATTACTTAAAAACCTTCCACCAATTCATTACTTCCCCCAATTTATTTATAATAGAATTATTTGCAATCCACCTTTATTTAGGGAAAAATAAACTTCACATTACAAAGCGTCATTTCTTCTGTTCAACACTAAACTTTCTAAGATTTCATCTAAGGAAGAATCATTGTTAATGGATGTATGCCATTTCAATACTAAGCCAAACTGGCTTCTACTCTCATTTTCAGTTTTAAAAAAAAATCAACTTATTCTTTTAATTTGTTCAAATTGTTAACATTGGTTTCACCTTCTCTAAGTAGATTAGCTTGACATAAGTAATGTGTCTTCAAAGTTGTTGTTACTGCCATTAGTGATAGAGACGATTAAGAACTCCACTTTCAAGAAGTGCCACCAGATAATAAATGGGTTCTTTGCTTGGCTCTAAAAACAGCCTTTGGAAGGCTGTTTTTCTCACAGTCAGTAATGTTCTATTAAGATGAAAACTGAAGAATGATGGCATGTATTTTAAGAGAATAAAGAAGAAAAACTTATATATATATATATATATATATATATGGAAAGAAATTTAAAAAAAGAATAAAGAATCACAGGAAAGGCTGGAAATATTTTTCTGCAGTTAAGGACACTGGATGCTTATGCAGAAGCCCAGAATTCAGTTCCCAGCACTCACAATAGATATCTTATAGCACCCTACAACTCCAGTACTAATGAATCGATTGCCCTCTTGTGACATTCCATGATCACCAGCACATATCTGTGCATATGAGGTTCCTGAGACTCAGTCTCAAAATAAAACTGAAAACAAAAGGTGCCAGAGAAATAGCTCAGTGGTTAAAGGCACTGGCAGCTTTGTCAGAGGACCTAAGTTTGGTTCCTAGAACTCGCATGGTAGCTCATAAATATCTAGAACTCCATGTCCAGGGAATCCAATGCACTCTACTGGGCCTCCTGACACTGCACATACATGGTGCACATACATATATGTAAGCAAAGCATATATAGTCATAAAATAAAAATAAGTAAAATATACAGTAAAGGGAAAATTAATTTAAAATAAAAGGGTTGGAGATATAACTTAGAGATAATGTTTGCCTTGTGTGTATATAGAATTTAATTCAATACCAAGGACTGTGGGAAGAAGTCAACATGTCAGTTGGATGATACAGTATAAATTCTCATGGCAGAAACTATCTGGAAACAGCCCCTCTATTTATATATGTCCTAACTAATGTATTACATCTGGTTTCACTGACTATTAATCTAACTACATTGCATAATTTAAATTATTTAATTCCCTGATAATGCTGTATTAAAATGCTACTATCTTTCTTTCTGAGTGAGCAGCCAGATTTTAGTAACTAGTTAGGATATGTAAAAGCTCATTAACAGGCATATTTGTGTATCTATGTTGTGTCAGGTGTTTGCTATCCAAGTTCATACAATAGTTCTTTATTTTCACAATGCATCTGTCTAGGATATAGGTTCAACCTGCCATTTCTAAAGAAGAATTAGAATTAAAGAAACATATAAGCAGTTAACAAAGAGTCAAGACTATTTAAGCTAACATCTAGGCTCCACACATGAAATTATCTCTAAATCTCTCAGCAGTACTAAGTTTATCAAAGTGATATAGCATGTTTCTCCTATCTGGAGGTCATATTCAGCAGAATGTAGGGGCTTACACAATGTATCTCTGTCATTTATTGTATTGTTTGCCCCTCAGCCTTCCGATCAATTTTGCAATGAGAGTTTAGAGTATAATATTTGGAAAGAAAGTTGATGTAAAGCCAGGCAGTGGTGGTACATGCCTTTAATCCCAGCACTTGGGAGGCAGAGGCAGGAGGATTTCTGAGTTCGAGGCCAGCCTGGTCTACAGAGTGAGTTCTAGGACAGCCAGGACTATACATAGAAACCCTGTCTCGAAAAACAAAAAACAAAAAACAAAAAACAAAACATAAACAAAAAAAAAAGTTGCTGAAAAACTTACAAACTACAGTTTTGTGCTATAAATGTGTTTGTGCTGAGCTCTGTAACTTATGTGGATTCTCACTAAGAAAATTAGTAGAGCCCAACATTTCATTATACTATCCCACACAACCATGTGCTCAAAGAGTCTGTAGCATTTGATGATAGGAACCAGACATCATGGGCTTCTAGCATGAAAAAAAATATGGTAGGTTACATTTACCCCAAAGATTTACATCTGTACTTTCAGTTCCTATGCACTTCTGAATCTTAGTGAGTCACTTGTAAGAAAAAGGAATATTGTCTCCCCATCAGAATGTGCTGAAGATGTCAAATACTGACACAGGAGTGATCACGGGATTCTGTTTATTGTCGTGCGTGTTCATTGACTATTTGCCTCTATTGTATTCCTAGTTCCTCAACCTAGAGCTGACCTTAATACTTGCATGTAATTTAAACAGTATAAAGGCAAAAAAGGAGGAGGACAGATGGGATAGGGGATTAATGGGTGGGGGGAATGGGGAAGGGGGATGGCATCTGAAATGTAAATAAATATTGAATAAAAAATGAAAATGAGGACTTCAGAGAATTTTAATTCAATTTACAAATCGATCATAGTTCTGAGTACTTGAATTAAAACATAATACTGTAGTTTATCAGCTGCTTTCTTGCTAGACTGCCAAATAAGGAGCAACATATGAAAGAAAGGATTTATTTTAGTTTACAATTTAAGGAACATAAATCATTGAAACATGGAAAGAAAGAAGCAGCAATTAACCACATCTGTGGTTGTGGAACATGAGGAGGCTTGCTCACGTGTGGGTGGGAGAGGAAGCAGAGAGATAAAAGATGGGAGAGCTAGGCTATAAATCTCAATGCCCTGCATACCTCCCCCCATACACACATATACCAGTATCGTATTGTACTTTCTGTAGCTATGCTTCACTTCTTGAAGGTTCCACAATGGCCAAAACGCAAAATGGAAATACTATATTTGGGCTTCTCGATTCTGTATATAAATTTGTGATGATGTTAAATTTCACAAACACTTGTGTTCTTAAAAATGTCACCTTTCATCTCTTTATTCCTATGTTATGGTCTGGGTGGAAATGATCCCTCAAAGGCTTCTGTGTTTGAACACATGTTACCTGAAGCTTTTTGGAAAATAACTGTTTAAACATTATTCTGGTTCTGACTAGTGAATGGGACTTTATGACATTCCACAAGACACTTGAGTTATCCCTTCTCTCTCTGATCTGCAGTGCCTACCCTCTGGTTATTCCATTGGACATTCTAGAAGCCTTGGAGTCTAAACTTGCATTCTCTTTGCCCAAGCTACCTGTTTTCTACACCTTTAACAGCATACAGCTGTTAAAGAATGCTCATAGAATAAAAAGAAAATTATGATGATGTCTATGATAATCATAAGGTAGGCATATGTTCTTAAGGCTTCAGATTTAAGAATAAATACTTATTTGGTACTAAAACTTTTAAGTTATAAATATTCAAAAAATCTTAGGAATTTCTTAGAATGTAAAGACCTCGGCTATTGATAAAATAAATTATTATAATTTGCACTAGGTTCCTATCCTGTTGATTTGAGTATTGCTATATGGTGAGTCTTCTTAACTTTATGATTTTAAGCATGTTATATATAAATATGTAGATTAAATTATAGTAAGTTATGCAATGTATGAAGTCTTTCAGGTAAAATGGTACATCCTCATACTACCTTAGTTATCATTCCATCTGGTAAGGGCAATCTCTTCAAATATTCTCAGATTTTAAAATTTCACCTAAAAGGTAATATGCATTAAGCTGTCCTCAGACATGTTCTTAAACCATGCATTAATGGACTAAAACCAGCCACAGTTCTTTAGGTCTTAGCACTTTCTGACGTATATATAATAGATGATAAGTCTATACAGCTAGAATCTGCCAGGATAAACCCAAAGTATAGATCCTAATGTGAATTTCCATTAAAAAAATAAACAGCAATGCAGACAAAAATGTTCCTTTCTAGCTGCAAATAAATTATGTTATAATATCACATTTATAGCTAGATACTTACACAAAAGTACATCTTTCCAAGGAAAAAATAACATGCAAAATGAAATACTGTATACATATCTCTGTATTATAGAGCTCTTTTCACCCTAAAGATCACTCTCATCTCTGTATGTGGCGTTTTCATAGGCTCCCATAAAATAATTATATGATCCACTGATAGCAATATTTAAATTAATGCCATGGTGTTATCATTTATTTTTTAAAAATAACTATAGTTCTTAATTGGATTTTTTTTGTTTACATTCTAACAGTTATCCCGGTTCCCAGTGCCCTTCCCCTCCCCCCCCCCCAGAAAACCCTATCCCATCCCCTGCTTCTCTGCGGATATTTCCACACCCACCCACCCACTCTGCCTCCCTGCCCTTACATTCCCCTACACTAGGGCATCCAGCCTTCACAGGACCAAGGGCATCTTTTCCCAGTAATGCTCAACAAGGCCATCCTCTGCTACATATGTGGCTGGAGCCATGGATCCTCCATGTGTACTCTTTGGTTGGTGGTTTAGTCCCTGGGAGCTCTGGGCTGTCTGGTTAGTTGATATTGTTGTTCTTACTATAGGGTTGTAAACTGCTTCAGCTCCGTCAATCCTTTCTTTAACTGCTCCACTGGGAATGTACCATCGTTTTTTAGTCCTTTTACATGTATGTTTAAGGTATATATGAACGGATAAATATACAGAGGGATAGATTTATGTACATATATTTGTATGTATGCTCTCAGGGACTAGAGAAGGACATTAGGAGTCCTTTCATCTCCGTCTATGTTGTCTTTTATCTTTTAGACAAGTTCTCTCACTTAATATAGAACTAGGTCAGTAGTCACAAAGCTTGGTTAATCTTCTTGCCTGCCCATTTCCTTACTCCATAGTACTGGTCTTATAATAGCAAGTGCTTACACCTGGGTATTTATGTGAGTTCTGCGACAGAAACTCAGGTTCTCATGCTTGTGCAAGTTGTACTGTCTTAGTTTCTTTTTCTGTTGATGTGATAAAAATACCCTGAGAAAACAACTTTGTGGAGTAAAGGTTTATTTTAGCTCATATGTCCATCCACCATAGCAGTGAAGTCACAGTGGCAGAAATTTGACAGAAATGGTCACATTGCATCCACAGTCAAGAGCAGAGAACAGTGACCTCATGCAATAGGCCAGTGGTCAGCTCTGTCTCTCCATGTCCTTTAATCCCGGGCCCAACTGACAAAATGAATGATGTTGTTTATATTCCAACTGAATCCTTCTACCTCAACCCAGTTAAGAATATCTCTTAGACACACATGTGACCACAGGCCAATCTAATCTATAGATTTCCTATAGAAAGGTCATTTCCAGTTGATTCCAGATTGTGTTGAGTTTCAATCATAGTTCCTTCCTTGTCCACTAAGCTGTCTTTCTGAACCGTTTTACCTGTTTTTCTTTTCTTTTTTCTTTTTCTTTTCTTTTCTTTTCTTTTCTTGTCTTTCTTTTTTTTTTTTTAATGCAACAGCACAGAAATTTAATAAAGACTTATTTTCTTCATAGTCAACAAAATCATGGAATACTGGATGTGTTTATTTGCAGAATTTGACTCTTTAATGATTTACAAGAAAAACTGTACCATTGATTTGGTGGTGCCTGGGTGCTTTTGCATATATTTTCAAATTGAATCTTCCTACTATGACACCACCTGGATGAAAAGAAAACTGATGAACTGAGCCCATTGTCTCACCACTGGCTCCTGGTGGGTTAAAATAGGCATCAGTCAGGACTATTTGAATACTCAAAGGTCTGCACTACATTTACATATAAATTATAGTACCTGTTTGTGCATATTAGTTAAATTAATAATTATTTCAGTGTTATATTGTTGAAATCTCACTGTTTCCATGTACTTATAACACTTCTTCCCAAAACAGAACTCATTTTGAAGCAAGAAAAATTAAGGATACATAAAAAATTAGTGCTAACACTGGCTAATGTGGTTACCTAAAACATTTGGTTTGTTTTTGCATCAAATATTGTCATATAAAGTACATTTTATCATAAAACATGTGATTAGTTGTTTTACTTTCTCCTCAACCTCCTCATGTTTTTGCTTGAAAATTTCCATTAACAGTGGTCATCATGCCACATGGCTATAATCCTTGTCCTCAGAAAATAGAGGAAGGAGGATCCCAAGTTCCATAGGAGCCTGAGCTTTGAAACTTTGTCTCAAATCACCGCTAAAGCTAAGAATTATTTTTTTGAAATCCTAAGTCATGTATCTGGACACTAAACACTCTGTATGTTTTGGACATAATTGATAATAAATTATATTTATTAAGTTTTAAAAATATATTTAGTTCTCAATTAATGTATACTGTAATTCAAATACTCATATGATTCACTGCAAATTATTTAAAGTATCCAAAAATAAAGAAATATTGGACTGTTGATGTTTCTTTATGAATTTCCTATCAATGAAGGGGAAACTAATGAAATAATTGGTAATTAATCATTTTTAAAAGGGAAAATGTCAAGACTTTTCTTTTTCATTTACTATTGATTTTCCTAACTGGCTGTCAGTGGAGGGTAGATTTTGAATGCCTAAGGAATATTTTCCAATGTCTGAACACATTTTTGTTCTTGTAAATGTTATTGATGACATTTTATAGGTAAAGCTAGTGGTAATTGTAAACATTCTATAATGGACAGAATTGTCACAATAAAGTATCAATTAATCATAAATCCCTATTTACATCATGAAGGATATTAGTGGCTATAATGTTTTTTCCATTAATTTATTTACTCACTTTACATCCTGATTGCTAATTCCCCTCCTCCCAGTCCTCCCACTCCTCACAGTCTTTCCCCATCCTCCATCATGTTCTCTATTGACAGGATGGAGGACCTCTTTGATAGCCCCCATCCTGGCACATCAAGTCTCTGCAGGGCTAGGGGAATCCTCTCCCACTAAAGCTTGACAAGGCAACCCTATTAGGGAAATGGGATCCAAGGGCAGTCAACATATTTAGGGAAGGCCTCCGCTCCAGTTTTGATGGGAGCCAAATGAAGATACGAGGAGGGGCCTACCTCCAGGTCTTGCATGTTTTTTTTGTTGTTATTCACACAACTAAAGGACAATGTCTAATACTAAGAAAATGTCTGTTAGACTAGAAAGTAAGCAATATTGTCCTAGGAGCCTTTCAGACCCTTAGGAAAAATGGTACCTCCTAATGTTTAAAGACAGTGCTCCTTGATACCACCAGATTCTCTCAGTGTGAGTGATTTAAGCATTAAGAAAGCCAAATTCCAACATTGTATTATCCCGTGTTTCCTGTACATAAAGATAAATATATATGTTTCATATATATATTCATGTATATATGAAACATGAAGTAGAGGGGATTGCTGTATTGCTGCATTAGTTACCTTTCTATTCCTGTGATAAAATATTATGACCAAAAGAAACTTAGGAAGATAGGATTGGTTTTAGCTTATGGTTGTACAGGGATGGATTTCAGAGTTGCCAGGACATCAGTTGGCAGGAAGAGAAAGCAGAGAGATCACATGGCATCTATATGCAGGAATCAGAAAGAACAAGAATTGGAACCAGTAAATAATGCACCCCATAGACCACCTATGTGGTTCATTCCTTTAAATCCCAGTGATGTACTACTTCCTTTATAAAGAATCCACTTCCTAAAGGCTCAATAATCACCCACACAGACAACCAACTGGGTACCAAGTTATCAAATATATGATCCTTTGTCAGTCAAACCACATAGTTTCTATAGAGAATATCCAGCTTATAGGAAAAATGCATACTATTTGCTGATATAAAAAAGCTCATTAAGAGTCTGCTATAAGCAAAAAGTATAGTAGAGTTTATAGTAGATTGACCTCCCACAATTTGGCAGTCAATTATTTGAGATTACTAGCACTGTTTTTATAAATATCTAATAGAATGTAACAGTTTGTTCTTTACAACTGCTCATAAACTAAGTTTAAGATAAAAGCTAGATTTTGTGTGAATTATCACATTGCATTGTTTACCTATCATATTTATGCCACATTCTCTCTTCGCAAACCCAGGCTAACGTATTTATTATAACTGGTAACTTCAAAAACTTAATAACCACAATCTGTGCCTTGTAGATTTCCTCTCTATTGGTTTCTTACCTTCTTCAGCTAGTGATTACTTTACAGTTACCTGTGTTGCCAAATAACATCTCACTTAACCCAGGTGTTGTCAGCAGCTGATCATTTCTGCTTTGCTTTAACAGAAGTTGGCTCTGTACTGCACAATTTTCTGTTTATAAAGCACCCTGTTTCCCCTTCTCTCATATCTGACCTTCAATGAAGTTAGTTTCAGCATCTTTGAGGGCATCTCATCAATTGCAATCTCATCACAAAACGTTCACTATAGCAAGCCATCTCTGGGTCTTTACATCAGTTCCATTGTCTTCCTTTTTTCAAATACTCCAGTAGTTAGATTTTAGTAATGCCGAATTTGACATCCTGCAAGTCTGGAACACTTCTCTTTCCTCTGTAAATGTACAGTAGGCTTCTTATTTCAAAGAAAGAAAGCAAAGAGTTCCTAGCTCCAAAAACAAACCAAGGATTAGTGTGACTAGCACACTATTGTCCTAGCCAGGGCTCTATCCCATTGGAAGATGTCTCCCATGTTGAAAGGTGATATCTCATGCAGAATGTAGACTCAGACATCAACTGAATTAAAAACATCCTCATAGGCTTACCAGGGGCAGCTCAATTAATTTAACTAAATGCTAAACCACTCCAGTTTCCCTATCAGTGGTAAAGAGTTGGGCTTAGTGCCTCCGGAGTTATTCAAAAGAGTTAATGGAATGACTGAAAATAAAGAATACTTTCCCAGCTATCTGCATACCCTTTCATTCAGCTAAACTGACATCCCAAATCAATTACCACACACAGTTATAGACAAATAGATTAGTGCAACTGAATAATGAAATAAAAATAGGGTGCAAACATGTACAGGGGTGTTTTACGACAGGGATGGAATTGCAAATCATCAGAGAAGGTGTTTGCAAATATCAAAATATGCAGAAAGTGAGTGAAATATTCAAACAAATGCTCTAAAATCAGAAAGAAGACAGAAATGCCTGCAAAAATTGATTTTTACTTGACAAGATTCAGCATGATTTAAAATGTTAAAATAAAAGACAAAAGACAGAAGCTCATAAAAGCAAAAAATAAAACTCATTAAATAAAAATTGTATTGTTTGTTGCACCCATGGAGAGTATGCAAATAAAATCTTGGAATTACCAGCATAACTTCATGTTTTTGTTGGTATTGATCTATAATTAAATGTTCATATACATAAAAATTATAAGGCACTTTGCAGTACTAACAATAAAATATGCAATACTTAAGTGGAGACTTCATTAAGCTTTACTGAAAAGCATTTTAAAAGATAAAACTAATGGGAGATTCATTGTCTTAATATTTATGAAGACTCAGAATCATGAAGATATTCAGTCTCAAAATTTTATAGTTCAATCAAAACCCACCAGAAGTTTTCATGTAAGTTGAAATGCTAATTCTATTAGAAGAAGCTAAGGACTGGTTGCCATGGCATCTCTGTGGGAAAAAAAAACCCTAAATGAAGGACACTGGTCTTTTCAGATCTCACAATTTTTATAAAAGAATAGTTGCAACAACAATGTTATAGGTTTAATAATTACATATATATTGCAAAAATAATTAGAGACATAGTCAAACACATGAACATACATACACATATATACTCCTTTGATTTCAAATAATAAGACATGGGGGAGGTTAATTGACTCAGCCTATAATGGGGATGAAGACACCTGCCAATAAGCCTAAAGGTCTAAGTTCATTGCCCAGACACCATACAGCAGAAGGCAAGACCTGGCCTCTGAAATTTGCTTTTCAGCCTCTACAGCTGTTATCCACACCCAAAAACACACAAGTCCACAAAATAGGTTCTAAACTGTACCAAAAATTTTCAAATAGAAAATAAAACAAAATACAGATGAATAAGTTAAAGTCTTGAACTCAATTGAGATATAATTTAATAAAGAGAGGATTTTTTAATAATGGGTATAGATTATTACATATTATTGTATTAGAAAGTCATATTGCCTATAATATCCTTGATGATCTCATTAGTGAAGTATAAATTCTGTGTGTCTGTAATCTTGCATCCAAGGTTCATATAGCAATGCAGCAGGGCATGAAAACTGACTGGAGTTGCACAGGCCAGACATGAACCATGATGTCCAGTTGGGTTACTTATTTTCTAAATGATCTATGATATTTATTACTATTTTTTTTCCTTTTTTAAATTCGATATTTTATTTATTTACATTTCAGATGTCATTTCCTTTCCCCATTTCCCCTCCCTAGAACTCGCTATCTTATCCCCTCTCCTCCTTTTTACTTTTATATCATTTTAATTACATGCATGTATTAAGGTCAGTTCTAGGTTGAGGAACTAGCAATAAAATAGATGCAAATAGTCAAGGAACAAGCGAGACAATAAACACAAATAGTCTAAGAACAAGCAAGGCATTAAACACAATTCTGCAAACACTCCCATAATCACTATTTCTAAGGGTTTATCAGGATGATCAAAATATCTGACCCAACTTCCCTGTCCTAGCCCAAAGTTATTTTCATGTCCAAAGCTTACTTCCTTGTTCTAGTCTAATATTTAGATTCCTGCCTGAAATTACTTCTTTGTTCTAGCATAAGATTTAGATTCCTGCCTGAAATTATTTCTTTGTTCTAGCCTAATATCAGAATTGCTGCCAGAAGCCTACTTTCATATCCTTGGCCAATGTCATATTCCTGCCAAGCAGTCCATGTACTTGTCCTTGGCCCATGTCAAGATTCTTGCCAAGCAGCCCCAAACAAAGGCTCTCTGCCTCACCCCCTTTTTTATTTCATTAACAAGACTGAGCCTGTCTTAGGTCATTCTGACAAGAATGCCTTCTTTGTAAGAAATTTATTACATGGGACAATATCTTAGAAAACATTAAAGAATTATTTATAAGATAATATGGTATGTATCCTTTAAATTTTCTTTAAGCAAAATCAGTATATATGTGTATGTTTTTATGTTTTATAGTATTTCCTCTTTGATAGTATCAATTTATAGAATTTTTTTCTCATTGTCTTCATTTCTATAAGTGAATACTAAGTTGTAGTGGCTATTTCTGGTTGTCAACTTGACCATATCTGGAATGAATTACAATCCAGAATTGGAGAGCTCACCTGTGATCCTGATCTTGAGACTGGGAGATACAAGTTTCTGACCTGGATCTTGGCAAGGAGATCTTGAGGCATAGTGACTATGAATCCCAGGAGGTCAAAGCAAGGAGATCTCTGAGTTCAAGGTCATCTGGGACAAAACAAGTCCCACATCCAGGCGTGGTGGTACACACTTTTAATCTGGGTCACAACTTCTGCTAGAGACTTACATAAGAATATTGGAAGAAGAAAGATTCTTCTTCACCTGCTTGCCTTATGAGACTGAGCAACTGCTAGATCCTTAGACTTCCATTCCAGCTGCTGCTGACCATTGTTGGGGAGTTGGACTACAGACTATAAGTCATCAACAAATTCCCTTACTGTATAGAGACTACCCATAAGTTCTGTGACTCTAGAGAACCCTGACTAATACACAAAAGAACTTTGATGAAGCATATTGTTGTTGATGCTAGGCATGGTGGTACACACCTTTAATCCTGTACTAGGGAGACAAAGGAAGGTGGATGTTCAGCCTGAGTTATATAGCTAGCTACCAACTAGTTCAAGATGTACGACGAACCCTTGTATGAATTGAAAGAGAGGGGAGGTCTGCTGATAGACTGGGGAGATAATTCAGGTGGCAAAGGTTTTCTATCCAGTCATGAAAACCTGAGTTGATGTTTCCAGAATCCACATAAAAAATAGTCACACATAGATGTAACTTCAATGCTAGGTTAAGGGCATGGAGGTAGGAGAATTCTTGAGGTTGCTGCCCAAAGAGTTTCTCCTTATCCAAAATCTCTGAAATCACCAAGAAACCTTGTCTCAAAAAGTATATTGGAAAATAATTAGAAAGACACTCCATAATATGTGGATTTTGCATTCCTATGTAAGTATGTGCACAGATTAGAGAGAACACACACATACACACTAACACACACACAAAACACACACACACACACACACACACACACACACACAGAGAGAGAGAGAGAGAGGAGAGAGAGAGAGAGAGAGTATGTGTGTGGGTGTGCCTACAATACCTGTTATTTTTTTACTCCATTAATAGAATGCATTCATTCCAAATGAGTTTATTGGTCAAATGAGGGCTACTGTGGTTGGATTCTGAATGAAGAGGCAAAGCACATGGAAAGAAAGCCAAAGACAAACTAATGGCCAAATGAGAAATACTGAGGGAATATTACCAGGTAATTACAAAGTTCTCATTTTATGATGGAGGAGAAAAAGCAATGACAAACAACTGGCCTGACCTCAAGGGTTCCGTCATCAAGGCAGCCATGAAGAGTTGCAAGTTGAATCACATTCACAGCGTGCCATCTGAGGCTAGGCTTTTCAACATTTTATTGCAGCTAAATTTCCCTATGTGTGGAATATCAAATTAAATGCAGTATAAAAATGCATATGGTTCTTTAGGGTATAATAAGTGAAGTCATGAAGCTGAAATTCATTTGTCTGTTTTGTGAACTTGGGCTCATTTTGTTTAATGATAGTTCCAGCCTGGCCAGAAGAAGTGGTCAGGACTTCCACAGTACATCTTTTGTTCTCTCTTTGTCTCAGACTTCCATGTAGACTGGAATTAGATGAGAAATTAAACTCATACAATAAGAAATGTTGGTAATAGTTCAACCTATTGGACTCAGATGCCATGAGTCTTTTCAATACTATATGAAGGGCAATCATTTAATTATTTTCTGCTTGGAATTGACTTTGCTAAGTCAAGAAAGTTTGTCTATGTAGAAAAACAAAAAATAGACAAGAGAATCCCAAGAACACTAAGCCTTAACAAAAAATTCAAAGACCCCATATACAATGTATACCCATGTATACATTGACAATATGAAGATGCGATCTTTGGTCCCAGTCTCTAAAATTGCTCTACTTTCCACAACAAATTTAGAACATCAGACTTTACATTCATGAGCGTCTGCCAGAATTTCTACTGAGCATTGTGGTACCCACAGAGCTGAACCTTGATATCCCATTTCATTACTGGCTTAATGGATGGAAATCTTCTAATTTTCTGTATGGATCTGTTTGCTCTGCCCATTTCCAGGATAGATAAGAAATGTCAGAGCTGAGATTTGAACCTTATGTCTTAACTGTGTACTGGTTATAATCACCACTAATTGGCAGGATGCTGGTTTGACATCTGCAGACCACTGAAGAATGTTAGATATAAAATCAAGCAGGAATTGTGGATAGGATTTTCCCTAGTAGGTTAGGTAGTTTGCAGTTTTCTGTTGAGGTAGAGGCTGGAGAATTGTCACTCCTTAAACAATCTCAGGATCAGAACATTTCTGGTATGCTCTTATTCTAAGATGTTTGCTGAGGAGGAATGTAGTCATATCCTTTCATATAGTAACCATCCTCGGGCTGTATCTTTGCTTGACAATACTGGTTCCAGGAACCATCCTGCTCACTGTGTGCTTCTGACTTCTTGCTACAGAATATATATTTCTTTCCACGTGTCTTTCTGAGAGGCATAGCTTTTGACATTCCTCTCCAGAGCATAGTCTTTATAAAACCACAACTGCTTAATGAATTGGAAACGAATTTCTATGATTATTATGACTGATTATCTGCCCCCCACAACACACATATGTAAAATCTTGAGGTCAACACTGGATATCTTCTTCATTCCTTCTGCCCTCTGTCCACTATGGTTTTGAGAAAAGGACTCATTATGTAACTCTGGCTGTTCTGGTACTCACCAACAACCAACTGCCTCTGTTTTTGCCTCTGTGATTAAAGCCATGCACCACCAAGAGCAGATCTTTCTATCTGATTTTGAGAGATGGGGTTTTTCACAACCTGGAGCTCATGAACCAAAGAATTCCATTGGTTGGTATGACAAGCCTGCACTAGGGTTACAATGCACACTTCTACTTAAAGCTTACATCATTATTTTTATTGTTGTTGTCAAAAAGAGTGCTAAGAATCTGAATAGGCGGAAGGATTGTGGGCCCTAAGGAGATAGGAACTGCACAGGAAGATCAACAGAGTAAACCAACCTGAACCCTTGGAGCTCTCAGAGACTGAATCACCAACCGTGGAGCATACCTAGTCTACACAGATCTACCTCCATGGGCTGGACCTAGGCCTCCCTGCACATATGTTGTAAATGTGCAGCTTGGTTTTCATGCAGGTCTCAAATATCTGGAGTGGGGGCTATCCCAAAACATGCAGCCTGTATATGGAGTATGGTCTTCTAGCTGGGTGCCTCATCTGGCCTCAATGGGAGAGGAAGCACCTAGCCTCTCAGAGACTTAAAGTGGCAGGGTGGGGGATACAGGAGGAGGGGGTACTCAGAAAAGAAGAGATGGGGAAGGATTGTGGGAGGGGGTGACTGGGACGGGTTATAAAGTGAATAAGCAAAAAAATAAAATTAAAAAAGGAAAAAAAAAAGGAGATAAAAAAAAAAAGAATCTGAACTAAGGCATTACACTTGCATAGTAAACATTTTATCAGAAATTGTATTTAGCTGAGCGTGGAGGCACACAACTACCATTCCAGGATGTAGGATATAGAAGTATAGGCAAGATGTGTTCAAGTTCAGTCTCAGACACACACATAGAAAGATTGCAGTCAACCAGAGATCCATGAGATCATGTATCCATAATATAAAATTATGCTCAATTTAATCTACATTCTCATAAACACAGAATATGTTATAGGTACATTCACATAAATATGGAAGTTTTCTGCCACAAATGTCATAATGAGAGTTGCTGTTGAATTTTTGAAATGAGGTAATAATAATAATTAATGATAATGATGATGATAATTGAATGCATACCCCAAGAGCCAAAAACCATCTAACAAAACCAGGCATGAGAAGCTTTTTAATTGTTGGGCAGGGTTATCTGTGAGATACCCAAAACATTACAGGCTATTATTAATGTGCTTGACTGTCTCTCTCCAGAGGTGAAAAGTGAGTTTGTGTTAAAGAAGACACCATTTGTTTTGGACACAGGATCTAGAGGTCTGCAACTGACCAGAAAGTTAGTTTTCATGATCCCAAAAGGTGTCACAAAAACTCCAAAAGGGGGAGAGTAACCAACAATCTGCCTCAGCAATGGTGTCTATTAAAAATTACCAATTAACAACATGTCACTATAGAGTGTGATACTGGCACAGACACCCTAGTGGTAGCCAATAGCTCCTCAATTGGACTTAAGATCTAATCCACATGAAGGGAAACATGCCTGGTGCTGGAAACCTAGACAACTACCCAGGGATGATACAATCATGAATTTAGAGGAGATATTAAAACTTCTACTTTACTAAGCCAGCATAGTTCCTAACTACATTAAATATTTATCCTTATAGCCACAGATAAATGTAGTATTCACCACTCATCAAGGAAACTTCTCTTTGTAATAGATGAAAATCATTACAGAGGATCACAAGCAATCAAAATGCATAGTTGTGAACCCAGTCCCAAAGACATACATGATACAACTTCCAAACCTAAGGCTCATGCATCATTGTGAAAGAGGATACAGAAAGATTCTAAGAGCCAGAGGACCAGGAGTTTGCATTTCTATGGAAGAGCACACCATTATTTAATATTAAATGTCCAGCCCTAAAAACATATACATACAAGTAACATTGCATAGACTAAGCTGGTTGTATTTGTGTATGTATGTATTATATTTGAGTGATATATACACACACACACTAACATATATATATATATATATATATATATTTGTTGCTACACATATATAATTGCTACATATATATTGTTTTTGTCATAGAAAAACTCTACTTTAATTTATTCCTTGAACACTTGTTGACAAGTAGGGCTTTTAAAGTTTTTTTGATTACATGAGTAAATTAGTTTATTTTATGCATGAGTGTACATATTTATGCCATGACATACTTGTGGAAATAGGAAATATTGTAGAAGTCTGTTCTCTTATATCATATAGGTCCTGGGATTTGCACTCAGGTCATCAGGCTTGGAAGTATGCATATTTGCATACTAAGGCATCTCTGGTCCAGTGACATCTTGAAAGAGAAGAGAAGGAAGATTCAAGACTCATAAAGTAGCCGGGCGGTGGTGGCGCACGCCTTTAATCCCAGCACTTGGGAGGCAGAGGCAGGCAGATTTCTGAGTTCGAGGCCAGCCTGGTCTACAGAGTGAGTTCCAGGACAGCCCGGGCTACACAGAGAAACTCTGTCTCGAAAAACCAAAAAAAAAAAAAAAAAAAGACTCATAAAGAACATTCTCTTGTCTCTTTGGAACCTAAGCATATCCATGGCAATTAGGCAAAATGAGGGAAATAACTGGATTTATTGAAGGTCATGTGACTATAGTATTTGGGTACAAAGGTAAGATCCAGTACTTCTACTTTTTCACAAATTATTCGCATCTTATTATGAGATATTTTAGTCCTTGGCTGGCCAGGTACTCTACTAAGGCATGATTTCAAATTCAGTTAAAACTATATTTTCTACGTTCATTTATATTAAACTCTTTATCTCTCCTGTGTCGTTCAGAAGCAGATATCCCAGTAATAGTAATTTTTATTCTCAATAGTGAAAGTATTTTTCTATGTCAATTTCTGGAGGAGTGGGGATGGGGAAATGTGGCTATGGCTGCTGCCACGTCTTCAGCTGACAGAAACTGAGAAAACTGCAACCTGATTCAGTAAGATGTAGTTTCACATCATTTTTTAAACTCACAGTTCTCTTGTGCCAAATTTTGCTTGGAAAATATCTCCCCTCCAACCATATTTGGATCTGTAGATGACTTCTCTAATGTACGAGAAAGATTAATTCATGTAATCATGTTTTTCAGTCATTCAAATTAATGCTGCTTCCAATTTTAATTTTTCTCTCCCTGAGCTGGCATTATGCCCATAGACAAGGCTACAATTCCCAAGATACATTATGCTCAGCAGATCTTGAGAAGACAAAAGAATAGACAGGAAGAAGTTGAGTAGTAACTAGTCTTGGGTGCAATTAGGACACCTTACCCAGGTTGGGGTATTGAAACATGATTATCAGAGGAAAGGCTATGGTGCTGGACCATCATAAGGATTTGCTTTTCTTTGTCCTAATGGAAGTGCAACAACGATGGTTTTTCTTTAATAAAAACGAATTTTTTTCAGAGTTACAATTGTACATGAGTTGGGTTCTGATTATTTAAGGAAGACTGAATTAGAAAAGAGAGGAAGACAAAGCCAGACATGATAGCTCACACAGGTACTCCTACCACTTTGAAGGCTGAGTCAGCAGAATTTCTGAGAATTTGAGTCTAGCATTTATAACAGACACGTTTGGGTCAACCTTGGCTATGGTGAGGTTCTGTGTCAGACAAAAAAACAAAGAAAGTAATGAGAGTTGTAGCTTGGATATTCAACAGGATCCTCATCTTCACTGGTTTCTCATATGATATAATCAATGTATGGATTCTCTCTTCAAACATAATTGTGTGAAGTGTCAGAATTTTGGTTTATGAATATTATTCTTGCCTGGAGAGATGCCACTGTGGATACGGGTGACTCCTGAAAAATTATGAAGACTTAGTGAAGATTACTAGATCCCTCATACATTCAGATTTAGTAGAGTTATTTGTGATCCTAGAATGAGGAGAGTGAGAGTGAAGGATGGGACAGCATGCCTGTCTAGAAGTTGGCAAGCCAGCCTGATGTATATAATACTGAACAAAAGATCCCACCACAAATAATTGAGAAGATGAAGACAGACACCCAAATGCAATGTGACAAGTTGACATATATGCACCTGTACATGGAAACACACACAGAGTATCTATCTATCTATCAATCATCTATCTATCTATCTATCTATCTATCTATCTATCTATCTATCTATCTATCTATCTATCTATCTATCTATCTATCTATCTATCTATCTATTATGTATAGACATAGATAAATACTGTATGTGTATGTGAGTATGTGTGTATATGGAGAGACAGAGAGAGAAAGAGAGATGGAGGGAGAAAGAGAGAGAGAGAGAGAGAGAGAGAGAAGAGAGAGAAGAGAGAGAGAGGAGAGAGAGAAATATTTTAGAATATTGGTCCATCAAGGCATGACAATAACCTTAGCTTTCATGAGAGACTAAGCAAGAAGATTGAACTTTGATCTCAATTGGAGCTGCAAAATAATTCCAAAACTAGCATGATCTACATAGTGAGCTATTGTCCCAGAGAATGGCAACAGGATTATATTGTAGAAGTTTAGGTTTGAAGTACAAGCTTTCATACCAGTAACATTGTACAATAATGATAGACACAGCCCAATAGGGTAAACTTTGGCACATATATAGAAGGGGGAAGTAGCTAGATCTAATCAGATAGATTATGGAACAAGAAGGAGAAATAGCAAAAAAAAAAATTATGTAATCATGTTAGAGTGAAAGTGTTTTTTTTAAAAAAAAAAACTAAAAAACTAAAAACAAAATCTCAATCATTAGATTTTACCAATGAAGACTTGAGAGCCAGATGCAAGGGAGGAAATCCTGCTAGCACAGAAAGGCAGAAAATGCACTCAGCTGACCTTGCTCCTCAGTCTATGTCACAAAAGAAACTTCTCCTTCTCCACACCATCTAAAAATTCCTTCAAACTGAATGACTGACAACTTCTACTTCTTGTGCATCTCTCTATGCATCCTCCTGACATCCTCTTACTCTCTGTTTTTTCCTATATCTACTCTCTACCCACTGGTTTCTTGCTCTGCCTCTTGACTTATGGTTGATTTTATGTAACCCAGTTTACAATAAACAGAAAGCTCCTGGTTTAAAGATGTGTGCTAGGGTTGAGCCACACCACACCTAGAAACAGATTTTTCCAGTAAGTAACACAATCTCAGGGTTCACAAGGTCATCTAATATTCTTCATTATTCCCTTTTACATCTAAATAAAAAGAAAAGATTTTAAGTCTAATACAGGCAAACTGTTTAAAACAATGAAGCAATTTCTGGCAAGCTTTTCACAATGTCCAAATTTGTTGTATTTGGCAATTTTAGGATTGAGTATTTTGTATTCAACATTCTGTAAAATATTCATGTCAGCCTCCTAAGGACTTAGTCATTTGAATGTTCTGAGCAGTTTATAGTATGAAGTTGATCTTTGGGTAGTGTTTGTCAGCTTAGTGGCAACCTGTCTAGGAAGAATACAGCCGTTAACCCAAAAGTGTCCACTGTTTGCCCAGAATCTGGAAGCAGAAGAAACATGGGATAGTTTTTTCCCAGTGGTTATTACCACAATCCAGGTAGATTTGTTGTTTCAAGGCCCCATCATCTTCTTGGAGACCACAGAGGTTGCTATTAGGAATTGTTGAAAACTTAAACAGTTTAAATGTCATATTTAATAGATCTCCAAAAGGTTAGAGGACCACAATCTATTTAGTACAGTGGAGATACATACACTTTGTTCCTAGTCACCTGCTTCAGATTCAAACCTGAAAACACGTAGAGGAAGACCTTCAGGCCTTTAGGTACCTCATTAAAATGGAGATCTGTTTTGGGGCTATGTGACCACAGTCGAGACCTCTACCTGAGGAGGGGGTATGGACTCATACCAGGAGCCTGGTGTCCTGGAGCCTGGTGTCCTGAAGCTTGGCAAAAGGCCTTCCACCCCTTGGGATCACCAGGATTTTCAGCCTATTCTAGATCAGGAACCAGGTTGCCTTTCACGATCCTACAATCATTCAAGCAGTTTGCCAAAATACATGGGTTTTGAACTCTCCTGAAGTTTTTGTTTTATCTAATGATGCTATTCTAGCCTCAACTGCATCCAAAGCAGTGCTGTGTTAACAGGCATTAAATCTTTTAATTTCTTTGTAGATGAGTTTCTCAGATGCTAACATGGAACAACTGAATCAAATTTGCCTATTGGGGCCTTTGTGATGGCTCCTAGGTCATTTCTCCATGGCAAAAGATGAGCTTGTCTGTCCCTTGTTGATCTGCATTCATTAGTCTAATGGTATCTTTTGACATACCTTCTACATATTCTAGAAGGCCAGAAGCTTCTTTTTGTATTATCTCTAAAAAATATGATTTCTAGGAATTTCTTGCCTTTGATCCCTTTTCCAATGACCCAACTTACCATAATTAAAACGTCTGGAATTTCGATTTTTCTTGAAACATTGGGAAATTATTTCTATCAGAATAGCATCATAAACATGAGATCAAATCACAGTTGTATCTACTGAACATACCTTAAAGATTCAGACATCTATTAGCATTCTGAATTAGCATTTTCAAAAACCCAAAGATTTGATTAGTACTTTTTTTGACTTCTGAATCTGATGCTATTCTATTTACAGCTGAAGTCATTGCAGAAAAAAACAACCAACCAAATAAACAGACAAACAAAAACTATGAAGGCTTCATTTGGATCTTGTATAATTTTAATAAATGACTCATATCTCTTTCTTGATTCTTCAGCCTTGTCCCAAGCATTTACATCTGCTAAACAACAAAGTGCCAAGATGTGATTATGAAATTCAAGTTGACTTTGTAACTCAGTATATTGAATTTCATTTAGCAATTGATTAAGGGATTTATTAATACTTCTAGCCTTATATCATTGTTCTGTGGCCCTATTTCTCTTTCCACCGTGTTTGCCATTGTAACTGAGTACCAGCTTTTAATTTTGCTGTTTCTAAATCTTTCCAGTCTTGGGGAATTCTCTTCTGACTTGACCATAAATATAATATCTGCTTCAAATAGAGGGAATGCATACCATATGAAACCATCACTTTCTTAAATCTCCCAAACTTAATATATCTATAGGATTCCATTGAATTTCTTCATAACATTAGGGGTGCCTATCATCTGCGGGTTGGTCATATATAGTAACTGAATGAGCTAAGATTGGTTTTCTACCAATGTTTGGCCACCAGTCTTCAGTTTCATTACATGATAGTATGTTACAATATTGTCTAATACTGTGTCCTAGTATTTTTCTTATTTTAATTTATAAGGCTTCCTAAGGCTTGTATTTTATTAACCACATTTTCATATTTAGTTTTATATCTCTAAAGCTTTTTTTTTCTTTGAGAGGGTACAGAAAACTACTGTGGGCTATTAAGGATAAAATATGATATACCAAAATGATAATAATCATAATCAATATTGAGCCAATATCAATTAAGTCATTTAGTTTTCCATTTTCTGCTTCTATTTTCAAGTCAACTACAGAAGCACTACACAGGGTCCTAGTGCCTTATATTATGGTATTTCCCATCCTTCACTCCTTGAGAACTTTCCAGGTATCTTACCAAATCTGATAGTTTCTTGGTTGTCCTCAGCTGGTGATTTCTTTGTCTTCCATATGGTCTATGGTCATACCACCTGTTGGAGAACTAAATATCGTTTTTTAAACAAAAATATCATTGATTTTTACCAATAAAGGTTCAAGTTCTGTGATGGTTTGTATATTCTTGACTCATGGAGTGGCACTATTAGAAGGTATGGCTCTGTTGGAATAAGTGTGGCCTTGTTGATCTAGTTGTGTCACTGTGGGTGTGGGCTTTCAGACACTCATTTTAGCTGCCTGGAAGTCCACATTCTGTTAGCAGCCTTCAGATGAAGATGAATAACTCTCAGCTCCTCCTGACTCAGGCCTGCTTGGATGCCGCACTGATCCCACCTTGATGATAATGAACTGAAACTCTGAACTTGTAAACCAGCCCCAGTTAAATGTTGTCTTTATAAGAGTTGTCTTGGTCATAGTGTCTGTTCACAGCAAGACAGGAGTCATATGGTATGATGAAAGCCTTCTAGTTCAGAGAGGCAGATACAACTCCCAGATGACCTTCCTCCTTACCTGATATCCCCATAAAAAGTTCTTCTTCTCCACTGTCTTAAAAACTCTTCAAAAAAAGTCCTTTCTTTTTATTTTCTGTTTGTCTCTTCATTCATCCTCCTGACTTCTTTCTCTCTATGATTTTTTTCCAATGTTCACTCCCTGTCAACTAGTTGCTTACTCTTCCTCTAGACATATGATTGACTTTATTTAATCCTGTTTACAATAAACAACAACAACAACAACAACAACAAACTAAGGCTGAGCCACATCACAGCTAGAAAAAGGTTTTTTGAAGTGATAACACAATGTCTTAGTTAGGGGTTTCATTGCTGTGGAGAGACTCCATGACCAAGGCAATTCTTATAAAGGACAACATTTAATTGAAGTTGACTTACAAGTTCTGAGACTCAGTCCATGATCATCATGGTAACCATGGCAACATCCAGGCAGCCATGGGACTAGAGGAGCTGAGAGTTCTTGTTCCTAAGGCAAACGGAAAAGACTGATCCAATCTTCCCCAACTTCCCTTTGTAAAAATTGAGGCCTCCCAAAACATCAACTGAACACAGCATAACACGTTACAATAAGATATGTACAAACCTTCATATCAAGGATATGTTAAGTAGTTCAATGGGAGGAAGAGATTCCAAAATGCAGGCTAAAGGGTCACAGACAAACCCACTCCTACTGTTAAGAGTTCCATTAAACACACCAAGCTAACAACCATAACAGAAAGACAGAGGATCTAGGGCAAACATGTCCTCTCTGTGATTGCAAACTTCAGTCTCTGTGATTTCCGATGAGGCCTAATTAGCTGATTATATGAGTAATGGTCTCTTGCAGTCCTCAACCTCTCTGTCTCCTACAATCCTTTCCTCTTTTCTGAGATGTTCCTTGAGTCCCAAGGGAAAGAATTTGTTGTAGAACTCTAATTTGTGCATTCTCTACCTACTGTTTGGCTGTGGGTCTCTGCATCTGTTCCTGGAGAAAGCCTTTCTGATACTGATTGGGCTTGGCACCAATCTATGAGTATAGATAAATATCTTTAGGAATCCTTTCATTATATTTTTTCTACCCTAGGTCTCTGAGGCATCTGACTTCTGTTTCCAGGTCATCCAGGCAATGTTGGGCATGGGCTCCTTCTCAGGGTCACCCAGAAAATAGAGGAGTCATTGATTGGTCACTCCAAGCAGTTCTGGGACATATTGCCCCAGCACATCTTGGAGGTAGGACAGATGGTAGGTCACAGGTTTTGTGGCTGGTTTTGATGTTCCAGTCCCTGGACTGGAAGCATTTCCTGGTTATGGAAGATGTCTCTGTATCCTCCTTTACTAGGTATACTCACTAGGGTCCCCATCATAGTTTCCAGGATGTTTCTACTTCACTAGATTTCTACATTGTCCCCCAAATGTATCCAAATTCCAGAGTTTAGTCTTGATAGGTTGATTTGAGATGTATGAAAACTGCGTTGGAATCGGAGTGATGTGATGTCTAGGGAAACTCTAGCTAGAAAGACACTTTTTATTCATCAGGATTTTGAAAGCATACACCCAGTTCATAACTAAATAACTAAATAATTAAGTGTCTTAAGTTCATATTATGTACCTGTCTTCTCTATTTTTGTTGATACCAGTGAGCAGGGCAGAGATGAGATCCATGAAAGGCCTTGTTTTCCAGTATAGCATACATTCTAAGATTATACTGTAATCAAACCACAAGGTGTGGTGATACAAGCTAGAATGTTTTTACAGAATAGTATGTGGAAGTCCATATGTCTTATTCTTTGTTTTTTTAAAGGCACAGAATATAGTGGACAGGAGTAAGCTTTTGTGGTCAGGTTGTTAAGGGTAATGACCCGATGTTTCAGTTATTACTTCAGGTCACTCTTCAGGGCAGCAAGTGAAGTCTTGCTTGGAAATGAGAAGTAGAAGCAGTGCTTTAAGTAAACCACTGAATAAATCAATATATCACTATTTAATCATTGATTTTTTTTCTACCATATTCTACATGAACTTAATAACTAAATTTCTGGTCTCAGTTTCCTCATCTACAAAGAATATCTAATTATAACACGTACCTTGAGATACTTCCTGAACAATTGATGAGAACATAAATATGCATTCAATTTTATTTTTCTACCTGTGACATACACAGTACAACTACCACATATAAAGCTCAGGGAAATTTACAAAGTAATAGCTGAAATATTGTTAAGAGCTAAAGGTCTAGGACATCTGTTGCCTGATAATCTATTCAGAAAATAAAGGGAACACAAAGTAGGAAGAGGGGAGAGCATGAATTTTGGGGGATCTCAAAGAGGAGTGGGTAGATAAATCCAATTAAGTTATTTTTGCAGGTCTATGCAAATTTGTCTGCAAGATGTGGGATCTGATAGCATGGAAGAATGGGAAACACTACAGTCTAATGTAGCAGACAATGTTATTTCACTTTAAGTGTACTTTTATACAGGAAAAAAAGACAAGAAAAGCAATGATCCGATCCAAGGAAGGTTGTTTGAGTTTAGAAAAACATGATCAAGAAAACATGTAAAGAATGCCTGTAATCTCATAGTAAATATTGTCAGAGCAGTCCTTTCCCAGAAGTTTTCTTATGACAGATCAATTTAAACACAGTACCTAGCATGTAGTATAGAATATATCTTCTGCGAAAGCATAAAAGCCAGGTAAAAGTCATATCCTGATTCAGGGTACACTGGGGACTGCACTCAGCATATACTTTCTCCTGATTGTGTTCTATAGCATTGTTCTGACACCCCACAAGAATAAACATATTTTATAAATTGAGTGAAAATATTTGTTGTAGAAGGCATTAAATCACATCTAATAACAATCCAGGGACCAAAATGCACTTGAGGTTAAAGGTCCTTTGTCATTTTTACAGAAGCCTCTCTCAGAGTTCCCCAAGTCATTGTTTACCACATGTCATTTTTAACCATGTTTAGACAGGTATATTGTATGAAATTCACAAAGCATTAATAAAAAATTATGTATTATATATTCATACAGATAATATAAAAATATAATATACAATATACTATATAACATATAATATACATGTAATATAATATATAAATATTATATATTTAATATATTGAAATAGTATATGATATATCTGTAATACATATAACATTATATGATATATTTTATCACATATTACTATAAATATACAATATTATATTATGTATTTATGTACTATGTATTTGTATATATTGTATGTTTATATATTTATATATGTATTTTAATAAATTATATATTTTATATGTATTTATATATAATATACACATGTACTATATATTTAATATTTTTAAAGAGGCTCCCTCCGACACTCTTATACTACTTTGGAATGAAATGGAGTAACCCGCTTCTGTAACATTCTAGCAGGCTGGACTTAATATGTGCTTTTCTATAAACCAGAGCATTTCTATTCCCTGCTTGGAGAACATTTTAGTATCTTTTCAGGGGTTCTTGCTGGTATTTTAATATATACTAAAAATGCAAATTTTTTCAAAGCTACTGACACAAAACAAAACAACTCCAAAACCCAAACAGACAGACAAAGATGATGCTTTTGGTATATAAGGGAAACATAAGCTCTGGTGGTTTTTCTTAGAAAACTAGAAATCAAATTCTGAAGAAATAGTCTTACTCTTTTTTTTTTAACTACTGAGGATGGTTAAGTCAGATTTAGAGGTTAGTATTTTTTATAATTCTTGTCATAGCTTTCAGGGTAACTTTGAGTGTTTTAGTATTTTGTTGCTTCTTTTCCAGACACACTGATCATTGAATGCTGCAGTAACAGTATGGCCATGGGCAAAAAGCATTTGCCACACAAGAGCCTGAAAATTTCATTTCAGCCATCAAAATCCATGGTGGAAAGGAAGAAATAATTCACAAAGGTTGTCACCTGACCTATACATTCAGATCATTGTATACACACACACACACACACACACACACACACACACACACACGTACACACACACGTACACATGTACATATACAAAACACAACAATAAGGAATAAAACTTTTAAAAGATGCAAGGTAAATATTTCCTGCCATAAATGAGAAAACAGAGGTTAATAACTTCTGTAGAGTGAATGAAACTTATAACAAAGTAGTGACTCAAACCCTGGGATTTTAGTTCAAGTCAAGGAGAAACCTCAACACACCAGAAAACCATGGCCACTGTTGCATATTCACATAGAAAACCTGATTTTCACTGCAGCACAGGACATAAATCATGGTCACCTGACAAAAGTACTCAGCCATGTTGGTTCATTGTTAAAATTCTTGGGTGTTTTTGGTTCTTTGCTGAATCTTATGTTGTGTCTTCAAGACACATATTTGAAATAGATGCAAGTGTTCTATAATTCTACAAAGGAGGACATTTATCGGAACACATGATCAAGTTCACAGACAGGCAAGGAATATAGCCAGGATTTAAACTTGGTTCTAATGAATCCTATTTCTATTTCAAACATTCATCAGTTGAGGGACACCTGGGTTGTTTCCAGCTTCTAGCCATTACAAATAATACTGTTATGAACATAATGGAATATGTGGTATAGTAGAGCATCTTTTGGTTATAAGTGCAGGAGTGGTAGAGCTGGGACTTCAGGTAGAACTTTTTTCCATCTTTCTGACTATCACCTGATTGATTTCCAGAATGATTATCCCAGTTTGCAATCCTACCAGCAATGGAGGAATGTTTCTCTTTCTCCACGTCCTCATCAGCATCTACTGTCACCTGAGTATTTTGTTTTAGCCATTCTGATTAGCATTAGCATAAGGGGCGTTTTGATTGACATTTTTTTGATGAATAAGGAAGGTGAAAATTTCTTTAAGTGCTTCTTGGCCTCTCAATATTCCTCTGTTGAAGATTCTCCGTTTAGCTCTGAACCCCAATTTTTAATTGGATTATTTGGTTTTCTGAGTCTAACATCTTGAATTCTTTGTATATTTTAGATATTAGTCCTCTATCAGATATAGAGTTAATGGAGATATCTTCCCAATCTGTAGGTTCCTGTTTTGTCTTATTGACAGTGTCCTTTGCCTTTTAAGTTTCATGAGGTTCCATTTGTCAATTGTTGATCTTGGAGTTTGAGCCACTGGTGTTCTGTTCAGGAAAATTTACCGTGTGCATTTGTGTTCAAGGCTTTATCTCACTTTCTCTTCTGTTACATTGATTATCTTCTTTTAGACTGTCTTCTATTAATTGAATGTCTTACAATTTTATGAGGCCTTTTGTTTGTTTTTCTTCATTTGTTGTTATTGTTGTTGTTGCTGTTTTTTTTTTTTTTTCCAGGAAAACTTAAAGGCCACTGAAGCCGGTCTAGATAATTAGTTTGTGAATTTTTGTCTTAAAACTTCAAAGAATGACAATCATGGGAAAAATATGTGGGGTTAGGCAGAATATTTTTGTAGATTCATGGTTGTGTATTTAAAAGAAAGAGAGAGAAAAGGCAGAGGTCCTGTATCACAATGTATACACACGAAACAGGGCACAATAAATTTGCTAGTGTGGAGGGTTTTTTGTTGGTTTGTTTGTTTGTTTGTAGGACTTAAAGCAAAAACAGATGATGCTTCTTATTGGTAAGAAGATAAGCTGGTCCTCAAGTAGAGCTTCCGCAAAGATTAAACTGTAATAAAGATCCAAGAAGCAGATCTCTTCTCTGGCACCCTGCCTCTAGCAAGGACATTGTCAGAACTGCTGGCCTAGCTGACAGATTTCTATCTACTGTTTTTATCAGTGAAAGCTGACGGATAAGTTATGATCTAACTGTGGACATTCTAACTGGGAGCCAACAGGCTTTGCCAAAAGCTTGAGATTGGCATTTGAGAGCTCTCACCAGTGCCCATGAGGATTTGGGCCTGAACTACAAAAGTTACATTTTAGATTACTCTTGATTCAGAGCTAAACCTGGTACATTGTTTTACTTTTTAATTAATTTCCCATATGATGTATTTTCATCATATGCCTTTACCTCTCCCAATTCCTTCAAGATCCATTCACCCACTATGTACTCAATTTTCTCTCTCTCTCTCTCTCTCTCTCTCTCTCTCTCTCTCTCTTCTCTCTCTCTCTCTCTCTTTCTCTCTCTCTCTCCAGCAAAAACAAAAGAAAAAAGAAAATCAAAACAAATAAAATCAACACAACAAAAAATACCGAAATAAAACAAAAAGCCCACAAAAAAACCCTAACCAAATAAACGGGAAGTTCATTTTGTGCTGCTACATTGATTTAGATAGCTGCTTAATGTGCTGCAATAAAGATTCAGCTCAGTTTCTTTATTTTCCTACAAATAGAAAGTGGTTTTCAATTATATTATTTAACACCTTAAATAATTTCTAATTCTGGTTTCACACCACTCATTTTTCTTTCTGACTCTGGGTCCTGATCATTTGTTTTATATAGCTTTACCTATCTACTTGTACATGAAGATCTTTTCTCTGTACCTTACATTAAATTTATGCAGCTCAAGAATATCTTTCCCAAAGTCTGACGACTCACTCCCTTTGAAATTAGTGAAGGAAAATACTATATCCTCTTCCCAGCACCTCTATGTATCTAACTCTAGTGTATATTTTGTTGAAAGGGTAAAATCTATTCCACAGAAGAATCTCCCTCTTCTTTTGTTAAGAAGAAGTTGCCAAATATGGCTAATGAGAGATCCCTTACATATGCTTGTAATCTGGCTGCAGCGTTTATTTAGTGGAGATGAATTCCTCCTACCTGGCCTACTGCAGGACCCTTGATTGAGAACTTCCTTCAGTTTTCACTTTGGCAACATGAATTTCTCAAGGTTGGAGCTCAGACCACATGAGAAAAAAATACCCAACTAGAAAACTGTTCCATCTGCATCATTCTAATCCCCAACTGTAGGAAATGATCACATTGGATTCGACATTAATAAGACTTTTAGGACTGGGATGAAGGTTCATTGGATGAAGCATTTTCTACACAAGCAAGAGGACAAGGTTCAGATCTCCAACGTTCCCATAAAAGGCTACCAATCATGGTGACCTGCCTAGCACTCCATTGTTTTAGAGGCAGAAACAGATATCATACACAAAATGTCTTCCTAAATCAGTAATCTCTGGGTTCAGTTATAGATCCTGCCTCAGTAAGAAAAATAGAGGGTAGTAGAAGAAGACATTGATATCCAGCCTCCATACCTGTGTGCACACATGTTCGTACATACACTTGTGAAGAGTCAGATATTCATGTATGCCAGACAGATACACATGCGAAAATCAATCATATAATTGAGACCTTGTGCACGTATTCTAATCTACAGTTTTCGATTACAGAATGTTCCTTGATACCTACAAATAAATTACTTAATAAAGAATGTGAGCTAATGGCAACACATGTAGATCAGCATTGTATTTCAAGCATAATACATTATTTTTACTGTTATGATTATTACTATAACTGTGATTCATTTTCAATTACTTATATTTTGATTTTATGCTTTTGCTTTCAAAATTTCAGTGAGGATTTTCCAGAAACTATTGAAAAGGGCTCCCAGGAGTCCTTTGTCAGAGACAGGATGAAAAGGAAACATCTTCACCGAGGCCTCTCAACGCTTTAACCGGTTAATCTTCAGAATAACATAGATTGTAGGAGTATGGACAGCAACACTTGACACCACTTGACACCATTATTTAAACTCTAAGTGTTAAATATCATCAAAGGTCACAGACACCTGAAGATTTGTTCAGTACTAAAAAAAGTGTGTGCTGAAGTTTATGGAAAAAAATTATCTACCAGGCAGATATAAGGTAAAATAAATAAATCAATTCCGTTTCCTAGGGTGGATAGTGTCACTTGCTGGATTGAATGTCTTCCTGGTTTGTCTCCTTTTCTCTGCTCTCTGCCCTGAAACAGGAAGAGGAAATAAAGGACCCTTTGCAGCTAGCTGTTTCCTAGCCACTTCTTAGGATATATAAATAGGTATGTTGGCTTACCCTAGTACAAATGGAATAGTCTGGGTGAATAAGACCATGGTTAATGAAAATCATGGATCCTGCTTGTGAGGCTCGATCCTCTTTGACTCGGTTTGCATTAATTAGTTCTTTGACAGAAATATCACAGTTGATGGTCAGTAACTCCTTTTAAAATGTGTTAGTCAGTGGTTAATACCATTTTGATTCAAGCAGCAGGCACACCTTAGAGTTTCGAATGCTGTGATAAAGCATCCAGACCTAAAGCAACTAGTGGAGGAAAAGTTGGTTTTTGTTTTTATTGCCAGCATATAGTTCTACATCTACAAGTGGGAAGTGAACAAAAGGATAATAATATGCAGAGTCCATCTGTATGGAGAGGAAGTCCACTGAGCTGAAATACACCTGAATCAGAGAAAGAAGGGTATGAAGAAAGGTTCAGTCAGGGTGAGGTGTCCAGAATAAGTGTGGTAAGGAAAGTAAGCCTGCTGTGTACGTTTGAATAATGAAATTGGTCCCCATTAGGGAAGTTCCATAAGTGTGTTCTGATCATCCTAGACTCCAGACCCACTGCTGTGATGTAAAATCACAGATATGTCACCAGGCTGTGTGTCCAGACCCTTGATCAACAAGATTGCCCTCATATTTATGGCCACGATATGCATAGTGTTGATTTGTATTGTCCTAATTTGCACAACAAATGATATGCACAGAAGCTCAAAGCAACCTTTCAGAAATATCCACTGGTTAATATGGACAATATTATTTAAAAGAACATGGATTACCTGCCAGGAAAATGTATACAATGAATTTACCTAAATGGAGATGCCAGCAGGCTTGGCTGCCAGTTGTTACTGTCCAACCTGCTTCTGTCTTATGCTGTAGTAATTAAATGATTCTTCTGCTATAAAATATGATTTACTCACTGTCCACCATAAGGGCTGAGAAGCTAAGCTACTATCTCTTAATCGCAGAGTTTCTTGTACGCCTATAGTTTCTCAACAAACCTCCTCTAAATTTTCTGTATGTTAAAGTGACAAACTTGAAGTTTGGTGGCTCATACCTGTAATAGTTTAAGAAAGCAGGATTATCAGGCGTTCAAGGTCAGCTAAACAACTAAAGTCCATGTGTGTATGCAAGTATCCTATAATCCTTGTTCTATTTCTGCACCAATAGAAAAACATGAAAAAAAAAAAAGGATTTTAAACTCTTGAATTGTGGCTGATGAGTACTTTGTGCAACCAGATAAGCAATCTAATATTAAAGAGCAAGGGACAAGACTGCTTGTGTTGTTTGAAAGTCAAGGTCACATTTGGAACCACTGTCTCATAGTATGTTTATAAACTGAAGTTGTTAAATTGTGTCCCAACAAAATGCAACAACCTTTTACACAAACAATAAATGGTTTGTTTTCAAAATACAAAGTTTATTTTTGAAGTAAAGGTTTATGTTGCATGAATTCTCTGAGCTTTGGAATGCTTTCAGCTTTGGAAAATACTTGTTAGAACCCAAAGTAGCAGCTATAAGCACTGAAGTGCCCTCTTGGGTATGACATTACCAGTTTGTTGACTTGATGGCTTAATTTACTTAGATGGCAATCTTCAAAGTGATTTTGTAGCTTTGGGTAGGAAACTGAAACCAGAGTTACTGAGCCACAAATAAGTGAAATTTACACTCATGAACACTGAAGATTGCTGTAATCATTTTCAGGATGAAAAAAAAATTTAACCACTGACATCAAATCAGAACTTCAGATGTAGAAGTTTTTCTGTGCAATTTTCAAAAAAAATAAAATAAAAAGTAAAAAGAACAAAAGAAAACAAGGAAGAAGGAAATGAAGAGAGAAAAGAAAAAAGCTAGGGAAAATTTCAGTTCATACACAGAAGTACAGGCCAATGGTTTAATTAAGGTCATTACTGACTGTCTATTAACACATGGAATAATTTGCTTCTTTTGAAAGCTTTCTGGAATAATGCAATCATTACTTTCTGTTCTTAAAAGACAATGGCTGATTTCTACATTCAAATACTGTTTGCCCAGTGATCTGAGGCAACCATTCAATCACATTGGCTCATCTCGGGTGGGCACTGAATAAAAGAAGCAGCCAAGAGAAGAGCTCAAAAGGAAATACTCCCAGTTAGAGTAATTGCTGCTAATTCTGGAGAGGAGTTGAGACAGAGTCCCATTCAGTCTAGTGCATTTTGAATTACCTGCCTTGATTACTTGAAATAGAGATTATGTAGAAGGCAGTTTCATGATGTGGCTCTTGTCACTCTTCACCTGCACCTGCTCTATCCATGCTCCAGATATACTGGGGCAATAGGTAGAGTGTTATTGCCTCTGTCCTCATCCCACATCCCAAAATGTAGCCTAACAATTGCACACTGTAAACAGCTACTCATCTGGAAACAATGTCTGGAGAGGGGGTATTAACTATGACCCAATGTGGCCTGGAATATATAAAAACACAGGAGTGACACAGACTGGTGGAAGGCTGATGATAATTCTTTGTAAATTATTTCACTACACTGCATGTGTTAGCCAGAGTCACGATACTTTATAAAGCTTCTTCATTTTATCAAGCTTCTGCATCCTTTAATACTTCTCTGTTTCATAACACACCTCCATTTTGCTCAAGTACTGATAATTTCAGAAACCACAGTCATTTTTGATTCTAGAACTGTTACAACTTGTTCAAATTCCTGCCAGTCCCTCCCTGTTTCCAGTAAGGGATTGTGGTCACAAGGATTGTTAACTATTATCTGACATTCTTACATTTCACCACACCTTCTGCTCAGTGATATTCTGCAACCTCAGGCAGAAAAAAGGGAAGCCATGGATTCCTTCTCCCCCCTCCCAAAACAATATTTAGTCTATAAGGAGATAATGTACTCCTTAGTTTCTTAAAACTACAGACATTTTTTTCCCAAAGTTGTTTTTGTTGTTGTTTTGTTTTATTGGTTCCCTTACTGGATTAAACCTGTATCTTTTAGTTGCCTGCTTCCTTTTACTGAAAAAAGAATTTGAACTCTAGGGAACTAGATGTTATCTCACTGAAGGAAGTTTGTTTAAATTGTATGAATCGAGTGACTCTGGACCATTTCTAGAATATTGTTACTTGTAAATACAATTTTAAAAGTAAGTTGCTTATTATACTGTAAGGTAGCTACTCTAACATAAACATAATTGGACATCATTCAAAGTGTAGCTCCTCCTGGTCAAGCTTTAGACCTAGTTATAAACAAGACCGTCATTCTGTTATAACAAATTCAAGAGATCAATAAGAGGAAACAGTATATAGAAAAGACAAAAATGGCTGAGTCCTGATTTGGCATAACATAATAGTTATTAAGTTCCTGATCACAAAAATTTCCTGTCTCATTATTTCTCATAAGCTGATGTTCCACAGAGTCCCAAAGACGTACAGTCTTCATGCTCTATTCTATTTGGGGCCCAGGATGCAAAACCTTATTTAATGACTCTCCTGGGGATTGAGACTGCCTCTTTCTCTGATAGTGGACTGAGTCATGTAGTTTCGAAGCCACATCTCTTAAATATATTCAGTTATCTTGAGTCCTTATTTATATGAGGTTTAGGTCAAAGAATGGGATTTCAGTCTAATCTAGTCTTGGGTAGAAGTATGGCATACAAAACTGTTCTAGAGGTTGTAAGTTCACAAATAAATATTCCCTTAATTCCCTTAAAATGACTTAAGAGTTCATTGAAATTGGCCTGTCAATCACCTACAAGATTAGAAAGGCACTTGTTAGAGAGAGGCAGATAGCTTTAATTGTACACTGTGAAATCAGTGAACCATGTAAAGATCCAAACTTCCTCTCTTCTTCTCTTCCCTTCTCTGTTTCCTCCCTCTCTGTCTTCCTTTCTTTTATCTTTCTTTCAGTGAAAATGTAAGGTAAAAGCTGAGCATGCTCCAGTTTATGTCTGTCAATTTAAACTTTGGGAATACATAATCCATGACCTTGACCTAAGCGTGCCTGTAAATGTGTCTGCAAACTTAGAATCTTGCACTATGACCTTAAATTGAGCCTTTTCATGGGAATATCTGGCCTTAGGGCAGTGGTGGCGCACGCCATTAATCCCAGCACTTGGGAGGCAGAGGCAGGCAGATTTCTGAGTTCGAGGCCAGCCTGGTCTACAGAGTGAGCCTGGTCTACAGGACAGCCAGGGCTACACAGAGAAACCCTGTCTAGAAAAAAACAAACAAAACAAACAACAAAAAAAAAGTACTCTCCTCTAGACACATGTGCACAAGCTCCTAAATAAGACTCCAGACCACCTTTGTTCCAGAAGGGTGTCCTTCACTGGTAACTCTGCAGCTATTCTTACCTGCTGCAGTAATAAGTCATTCTCTTTTCTTCTTGGCTGTACATATTCTGGCTTGGCATTCACCAAGGTAAGACCTCATTACATTTGATTCTACAATTAATGGAAGAACATAGGAGGAGGCAAGTCCAAAAATGTAAACATCAAAGGAATTATTTTAATAGAAACAAATTACTTGGAAATTATGACATTGTAATAGAAAAAATTCAAATTATTGTTTGAAGATATGAGTAGTCATAAAATAAAATGATATTCTTTCCAAACATTCCGAGGGCAGAAAGTTGATAAAGTTAACTTTTAAACCTTTGAAAGACCTAGACTTTTAACATCTTCTGGGGTTCAAAACGGGTCATGATGCTACATCACTGTGGTGGTTTGAATATGGTTGGACAGTGGGAAGTGGCACTATTAGGTGATGTGAGCTTATTGGAGGAGGTATATCCTTATTAGAGGAAGTGTGTAACTTTGGAGGTGGGATTTTGAGATTTCATATACCTGTTCAAGTCTGGCCAGTGTGATCCAGACCCGCCTCCTAGCTTTCTGCAGAAGTCAGTCTCCTCCTGGCTGACTATGGATCAAGATGTAGAATTCTCAGATATTCTAGCACTATGTCTGCATGGGTGCTGGCATGATCCCAACATGATGATAATGGACTGAACCTCTGAAACTGTCAGCCAGCACCAATTAATTTTTTTATTTATTTATTTATCAGAGTTATCTTGGTGCTGTTGTCTCTTTCCACCAATGAAACCCAAACTAACACAACCCCTATTTGTGAATCTATAGATAGTTGACAGTTGTACTGAAGAGAGACATTTTCTTCAATGTTGTTACCATGTGTTTGTGACAATGATCCTATAAATAACCTGTCCCCAAACACATCCATGCTCCCAATAGTAACCTAATGCAACTCACCAAATTATTTTAAAAACAAACAAACAAATACAGTCAAAAACTAAAGTATGGAAAGTCAAAGATGAACTAGTTGGGAAGAGGAAGAGTATTAATAAGTTTAGAGATAGAAGAATGTTATAGAGATTTCAGATGGTCACAGAAAGTTACATATATATGTATTCATGATGCCCAAACAGTCATACATAGAAATAAATAAGAATTTAACATAAATTTAAAATCTCATTTAATATAGCTGCAGTTACTTTACAATTCTTCCCAATTTGGAAAACTTGTGTGAAATAAATTCGACAAATACTTCCAAACATTCATATTTCACAGACATCATATACTACTTATGGTCTATCCTTAGAAAGGGAGGTTTTGCTAGAATATTCTGTCAAAACTTTAAGGAAAGTAATAGTCATTGTTTATGCAGCAACATGAACAGACAACTCATCTCATTAAAATATCTGAGAAAAAAAAAACTTTCACAGAATCTGAGGAAATAGCATAAAGAAAGTTTGGCCTTAGCAGCTGTTACTTAGCAGCCTGTTTGAAGTAACAGTGGGCTACAGTCTCATCATGGTGAGCTGACACAGCTTGACCTAGGTTAAAATGGCTTTACTTCAGTCCGAGGGGAAGAGAATGATAGTCAGTCTTACCTGAGCATTTAGCCAGAAAGTCAGACTTTTGCCCAGTATTCTCATACATTAAAGGAGAATAATAGAAAATACATACCAATTGAAAATTTTACCCAAATAGGGAAAATGCTATTCTCAGTTTGCCTCTGCCTCTATATGTAGTGGTAATTTGATTTAATGGAGAATGGAAAAAAAGAATGGATTGTGCATAGAGGAATTTATGTGGGCCCCAAGCTTCTGTGCTGAATCTATATTTCTCATGGTCATAAGGTCCACAACGTAGGGCTATAGGCAGTTTTTTTTGTTTTGTTTTGTTTTTTTTGTTGTTGTTGTTTTTTTGTTTTGTTTTTTTTTTTTGTTTTTTTTTTTTTGAGCACAATGTTTTAATAGGGAACAAGAGTGGACATAGACAATATTTAAAAACCAAATCTTAATTTTTTTTGGTTCCTATTAAATAAGAACTTGGTGTCAGTAGTTTCAAGTCACTGAAGTGTTAGATATCCTTTTTACTGTAGAAAACCTAGCCTATCTTCTATCTGAAATGCCCAGAAGAGGCTGTGTAACAAACCAGGTGGAAGATGCACTGAGAACTGCCTAATGACTATTAAAATCCTAAAATCTTAGTCCTTGGTCAGAACTGTCTATCCGTTATGAACCCCAAGTCTGCTAAAACCTGACCAGCTACTTTATGTATGTAGATACACATATGTATGTATATATAAATATATATGATGCTTACAGACTCCTACACATACACACAGTCATTTGAGGCTATCAGAGGAGAAAATTAGGTGCCTTACTTTATCACTCTTCTTAAATTTTGAGTCTCCCACTAAAGCTGAAGCTCATCTTTCTGCTAGGCTGTCTGGCCAGCCAGAAAAACAAACATTGCACCCAGACTTTTAATTTATTTTAAATATTGGCCCTTTAAATGTAGAAAATGGGAAGATAAAATTCATTGTCATCTAGTTTCTGTGGGAAAGCAGAAACCTAACTTTGGTGGGGGAAGGAAATTTGCTACCAATTTTAATTTCATCTTAGTCATACTTGAAGATAGAAACTTTTGAAACTTTTGAAAATAAAACTTTTGAGTTTGTTGAGGTAGCTCAGTTGGTAGAGTGCTTGTTTATAATGTGTAAAGTCCTAGGTTCAATCCCCCACACTGCATAAAACCAGGTATTGTGGAACATGACTGTAATACCAGAATTTGATATGTTCATAAATAGGAAGATCAAAATTCAAGGTTGTCTTCTGCTGCATACTGAGTATACAGCTAGCCTGGCCTTCATGTTATTTTGTTTCAAAATAAAATAAAACAGAACGTTTCTATAAATAAATTAGAGAACTTTAGGTGATAGATTTTCCATCCCAGATTTTCAGACAGCTTCTTCCTTTTATCTGGGTGTGGGGAGGTATGCCTGTGTGCATATTCAAAGATTTCCTACTTGGTCATTGCTAAGATTACACAAATGCTGACATCTGACATAAACTCAATATAGCAAAAAGAATCTAGGGATTAACATTGATGTAATGTAGTTATCTAGTCTACAGACTCTAATTTCACCAATTACACAACTCAATTTCAGTTTTCTGATGTCAAGTCCACTCCAATCTAGATCATGTTTTGCACTTAATTGTCAATTTCAGTTACTTCCCTTTAGCGTGAAATTGTTTTTTGTCCTTTTGAGTGCTCAGGACCTTGACAGGCACTGTCAAATGATGCTTATTTTGGTTTGTGCCTTATGTTGTATGAAACTCACAGAATTTTAGTGACAGAATTCTGTGGTAACAGAAGTGAAGCAGACACTGTAAAGGACAACATTTGTGATGATGTTTACTTGGGTCTCTCGGTGAAGGGAGCTAGAAGTAAGGCAGGATTTGCTGGGCAAACGTATCTTCACAACATTAAAGCGACATCACACTCACAAACACAGAGGAAACACAAGATCATGTGGCTAAACATCACATTCCTGAACTCAGAGCAAACACAAGATCTTGTGCCTGTACAAGATCAAGCCAGACAAAATTCAGCATAGGGATCAGAGGTGTTGCTCAAAGTTTTATAGCAGGTACTATGCTTGCAGAAAACTGTGTCTCCTAGATAAGGTGGCTTATAACTATTTGTAACTACAGCTCTGGTAGAACTAATACATTCTTCTGACCTCTACAAACACCTACATTTATCTGTGCATACTTCACACACAGACATACAGAGAAAAATATAATTAAAAATTTTATTAAATAATCTACCATAAATTGAGGAGCGACTCAACATCTGACCCTTAGTTTTGGAGCTTTGGAAATTGAAGGCCACTGGGATAGAGAGAGTCAGCTTCCTATAGTGAAGTGTCCTCTTTTAGAATGCCCACAGTAGAGTGGAAGGCCCTGCATTCATACAAATGAGACATCACTGATTAGTCTCAGTGGGCAATGAAACAAAGAAATGAAGTTGGGAGTGTGATGTGCAGCAAGGAGGACTGAGAAAAACAGGAGAGGGAACTGACAGAGTAGAGTACTTCTCTTGCATGTGTGGCATCCTGAAAGAATGGATAAATAATTATGAAAATAATATTTTAATTCAATAGTTTTAAGAAGTCAGTGGTTACTACACTTATTTATGACAAAATTGTCACTTTTTCCTTCTAAAACATTTTGTTTTGTTATCATTAGCAATTCTACCATTTATAAATTTAGCTCTATGTCAATTGAAAATACCACTGGCTCTTTTTTTCTACTAGAGATAGATGAGTCAAGACTAGAATTAGTTTAGAAGAATAAACAAGAGAAGCCTGATAGGAAAATCTGCAGAACAAGAAAGTGGGAAGTGGAGATTCTAGCACAACTCTGCTGGTGTTATTAGTATCAGGAAATAATCACTAATGGCGCACAAAGAAACTGAGAGAAGAGACATATGGAGTGAGATCCAATTATATATGCAAATTTTCTGTGTGATGAAGATGTCCTGAGATCAGTGTCAGAAAGATAAATTTGCAAATGACAGCTATGTGTAAAAATGGTGACTTGGATCTTTTCTGAGCACAGATTACAAATTCTAGATCCATTAAAAACTTAAATATATCATACATATCATACATATCATGCATAGAGAACTCCTCTATCACACGGGTGTATGAAAAACTTTCTCAAGGGAAAACAAATTAAATTGGATGACAAAAGTTAGAGGAAATTATTATGGATATATATATATATATATATATATATATATATATATATATATATATATATTTGAAATCAAATGCAAAGCTTAGGGTGATAAGTCAAACTCATTACCTCAGTACCTTGGCCGCTGGTGGAGCTGAGAAGTAGAGCACTTGGCAAGCACCTACAACCCTTCAGGCTGTGGGTTCAATACCTACTACCAAAATCCCCAAACAAAACAAATGAATGTTTTGCAATCCAGGAGCAAAGAACAACCATATGCTCACATTAAATCTGTAAACACTTCTTTCCTGGAAAAGAGAATGAATACCTGGAAGAAGCCATAGATCTATAGGACCAAGATAGAAGGTCTAGTTAACATACAGAATAGAACTTTTTTCATGTGTGAACTGAGTAATAACATTTTGCAATTATAAGAAAGAGAAATAAAGTAAAATACTCCTAACATGTAATATACTTATCATAGGACTTTGTTCTAGGATTAACTTAGCATTCTCTAAAAAAAATTAACAGAAAGAATAGTGAAATACAATTATCAAACCTAATCAGAGAAGCAATACTCAATGATAAACAGTTACAGATGCCCAGGATGTTGAGGATTCATAATAGGTGAGGGTTCAGCCCTAAACACATTATATAACTATTCCTTTCAAAGACTCCAAGGACACTGCAAATGTGGATGTAGAAAGAATGCAAGAGCTGGAAGACAGGTCAAACTGCTATTTGGATTCCATTGTAATCTTAGACAGGCTATATATTTTCTTAGGCATTATTATGGCTACCCTTTGTAGTCAATTTAATTGGACCTTTAGTCACTTAAAAGACATGCCTTGAGATGAGTCTGTAAGAGTATTCCAGGGAGGATTCTTTTGCATAACAGGCAGCATTTTCTGGTATCACAGATATAAAGAGATGATTGAGAAAAGTCAAACCACTTGCCTGCCTAGCTTTTGTTAACATTATAATTCGGCTTCTTTGGGTGCATTGTGATCTGAAGAACATCAACTCACTAAGAATTCCTTCAGGCCCCCAGTGTCTGATTGGAGCTGTTGACTCATGCAGGTTGTTGGAGGGGCGGGCAGGCAGGGGGAGCACTGTGTATTCAACCACTCTAGCTGTGCTTGAACTATCATCTCACATAATCCAATCTTGTGACCCCTCCTTTTATAATAGTCACTGTTTTTTTCTGTGTGTCTATGAAATAGTCAATACAGCCAAAACCATAAAAATAATAAGGTTAATGAGGTAGGTGACCTTCAAAGTGTTCTCAAGCCATGGCAGAACTTAAAGTAGAAAATAATTTTTTTTAATTATTCTTTCTAATTACATACCTTTTCTTAAATAAAATGATACAATAATTCACCAAGTCTATTTTGAGGACATTTGTATCTTTATATGGCTAAGATTTCCTCAGTTCTATTAATGTAACTTTTTAAGGCACATTTTTCCTTTTCCTAAGAAAATGAGCTTGTAAAGATAGAATGAAGGCCAAATTTGGGGTTATGACTGTTATCTTTACAATCAAAAGAAGGCAAAAGAGATAAAGCTAACTGCAGTAGTGAAATCACTCTTTTCTCCTTCACAAAATGACTGCTGAATGTTTTTTAAAAAAATAATTTAAATATTTAAATGAGCTGTCCTTGGATGATTTGACTGTCTCAAAAAACATTTGGTATTGCCAGAGTTGACCCTCATTCTTTACAGTATCTGACACTTACGTTCATTATTATTCATTGAGGTCTAATTCTGGCTCCATTATGTGAGAAAACTAGCACTCAGAGGAGAATCCTGCCCAATAGATAGCAGCACAATAGGAACTTGAACTGGAAAGGATCCACAGTTTAATCATTTTCTATTAGAACTTTTCCCTCTTCTTTTGTTTCTTAACATCTTGGCATTGTCTACCCTTTCAGCAGATGGGGCTGCTAATACATAGAGAAAGAAATGACTGAGCAATTTCATCTCACAGGGAAAAAAGGCAATTTGGGGTCGACTAGATTGTTCAGTGGATAAATTCTTGCTGCCAAATCTGTTTTTTGATCCTCACAATCCACACAGTGGAGACAGAGAATTCACTTGTGTGCAAAGGTACACTTTTGTGAGCACACACACAGAAATAAATAAATTCATTCATCATGCTAGAAAAAAAAAGCCAATTTAGCCATGTTGGTCAGAAATTCAGTAGTAGAAGAGATAAACCTCAGAGGCTCCAAGTATATAGTAACAAATTCAGTTAATAATATGATTTTCTTAAATGTACAAGTATGCAAATGTAAATGTATTTGTAAAATATGTAAAATAACATAGGAACATGAATAAAAATACCATTTCTTAATAAAAGTATCTCTAAGCATCTCAAAAAAACCCAGAAAACTTGCCTATCTTATGAATAAAACAACAAATAGATATAAATAGACTGGCAAAGAACTACCTTTAAGACATTCATAGGCTCAGTTAATGGTAAAGAAATAAAAGTACAAAATGTATGAACATTTCTATATTTTTTAAGTTGTGCTAAAATACAATGAATGTTTAAAATATGCCAATTTCAACATTGGTCGTAAGGACATGGATTGGTGGTAAGTAAGGGCACTTTCTGTACAAGCGAGAGGACCCAAGTTTAAATCCTAGGACTCATATAGAAGTCAAGTGTGACCACAAATGTCTCTTTGGTCCCAGGCATCTCTTCTGTGGAGTGGAAACAGTGGGTAATTCCCAGGATTCACTGACTGTGCACCCTACCTAGCTTTAAGCCTACTGAAGAGAGACTCCTTCTCAAAGGAGTAAGGCAAAGGAGTAAGACAGAGAGTAATGAAAAAGGACAGTCCACATTCTCTTCTAGCCTCTGAACATGTGTTCTATAACACACACACACACACACACACACACACACACACACAACACACACACACATGCAAATGCACATGCATATACATACACACATACACATGCATGGACATGCATACACACACACACACACACACAACACAAACACACACACACACTAAAACAAGCTAAGCCAGTGAAACAAAGAATCTAACTCCATGATTTTCAGTAAACGTTCACAGACCTTCAATGAATGCTTACATCTTTGTAGTTATAATAGCATAATAAAAACCAATGATCAATGCCCCATGTGGAACTAATATGAGCTGGGATAAAAAGGTACCAGGTAACTTGCTGTAATTCACAGTATATCGATTCAAGTTTTCAATACAATAGATCAAACAACAAGATGAGCCAGTTATCATCACGTGAGTAGATGTTTGTCACTATAAAGGTGATACAAATGAACATTGTATTGAGAGACACCAAACTCAACAGAATTGTGAGAGTCACAAAAGTCCCTGGACACCAGGTGGAAAAATGTTTCAGGGTGAAAGAATTTGGACACCAAAGGTGAAAACCAGTTAACCTTTGTGAAAACAGTAGTAAACAAATGAAAGGTTGGAAATAATTACTGTAATTTCCATAGTTAAGTGACTTTCGAAAATGAGAATTAAAAGAAAAAAGCCAAGACCTGAAGTGATGACTCTTAAATGTGCAATTTAACGTTTCAGATCAAAATACACAGAAGTCTTGCTTGTAGAATTTGTTTTCAAAGTGCACTAAAAACAAAAACAAAACACTTGGCACGTCCTCCCTTGACTTGGTTGTGACAGAGTAGATTCTCTGTATCCTCTTTTGATTGGTCCTCTTTATAACCTCCTATAAGGCTAATTTTGAATCTCATTATTGAATAGTCTATGGGGTGAACTTGTTTGAATGTAATTCCCAACTGTAATTACTCAGGTGTAAAAAGATAAACAGGTGTCTCTCAACATTAGGGGCATAAAAAGGGAAAGACAGAAGCCGTTCAATCCAGAGTTAGATTCTTCATCTTTTACTGTGGAAAAACACTTAACACAAAATGGAGGCTGGGTAGTTGTTATCTCTTCCTGTTAAGGAATTTGTATAAATTTCCCTCTGGTAGGAAGTCATTAATTATTTCTGCTGCTTCTAATTTATCATTATCTATAATAAGTCATTTTAATGCAGCCCCCTCTTCCTTTCATTATGCATACATAGACACAGGCAAAAATTGTGCTCAAAATGATCACAATTTGATTTGTGTTTTGCAACCTGTTATGAGTTTCTCCTCTTCTCCAAGCCTTGAAATGGGAACATTAAATGTTTTTATACTTCATTGTGAAGTCTTTACAGTGTTAATATTTTTGAAAGAATAGTCCTCAGAAGGGCAGTTTGAAATTTATATTGCTTTGAATGTCACAATACAAGATAGAATGCCACTGAGTATTAGCAAGAGGTTGCGCACAACAGGATTTAATCATCTACATGAAATATACCCACTAGGAGATATTACTTTATCTAAATCTTAGAAATATCTTTCATGCAAATAAACAAATCAAACATGAATTGATTGGTTCATTCTTCATTGCTTAATTATTTTCTAAACTCTAGTTCCTTTAAACACAAATTTATTTAGCTAAAGGGCAAAAGCCAATATTCCTGGGGCATATATACTATATCCTAAAGTAATATGTCAGAAATGTTGGCCATAGGGAGGAAATTTCCCACATTTCTGTAGATGTTTACAACTTCTCTAGTTTAATTAGAGGTCTCCATCAGTCCTTCCGTGTATTGTGTCATCTAGTCATGCTGCCTTTAGTATATATTTGATATACCCATTAAGATAATTCAATTTTAATTGAAATTGGGAAGACTTGTCAGCAAATTAAGAATGTCTTAATTAGAAGAAAATATTTCCATCCTTTAATAAGTCATCAAGTTTTTATAAACTACAGTGATGCATGCATGATATTAGGCTACAGTTTTTTTAGTTCATCTTGTTTAGTTCATCATATGGGCATTATTTCTTCAGCTGCTATGAAGAGAACAGCAATAAGGTCAGGTAGTTCAGAATTTGTATGTTTTCTTCCTTTCTACATTAGGGATTTTTAGGTTTCTAACCTGTAACATGAGGTTAAAACTTACTCTATTCATGAATATGCAAGACTAAAAGGATAACTCATTTTGACAAAATGTGAGGAGGATGTTATAATTTAAAACATATATATGGCTAAGCTCAGTAACATCAGCATGCAATCAAGCTGCACGATATTGAGTCTTTAAAATATTTTCTTATTATTTAAAATATTTTAAACTTCAATAGATTTTGATTATATTTTCCCCTCCCCTAGGTTTGTCCGGATCATCTGTTCCCTCCTAAGCACCCAAGTTTAATTTCTTTTTTTAAAAACAAAAAACAAAAAAATAAAACCCACAAATACAACAACAACTGTACAAACTTAAAAAGCAAAATACATCACCCAAAACAAAACAAATAAAAAAAAACCTGGAATCAAGTAAAAGCACACACAAAAACTTGTTGAGTCCATTATTTGTTGGTCAGCTACTCTTGCATATGAAATCTGTCCAGGAGTGGTTGATATACCCAGTATTATTCTATTGAAGAAAACTGATTTTTTTCCTCTCTCAAGTTCTGTTGTTAACCTTTACCCTACTGGATAGGTGTTCATTCATTCTTTCATTCATTCATTCATTTATTAAATATAACAAAGCAACAAAACAAACAAAATAAAATAAAACTAAAACTATACCATCGAACTCAAGACAAGATAGTCCAACAGAAGGGAAAGAGTCCAAGACAAGAAGCAGAGACCCACTTGATCTCATGCTCAGGAATCACTGGAAGGCATAATATAATCAGTGAGGTCATGGTAGAGACTCATGCAAGTCCAGTGCATGGTCCTTCAGTCTCTGTTCATATGATCTTTGCTCATGTGGATTTAAAGGCCTGGTTTTCTTCATGTCCTTCATCCCTTCTAGATTTTTGATTCTTTCTGCCTATTCATCTTAAACTCTGAGAAAAGGGATTTGATGGAGACACACTATTTAGTGGTAAGTATTCTAAAGTTTCGCACTTGCAAATCTTCTGACTGTGGATCGCTATATTTTTTTTCCCATATCAGAAGGAATCTTTGCCAATTATAGTCAGTGTAAGGTATGGGTACTATCTTGTGGAGTGGGCCTTAAGTCAGATCAGTTATTGGTTGGTTACTCCCACAAACTTTGTGCTACCATTGCACTAGTGAAGTAGGTTGATTTTTAAAAAATTATTTTCATTTTTATTTACAAGTATGTATGTATGTATGTATGTATGTATGTATGTATGTATTGTATCTGTATATGAATATGAGTACAGGCTGGATGCCTCAAAGCTAGGAATACAAGGCAATTGTGAGCTGCCTGCTGGTGGTAATGAGAACTTGAACGCTCAGCAAGGGCTGTGAGCACTCTTAATAATGGAGCCATTTCTCTAGACCCAAGGACTTTGTGCTGATCTAAAGACTAGAAAGAAAAATCGAGACCCCAGAACATCAGTGGGAAGCACATTATTCTGAGTCTTAGGAAGACTAGATATTGAATCTAAGTTGGGAATGAAAACTGAGATATTCTTAATGGAATTAATTCATCAAGGAGAACTAGAAAATCTCTTGGGACACTAATAGTAGGATTGAAAGATGTCAATCTGCTAACATAATACTAGAGGCCTCTAACTTTACATCACATTTCATAGTTCCTATTGAATGTGTTCCCTTTAAGCTCATGGACATGACACTTGATACATCATAGTCAGCAGCACACTGAATTCATAATTTGGTGAAGTAATTAAAATGTTAAATGTATGATTTACTATGGAAAAAGGGACATTTGCAGGAAAATTCTGGTATTTAGTTAAAGAACTCTGAGAATTACATTACTCTCTATCAAAGTCATTGCCTACAAGGCTTTGTGTATGGTCTCATACCCATGTCTGAATCAGAAATATTAATTAGACTGAACAGAATTTTTTAATGGTGGGAGCACAAAACTTTGGAGTAGTATTTATAAGTGGGGGATCTGGGAAGAATTAGGGAGGGTAGTGATGGGTGATTATCATCAAAATATGTGTATACACAAACATGTATAAAATTCTCAAACACATGTAAAATATATTTATAATTATTAGTCTGCAAAAGTAACTTTCATGTGTCTGATATAATTGTCATCTTGAAGGCCTACTGCTGAATATGATCACCCTTTTAGGTCTGCATGAATTATGCATGGTAGGTTCAACTCAGCTGTTCTGGCTCAAACTCTTCTCCAAGATAAGTGATTCAGTTTGGCTCCTTTCAGCTTCTGACTGAATTGCTTTGCATGGCCTCAAACTAGCTCTAGCAATTTGTTCTAATCTTTTTGTCTCATTCTTATTCTCTGTCTTCAGTTGCCTCTGCTGACCTTCTTTGGACATCTTGAACTCATAAACAAACTGAACTCTACTGCACTAAACTCACTGCCTCTGTCTCCTGGGATTAAAGATACATCTGTAAGCCAACCAGATCACAAAGACCCACAAGGCCTTTGGATGTGATTCCATGCCAGAGCAGCCATGTTGCTGGATTAAAAATCCTCTACACTAGTCTTCTCTAAACAGTGTGATATAATACCATTTATATTAAATCTGTATAGTGTTGTGTATTATATTTAATCCTAAAATGATTTAAAGTATATGTATAAATGCATGTTGTTTTATGTGCTGGTATTTCATCAGTTTATATAATGGAATTCAGAATCTATGCATTTTGGTATTCTTGAGCATCATGAATCCAATCTCCTGTGAGCAATGATGAACTACTGGCATGTATGCAGAAAATTTTGAGTTGTCCTTGATTTACTTAGGTAATGTTACATGGTTTTGCCTGTGTCTATTAAACACTATGGATGGCACAGTCTATAAAATTAAATGTTATACTGTTATCCTGGGAAATGGGATCATAATTGTAGTCTCTTTTCCTGGAAACTATGACTAGACATGATATACCTACAAAATATATGTTCTGACAGGAAAAGAGACTTTGTAGAATCTCATGAATGTGAGCCATAGGAAATAAGATAGAACTGATGATATACAAGAGATAACCGGTGAGAATTTCTCTATTGAACTATTAAGATTATTTCATATGGTGGCATAGATCTATGATCCCAGTATTTATGAAAATAAGCTACAAGGACTGTGAATTAATGTCCATCCTGGGCAGCATTTCTAGATTAAATATGCATATGATAAGGTTCCCATAATTGTAAATTATAAGCAAATGGAAAATTAAGATATGGAACATGTGGTTAAAAATTGGAGATCAAGCTGAGCAAGGTACTGCACACCTTTCATCTCAGTCCTAGGTATACAAAGAACAGATGGATCCAGTGAATTAGACATCAACCTTGACTGTATAGAGAGTTTATGCCCCACTAGGGTTACATCCTGAGATCCTGTCTCTAAATAAATATACAAACAACATGGACTCACAGAGACTGAAGTGATAAACATAGGGCCTGCATGCATCTGCACCAGGGTCACTGCATCTATGCTATTTTTCTTGGTGTTGTTGTGGGACTCCTAACACTGGGAGTAGGTGTATCTCAGACCCTTTTGCCTGCTCTTGGGACTCTTTTCCAACCTATTGAATTGCTAGTTCAGCCCCAATACAAATGGTGGGTTTTTCTTATTGTATCTTGTTTTGTCTTATTTGGTTATTGTCTCTTGGTTGTCAGTTTTCTGCAGAAGAAAGGGAGGGTCAGTAGATCTGAGGGACAGGGGACTTGGGGCTAGATAGGAGGAGTGAAAGGAGGCGAAATTGTAGTTAGGATTATTGTATGAGACAATACATTTTCAACGAAACCAACCCAAACCAAAATCAAACAACAGAAAACCATCAAGACTGAATTGATCTGCTCTCCTGAGACAGTAAGGAATTCTGTTACTAAAGCTCTGGAAAAGTATAAAACTTTCACAAAGTGAGATCTGTGAAAGGAAAACACCATCACACAGGTAAATTGCACATGATATGTGCAATTAAATAATATGAAAATTAGAATTAAAGAAAATAACCATTCATGAACTTTCCATAAAGAAATGTGAGGTAAATATGTTTACAGAAAAAAATCATTGTTCACACTTATTTGTAGAGAAAATTATCAACCAAAATAGTACTGATACTTTCTAAAAAGATGAGTAGAGATTCAGAATTGAACAAGTATCAGATTTCTTAATAAAAATACATTTAAAGGAAGAAACAAAGATAATATTTCAATATTCTAGAGAAAACAAATATAAGAAAACATTTTTATATAACTTTAACTACCTTTGAATGAAAAATTTGAACGTGATGTTTCACATATATTCAAGAGGTATATTGAGGAAAAAGTAGAGGATATTCATAGAAGAGAAGAACAGACATCCAATATACTACCTTACATCAATCGCTCATGAACCTTTTGTGGTTGTTTAAATGAGAATTGTCCACATCATCTTAAAAGTGTGAGTATTTGGACCCCAAATAGAAGAAACATTTTGGAAGGATTAGGAAGTGTGGTATTGTTGGAGAGGGTTTATCACTAATGCAGGCTGTGTGGTTTCAAAACACTCCTGCCAATCCCAGTGCACCCTTTCTGCTTCCTTTGTTGGGGGTAGAAATATGAGCTCTGATTTGTTCCTGTTTCCATCACTTTATATACTATTATAGATGCTGTCTGGAGCCTTAGACCCCATAAAACACTTGCGCATGTTGATGTGATCATGGTGTCTTATCACAGAAACAGAAAAGGAGCTAATACACTTTCTAAGTCTAATCCAGCAATATGATTTCATACATTATCAATACAGGCATGGAAACAGTAGACAGTGTGATAAGAATTGCTGGATGTTTAGGAAAATATTATTGATGATCAAAAATTACTCCAAGGAAAATTAAGAAAAAAATCACTTGTTAGTGGCAACAGAAAACAGGTGAAACTAATAATTTTTCAGTCCAGCAATTCATTCTATCTCTGGAATCAGAAAAGAAAAAATAAGCATAAGTAATTGAAAATTTACCAAGGATAAAACACAAAGACATATTCCAATAACATAACCAACACATGTAACTAAATGATTTAAATTTAACAATAGGGATAAAGAATTCTTCAGTCTGAATAGTTACATAAGACTGTGTTGGCTATAGTTCAAACATGCACACTTTAAATAAATATTATTCAGAATTTTGAGAATAATGGACTTGTAACTTGTTGCAGGTGGTGGGTGAGCTTGGATAACAAATTTAATTTCAGAACAGGGTAGAATTTAAAATAAAAAAACATTATACAAGAAACTTATCTGTTGATAAGATAAATACAATGAAGACAAGACTGCAAAGTACACAGTACAGCACATAACAGGTTTCCTTTGAAGGACAAGACACAATAACTGTCAATATTAAAGAATGAAAGTCGCCCTCACTTGGTCCTTGTGGCTGGGGCAGACACCTAGCTGGTCTGCTCCCATGAAGACACCATATCCTGAGACATCCTAGAGGAGCCACTGCATTCAAGAACAGCAGGAGCTCAAGATCACAGGATCATCGGATCACAGGATCACCGGATCACAGGATCACAGAGATATTTGGACCCTGAGGAGTTCTGACACAAGCAAGATAACTGGAAAGACAGGTTCCAGTCAGAGACAGAGAGTGCCTATAGCAAATGGCAAAAGGCAAGGACAAGAATATAAGCAACAAAAACCAAAGTTACTTGGCATCATCAGAACCCAGTTCTACCACCATAGAAAGCCCTGGACACCCCATCACACAGAAAAAGCAGGATTCAGAATTCAAATCACTTCTCATGATGATGATAGAGGACTTTAAGAAGGACATAAATAACTCCCTTAAAGAAGTACAGGAGAACACAGGTAAACAGGTAGAAGTCCTTAAAGAGGAAACACAAAATCTCACTTAAAGAATTGCAAGAAAACACAACCAAACAGGTGAAGGAATTAAACAAACACATCCAGGATCTAAAAATGGAAGCAGAAACAATAAAAAAAATCTTAAAGGGAGACTACCCTGGAGATAGAAAACATAGGAGAGAGATCAGGAGTCATAGATGTAAGCACCACCAACAGAATACAAGAGATAGAAGAGAGAATCACAAGAGTAGAAGATATCATGGAAAACACTGACACAACTGTCAATGAAAATGCAAAATGCAAAAAGCTTCTAACCCAGAAACATCCAGAAAACCCAGAACACAATGAGAAGGCCAAACCTGAGGATAATATAGATAAGGTAAAGATTCCAAACTTAAAGGGCCAGTAAATATCTTCAAAAAATTATAGAGGAAAACTTCCCTAACCTAAAGAAAGAGATGTCCATGAATATATAAGAAGCCTACAGAACTCCAAATAGACTGGACTAGAAAAGAAACATCTCCCATCACATAATAATCAAAACATCAAATGTAAAAAACAAAGAAAAAACACTAAAAGTAGTAAGGGAAAAAGGTAAAGTAACATATAAATGCAGACCTATAAGAATTACACCAGACTTTTCACAAAGACTAGAAAAGACAGAAGATCCTGGACTGATGTCATACAGACCCTAAGAGAACACAAATGTCATCCAAGGCTACTATACCCAGCAAACCTCTCAATCACCATAGATGGAGAAACCAAGATATTCCATGACAAAACTAGATTTGCACAATATCTTCCCACAAACCCAGCACTTCAAAGGATAATTGATAGAAAACTCCAATACAACATGGAAACTACAACCTAGAAAAGGCAAGAAATTAGTCTTCCAACAAACCCAAAAGAAGATAGCTACAAAAACATAATTCCACCTCTAATAACAAAAATAACAGGAAGCAACAATCATTTTTCCTTAATATCTCTTAAATCAATGGACTCAATTCTCAAATAAAAAGATGTAGACTATCAGACAGAATATATAAACAGAATACAGAATTTTGCTGCATAGAGGAAACCAATTCAGTGATAAAGACAGACACTACCTCAGAGTAATGAATGGAAAACAATTTTCCAAGCAAATGGACCCAAGAAACAAGCTGGAGTAGCCATTCTAATATCAGATAAAATCAACTTTTTACCAAAAGTAATCAAAAAGATTAGGAAGGACACTTCATACTCATCAAAGTAAAAATCTACCAAGATGAACTCTCAATTCTGAACATCTATGCTCCAAATGCAAGGGCACCCACATACTCATGCACCTCACACAATAGGGGAGGATTTCAACAACCCACTCTCACAATGGACAGATCATGGAAACAGAAACTAAACAGAGACACAGTGAAATTAACAGAAGGTATGAACCAAATGGATTTAACAGATATCTATAGAACATTTATCCTAAAACAAAAGAATATACCTTCTTCTCAGCACCTCATGATACCTTCTCCAAAATAGACCATATAATTGGTCACAAAACAGGCTTCAACAGATATAAAAACATTGAAATAATCCCTTGCATCCTATCAGATCACCTGGACTAAGACTGTTTTAATAATGATAAAAACAATGGAAAGCACACATACACATGGAAACTGAACAACGTTCTACTCAATGATGACTTGGTCTAGGAAGAAATAAAGAAAGAAATTAAAGACTTATTAAAATTTAATGAAAATGAGGACACATCATATCAAACTTTTGGGACTCCATGAAATAAGTGCTAAGAGGAAAACTCATAGCTCTAAGTGCCTACAAAAAGAACTGGAGACAGCACACACTAACAACTTGATAGCACATCTGAAAGCTTTAGAACAAAAAGAAGCAAATAACCCGAGAGGAATAGACAGCAGGAAATAATTAAACTCAGGGCTGATATCAACGATGTAGAAACAGAAAGAACTATAGAAAATATCAACAAAACCAGGAGCTTGTTCTTTGAGAAAATCAACAAGATAGATAAACCCTTAGCCAGACTAACAAGAGGGCACAGAGACAGTATCCAAATTAAAAAATCAGAAATGAAAAGGGAGATATAACAACAGAAACTGAGGAAATTAAAAAAAAATCATCAGATCCTACTATGAAGGCCTATACTCAACAAAACTGGAAAATCTCGATGAAATGGACAATTTTCTAGACAGATTACAGATACCAAAGTTAAATCAGGAGTAAATAAACCATCTAAACAGTTCCATAACCCCTAAAGAAATAGCAGCAGTCATTAAAATATCTCTACCAAAAAGAGCCCAGAACCAGATGGTTTTAGTGCAGAGTTCTATCAGACCTTCAAGGAGAACCTAAACCAATTCTCTTGAAACTATTCCACAGAATAGAAATAGAAGGAACACTACCCAATTCGTTGTATGAAGCTATAATTATCTCAAACCTAACCCACAAAGACCCAACAAAGAAAGAGAACTTCAGACCAGTCTCCCTTATGAATATTGATGCAAAAATACTCAATAAAATTCTAGCAAACCAAATCCAAGAACACATCAAAACAATCATCCATCATGATCAAGTGGGGCATTATCCCAGGAACGCAGGGATGGTTCAATATTCAGATATACATCAATGTAATCCACTATATAAACAAACTGAAAGGAAAAAAAGACATGATTATCTCACTAGATGCTAAGAAAGCATTTGCCGCTTCTTTTGCCTGGGGTAGACCCTTAGCTGGTCTGCTCCTGTGGAAACACCAGATCCTGAGACATCCTAGAGGGACCCACTACACCCAGAGCAGAGGGTAAGACACCTTGCCCACCACCCCGTGCTCCAGAGTTACAGCTGGGAGCCAGGTGGGGCTTAAGGAACTAGCAGGCACCCAAACCCCTGCCCCCCCTCCCCGGAATACCACTTCCCTTCTGCCAGGATCCTGGTTCTTTTGCCTGGGGCAGACCCTTAGCTGGTCTGCTCCTGTGGAAACACCAGATCCTGAGACATCCTAGAGGGACCTGCTGAATCCAGAGCAGAGGGACCCTGGTCCTTCTGCCTGGGGCAGATCCTTAGCTGGTCTGCTCTGGTGGAAACACCTGATCTTGAGACAACTTAGAGGACCTAATGCATCTAGAGCAGAGGAATCTGATCCTTCTGCCTGGGGCAGACCCTTAGCTGGTCTGCTCCTGTGGAAACACCTGATCCTGAAACAACCTAGAGGACCTACTGCATCCAGAGCAGAGGACACTTAGCTGGTCTGCACCTGTGGAAACATCTGATCCTGACACATCCTAGAAAACCTACTTTATCCAGAGCAGAGGGAGCTTAGGATCACAGGATCATCTGGAATCCGAGGATATCTGACACAAGCAAGATAACTGGAAAGATAGACTCCAGTAAGACACAGTGAGCACAGGTAACACTAGAGTCAACCAGATGGTGAAAGGCAAGCACAAGAACACAAGCAACAGAAACCAAAGTTACCTGACATCATCAGAACCCAGTTCTCCCACCATAGCAAGCCCTGGATAACCCATCACACAGGTAAAACAGGACTCAGAATTAAAATCACTTCTTATGATGATGATAGAGGATTTTAAGAGGGACATAAGTAACTCCCTTAAAGAAATACAGGATAACACAGGTAAACAGGTAGATGTCCTTAAAGAGGAAACACAAAAATCCTTTAAAGAACTGAAAGAGAACACAGGTAAACAGGTAGAAGCCCTTAAAGAGGAAACACAAAAATCCTTTAAAGAATTGCAAGAAAACACAACCAAACAGATGAAGGAATTGAACAAAACCGTCCAGGATCTAAAAATGGAAATAGAAACAATAAAGAAATCTCAAAGGCAGACTACTCTGGAGATAGAAAACGTAGGAAAGAGATCAGGAGTCATAAATGCAAGCATCACCAACAGAATACAAGAGATAGAAGAGAGAATCTCATGCGCAGAAGATACCACGGAAAACATTGACACAAGAGTCAAAGAAAATGCAAAATGCAAAAAGCTCCTAACCCAGAACATCCAGGAAATCCAAGACACAATGAGAAGACCAAACCTAAGGATAATGGGTAAAGATGAGAGTGAAGATTCCCAATCTAAAGGGCCAGTAAATATCTTCAACAAAAGTATAGAGGAAAATTTCCCCAACCTAAAGAATGAGATATCCATAAACATACAAGAACCCTACAGAACACCAAACAGATTAGACCAGAAAAGAAATACCTCCCGTCACATAATAATCAAAACACCAAATACACAAAACAAAGAAAAAATACTAAAAGCAGTAAGGGAAAAAGGTCAAGTAACATATAAAGGCAGACCTATAAGAATTACACCAGACTTTTCACCAGAGACTATAAAAGCCAGAAGATTCTGGTCTGATATCATATAGACCCTAAGGGAACACAAATGCCAGCCAGACTGCTATACCCAGCAAAACTCTCAATCACCATAGATGGAGAAACCAAGATATTCCATGACAAAACCGAATTTGCACACTATCTTCCCACAAACCCAGCACTTCAAAGGATAATTGATGGAAAACACCAACACAAGGAAGGAAACTACAGCCTAGAAAAACCATGGAAGTAATCTTCCAACAACCCCAAACAAAGATAACTACACAAACATAATTCCACCTCTAATAACAAAAATAATAGGAAACAACAATGATTTTTCCTTAATAACTCTCAACATAATGGACTCAATTCTCCAGTAAAAAGACATAGACTATCAGACTGGATACAAAAACAGGACTCAGAATTTTGCTACATACAAGAAATGCACCTCAGTGACAAAGACAGACATTACCTCAGAGTAAAAGTTTGGAAAACAATTTTCCAAGCAAATGGAACCAAGAAACAAGCTGGAGTAGCCATTCTAATATCAAATAAAATAGACTTTCAACCAAAAGTAATCAAGAAAGATAAGGAAGGACACTTCATACTCACCAAAGGAAAAATCTACCAAGAAGAACTCTCAATTCTGAACATCTATGCTCCAAATGGAAGGGCACTCACATACATAAAAGAAACTTTACTAAAGCTCAAAGCACACATTGCACCTCACACAATAATAGTGGGGGATTTTAACACCCCACTCTCAGCAAGGGACAGATCATGGAAACAGAAACTAAACAAAGACACATTGAAACTAATAGAAGCTATGAACCAAATGGATTTAACAGATATCTATAGAACATTTAATCCTAAAGCAAAAGAATATACCTCTTCTCAGCACCTCATGGTACCTTCTCCAAAATAGACCATATAATTGGTCACAAAACAGTCCTCAAACAGATACAAAAAGATTGAAATAATCCCTTGCATCCTATCAGATCACCACGGACAAAGGCTGGTCTTCAATAATGACAGAACCAAGGGAAAACCCACATCCATGTGGAAATTGAACAACGTTCTACTCAATGATGACTTGGTCAAGGAAGAAATAAAGAAAAAAATTAAAGACTTCCTAGAATTTAATGAAAATGAGGAAACATCATACCAGAACTTGTGGGACTCCATGAAAGCAGTGCTAAGAGGAAAACTCATAGCTCTAAGTGCCTACAAAAAGAAATTTGAGAGAGCACATTAACAACATGACAGCACACCTGAAAGCTCTAGAACAAAAAGAAGCAAATACACCCAAGAGGAGTAGGCTTCAGGAAATAATCAAACTCAGGGCTGAAATCAACCGAGTAGAAATAGAAAGAACTATACAAAATATCAACAAAACCAGGAGTTGGTTCTTTGAGAAAATCAACAAGACAGATAAACTCTTAGCCAGATTAACCAGAGGGCACAGAGACAGTATACAAATTAATAAAATCAGATCTGAAAAGGGAGACATAACAACAGAAACTGAGGAAATTCAAAAAATCATCAGATCCTACTACAAAGGCCTATACTCAAAAAAACTGGAAAAAAATGAAATGGACAATTTTCTAGACAAATACCAGGTACCAAAGTTAAATGAGGAGCAAATAAACCATCTAAACAGTCCCATAACCCCTAAAGAAATAGCAGCAGACATTAAAAGTCTTCCCACCAAAAAAAGCCCAGGACCAGATGGTTTTAGTGGAGAATTCTATCAGACCTTCAAGGAAGACCTAATACCAGTTCTCTTCAAACTATTTCACAAAATAGAAACAGAAGGAACACTACCCAATACGTTCTATGAAGCTACAATCACACTCATACCTAAACCCCACAAAGACCCAACAAAGAAAGAGAACTTCAGAACAATCTCTCTTATGAATATTGATGCAAAAATACTCAATAAAATTCTAGCAAACCGAATACAAGAACACATCAAAACAATCATCCATCATGATCAAGTGGGCTTTATCCCAGGAATGCAGGGATGGTTCAATATATGGAAATCCATCAATGTAATCCACTATATATACAAACTCAAAGAAAAAAAACCACATGATAATCTCATTAGATGCTGAGAAAGCATTTGACAAAATTCAACATCCCTTCATGGTAAAAGTCTTGGAAAGAGCAGGAATTCAAGGCCCATACCTAAACATAGTAAAAGCAATATACAGTAAACTAGTAGCCAACATCAAACTAAATGGAGAGAAACTTGAAGCATTCCCACTAAGATCAGGGACTAGACAAGGTTGCTCACTCTCTCCCTACCTATTCAATATAGTACTGGAAGTCCTAGCTAGAGCAATTAGACAACAAAAAGAAGTCAAAGGAATACAAATAGGAAAGGAAGAAGTCAAAATATCACTATTCGCAGATGATACGATAGTATATTTAAGTGACCCCAAAAAACTCCACCAGAGAACTCCTAAACCTGATAAACGACTTCAGCAAGGTGGCAGGTTATAAAATCAACTCAAACAAATCAGTAGCCTTCCTCTACATGAAAGATAAACAGGCTGAAAAAGAAATTAGGGAAATGACACCCTTCACAATAGTCACAAATAGTATAAAATACCTCGGGGTGAATCTAACCAAGCAAGTGAAAGATCTGTATGACAAGAACTTCAAGTCTCTGAAGAAAGAAATTGAAGAAGATCTCAGGAAATGGAAAGATCTCACATGCTCATGAATCAGCAGGATTAATATAGTAAAAATGGCCATCTTGCCAAAAGCAATCTACAGATTCAATGCAATCCCATTAAAATACCAACTCAATTCTTTACAGAACTAGAAAGAGAAATTCTCAAATTCATTTGGAACAACAAAAAACCCAGGATAGCGAAAACCATTCTCAACAATAAAAGAACTTCTGGAGGAATCACCATCCCTGACCTCAAGCTCTACTACAGAGCAATAGTGATAAAAACGGCCTGGTATTGGTACAGAGACAGGCAGGAAGATCAGTGGAATAGAGTTGAAGACCCAGAAATGAACCCACACAACTATGGTCATTTAATCTTTGACAAAGGAGCTAAAATCATCCAGTGGAACAAGGACAGCATTTTCAACAAATGGTGCTGGTTCAACTGGAGGACAGCATGCAGAAGAATGCAAATCAATCCATTCTTATCTCCTTGTACAAAGCTCAAGTCCAAGTGGATAAAGGACCTTCACATAAAACCAGACACACTGAAACTAATAGAAGAGAAGGTGGGGAAGACCCTCGAATACCTAGGCACAGGGGAAAAGTTCCTGAACAGAACACCAATGGCCTATGCTCTAAGATCAAGAATTGACAAATGGGACTTCATAAAATTGCAAAATTTCTGTAAGGCAAAGGACACTGTCAATAGAACAAAACGACAACCAACAGATTGGGAAAAGATCTTTACCAATCCCACATCCAATAGAGGACTAATATCCAATATATACAAAGAATTGAAGAAATTAGACTCTAGACAACCAAATAACCCTATTAAAAAAATGAGGTATGGAGCTAAACAAAGAATTCTCAACTGAGGAAATGCGAATGGCCAAGAAGCACCTAAAGAAATATTCAGTATCCTTGGTCATCAGGGAAATGCAAATCAAAACAACCCTCAGATTCCACCTCACACCAGTCAGAATGGCTAAAATCAAAAACTCAGGTGATAGCAGATGCTGGCGAGGATGTGGAGAAAGAGGAATACTCCTCCATTGTTGGTGGGATTGCAAGATGTTGCAAACACTATGGAAAACAGTCTGGTGGTTCCTCAGAAATTGGACATATCACTAGCTGAGGACCCAGCTATACCACTCCTGGGCATAATCCCAGAAGATGCTCTAACACATAACAAGGACATATGCTCCACTATGTTCATAGCACGTTTATTTAATAGCCAGAAACTGGAAAGAACCCAGATGCCCCTCAACAGAGGAATGGGTACAAAACATGTGGTACATTTATACAATGGAATATTTCTCAGCTATTAAAAACAAAGAATTTGATAAATTCTTATGTAAATGGATGGAACCAGAAAATATCATCCTGAGAGAAGTAACCCAATCACAAAAGAACATACATAGTATTCACTCACTGATTATTGGATTTTAGCCAGAAGCTCGAAATACCCAAGATTCAACTCACATACCACATAAACCTCATGAAGAATGACGACCAAGTAGTGGGGACTTCAGTCCTTCCTAAAAGGAGTAACAAAATACTCAAGGGAGCAAATATGGAGACACAGTGCAGGACAGAAACTGAAGGAGGGGCTGTCTACAGACCATTCCAACTGGATATCCACCCCATGTGCAGTCACCAAAGGTAGAGGTTGATGTGGATGTCAGGATATACATGCTGACAGGAGCCTGATATAGCTGTCTCCTTAGAAGTCTGCAAAAGTCTGAAATACTCATAGGCAGATGCTCACAGCTAACCATCAAACTGATCATGGGGTTCCCAATGGAGAAGATAAAGTGAAGGTTGAAGAAGTTGAAAGGATTCGTGACATCATGAGGAAAGCAACAATACCAACCAACCAGAGCCCCCAGGGTCTAAACCACCAGCCTTGGAGCGATTAGGGAGGGACCCATGGCTCTAGCTATATATGCAAGGGAACTATATATAAGTGGGAGAAGAGATCCTTGGTCCCATGAAGGCTGGGCGTCGTGGGGGGGATACTCGAGGGTGGGGAGGTGAGGTACAGGGGAGGGTGGTTGGGGGTACACCAACGTGGAGGCAGGAGGAGGGGGGAAGGAATAGTGAGTTCCTGGGATGGAGGGGGAAATGGGGTAAGGAGAGAACATCTGAAATGTAAATAAAATTTCCAATAATAAAAAAAAAACAGAAAGAAAGAAAGCATTTGACAAAATTCAACATCACTTCATATTAAAAGTCTTGGAAAAATCAGGAATTCAAAGCCCATACTGAAACATAGTAAAAGGTATATACAGCAAGCCAGTAGCCAACATCAAACTAAATGGACAGAAACTTGAAGCAATCCTACTAAGATCAGGGACTAGACAAGGCTGCCCATTCTCACTCTAGCTATTCAATATAGTACTGGAAGTCCTAGCCAGAGAAATTAGGAAACAAAAGAAAGTCAAAGGGATACAAATAGGAAAGGAAGAAGTCAAAATTTCACTATTTGCAGCTGATATGATATTATATTTAAGTGACCCTAAAATTTCCACCAGAGAACTCCTAAACCTGATAAATAACTTCACCATAATGGCTGGATATAAAATCAACTCAAACAAATCAGTAGCCTTCCTCTACTCGAAGGATAAACAGGCTGAGAAAGAAATTAGGGAAATGACACGCTTCACAATAGTCATAAATAATATAAAATATCTTGGTGTGAATCTAACCAAACAAGTGAAAGATCTGTATGACAAGAACTTAAAGTCTCTTAAGAAAGAAATCAAAGAAGATTTCAGAAGATGGAAAGATCTTCCTTGCTTGTGGATTGGCAGATTAATTTAGTAAAAATGGCCATCTTGCCAAAAGCAATCTAGAGATTCAATGCAATCCTCATCAAAATTCCAAATCAATTCTTCATAGAGATAGTAAGAGCAATTTACAAATTCATTTGGAATAACAAAAAACCCAGGAAAGCAAGAACTATTCTCAACAATAAAAGAACTTCTGGGGGCAATCACCATTCCTGATCTCAAATTGTACTACAGAGAAATAGTGATAAAAAAAAAAAAAAGCTACATGATATTGATACAGAGACTGACAAGAAGATCAATGGAATAGAATTAAAGATCCAGAAATGGACCCACATACCTATGGTCACTTGATCTTTGACAAAGGAGCTAAATGATCCAGTGGAAAAAGAACAGCATTTTCAACAAATGGTGCTGGTTCAACTGGAGTACCACATGTAGAAGAATGCAAATCCATCCATTCTTATCCCACTGTACAAAACTCAAGTTCAAGTGGATAAAGGACCTTCGCATAAAACCAGATATACTGAAACTAATAGAAAAGAAGGTGAAGAGACCCTTGAATACCTAGGCACAGGGGAAAAGTTCCTGAAAAGAACACCAATGGCTTATGCTCTAAGATCAAGATTTGACAAATGGAACCTCATAAAATTGCAAAGCCTCTGTAAGGCAAAGGACACTGTCAATAGGTCAAAATGGCAACCAACAGATCGAAGAAAAGATTTTTACCAATCCTACATCAGATAGAGAGCTAATATCCAATATACACAAAGAACTCAAGAAATTAGACTCTAGACAACCAAATAACCCTATTAAAAATGGGGTATAGAGCTTAAAAAGAATTTTCAGTTCTGGAAACTCGAATGGCCAAGAACCACCTAAAGAAATGTTCAGTATCCTTGGTCATCAGGGAAATGCAAATCAAAACAACCCTCAGATTCCACCTCACACCAGTCAGAATGGCTAAGATCAAAAACTCAGGTGATAGTAGTTGCTGCCAAGGATGTGGAGAAAGAGGAATGCTCCTTCATTGTTGGTGGGATTGCAAGCTGGTATATCCACTCTGGAAATCAGTCTGGTGATTCCTGAGAAAATTGGACATAGCATTACCTGAGGACCCAACTATACTACTCTTGGGCATATACCCAGAAGATTACTCTAACATATAACAAGGACATATGCTCCACTATGTTCATAGCAGCCTTATTTATAATAGCCAGAAGCTGGAAAGAACCCAGGTGTCCTTCAACAGAGGAATGGATTAAAAAAAAAAAATGTGGTACATTTACCCAATGGAGTATTACTCAGCAATTTAAAACAGTGAATTTGAGAAATTCTTAGGTAAATGGATGGAACTAAAAATATCATCCTGAGTGAAGTAACCCAATCACAAAAGAACACACATGGTATTCACTCACTGATAAGTGGATATTAGTCCAAAAGCTTGAAATAGCCAAGATTCAACTTACAGACCAGATGAAACTCATGAGAAGGAAGACCAACTGTGTGTGCTTCGGTCCTCCTTAGAAGAAGTAACAAAATACTCAAGAGAGCAAATGTGGAGACAAAGTGTGTGACAGAAACTGAAGGAGGGGCCGTCTGAAGACCATTCCACCTGGATATCCATCCTATGTGCAGTTACCAAAGGTAGACACTGATGTGGGTGTCAGGAAGTGCATGCTGACAAAAGCCTGATATAGCTGTCTTCTTTAGAGGTCTGCCAGAGATTGACATATTCAGAGGCAGATGCTCACAAGTAACCATTGATCTGATCAAGGGTTCCCAATGGAGGAGTGAGAGAAGACTGAAGGAGCTGAAAGGATTTGTGGCCCCATGAGGAGAACAACAATACCAACCAACCAGAGCTCCCCAGGATCTAAGCCACCAGCCTGGGAGCACATGGGAGGAACCCATGGCTTCAGCTGTATATGTAGGGGAGGATGGCCTTGTAGGACATATGTGGGAAAGGAGATCCTTGGTACCATGAAGGCTGGACATAGAGTGTGGGCGAATTCGAGGATGGGGAGGTGGGAGTGAGGTATAGGTGGGGGCACATCCTCATAGAAGCAGGAAGAGGGGGGATTGGATAGTGGGTTCCTGGGTGGGGGATTGAATGAGTAAGGGGATAATATCTGAAATGTAACTATAATATCCAATAAAAAAAGCATGAAAGTCAATATTTATATTGGCACTTTCAGTCATAGATAGAAAAAAAGGAACAAGCAAAAAAAATGACAAAGAAATTATTTTACCAGTATGAGTGTATGTTGCATATGTACATAAAAATGCTTAATTGATGTTGAGGTGCCTTTGCGGGTAACATAGTCTTCTTAGGGAGATAGTCCTAAAATCTTGATTGCTATTGACCCTGGCCTGAGTCAGTGTCTTTTGTATTCTAGTCTCAAATATTCAAAGAATGAAATTCACAGACCAAAGATGGAAATCTTCAGAGAGTTCAGAGAGAATCTCCTTATAGATTTTGGGTGGATGCTTATGAGGAAGCCATGTCACTTATGTTAGCAATGTCAGCCACAGACAGAACAGCAGCTTCATGGAAGAAAAGAAGGGGGAATGCTTCAGAGAGTAGGGAAGTAGAGAGTGACAGAATGTGCTTAAGATCTGTGCAACACCTGGAAGAAGTAGACAGAAAAGAAGAAAAAGTCTCAGAGGGGTGGGAAGATCCAAAAGAACTTCATGATGAAGCATCATCATGTACTGTGTACTGGGATCATCATGTGTACTGGGATCGAGGAGGTAGGAATTCTGGGAACGAAAAGGACATTATTTCATTAAAGGGATAATTATTCCTCTTACCTCTTCAATAGGACTTAAAGTAGATTCATCTTTGTAAGGATGGTCATGCCTTTCTGAGGGGTGGTCCTTATCCAGGTTATTGATCTCCCCAACTGGATTATCTTGTTTATGTTTCAGGTATCATGGAATGCTAGTCCATGAAATAGCTTTTGCTAATGAGACTATACAGATCCCTGGTCAAGGATACTGAAACAACCCAAGATTCCATCAATAAAAATAGATAGACAGATAGGTAGGTGGTTTGAAGGAAATCACATTCATCATGAAGGAGAAAGAAAGCAGCTATATTAGTAGAACAAAAAGAATATTCCTAGATAGGAGGCTACATTAAAACTCTCAGAAATGTAATAGATAACATTCTATTTAAAATATAGAGAGTTAACCTTCCTGGCTAAGACTGTTATTCTAAGACTTGTGGCATGTATACTGGAGTAGCATTGGCCGAATGTGCCCTTGTGATGTTTGTTTATGGGATCTATGACTAAATATAAGATTTACAAGTGCACATAAAGATGTCATCCCAGGAGATGGCTAGATAGATAGATAAGATGGGCCTTGACTAATTGTCAAGAGCTCAGTTCAGATCCCTTAGTGCCTGCCCATGTTAAAGGGCACTCAGGCATAGAATCCTGCCTATAATCTCAACCCTCCAGGAATTCTTTAGGCAGGCAGCCAAATCAGGGAGCTCTGATTTCAACTGGGAGACTCTGTCTCAATTTATAAGATCTAGGGTGATTGAAAAAATTATCCTATGCCAACCTCTAGTTTAGACAGACCCTTGTATATACCAACTGTATACCAAATCTTGCATCAATAATAAGGAATGTATTTTGAGAATAAAAGACTTTTATAGACCTACTTTTTTCATGGCAGGAAAAGGTGATGGAGTTAAAAGAAAGGACAGACATCTTCATTTTAGGTCAAGTCAACTCAAGTTGTTTCTTTATCTACTTTAATATGATGTTAAAACAAAACATCACAGGATATATTCTACAGCAACTTTAATTTTTTTTCCAGATTGAAGGGGAGAAAATTTTCAATTGTCAAGTAGTTGTAATCATACTAATGTTTTTAGGCAGTGAGTTTTACTCTTATAAATGGGTCAAGACTGAATCCATGTGCAGAGTTAGTTTATATGCACACACATATTCACATAAAATAAGAAAGAAAGAAAGAAAGAAAGAAAGAAAAGAAAGAAAGAAAGAAAGAAAGAAAGAAAGAAAGAAAGAAAGAAAGAAAGAAAGAAAATAGACAATAGATAAAGGTAAGTTGAAATTGAATTTCTTCAGTATGTTAGCTGGCTTTTGGGTTGAATGATGAGTTTTCTTACCTAAAAAAATGAAGTTATAAAAGATGAATTGAAGTGAGTTCTATTATTGAAATATATTCTATAATTGCTCTTACTGAACTCATATGAGACCTAGTATGAGAGAGTTTACAAATGTTTACAAGTTTCTTCAAAATGACATTTTGTCTCTCTCTCTCTCTCTTTCTCTCTCTCTCTCTCTCTCCCCTCTCTCTCTCTCTCTCTCTCTCTCTCTCTCTCTGTGTGTGTGTGTGTGTGTGTGTGTATGTTGGGGGGATGCGATGCATCTATCTTGATGCACATTAAACAAAGTCAATTATTTCTTTATTTCTTTATGTATTCCAGGGTTTAAAACTCAGTTGGTCAGGATTGGTACAAATCACCTTTATCCAAAGAGCTATCACTCCATCACTCAATGTGTTTTATAAGAGAGATATTAGGACACTAAAGCACAAAATGCTGGCTCCCAAGCATCCTTGCTATAGTCCCAAGCCATTGCTACAGCTATTCTTGCTTTCACTACCTCTAAGAAAATGGTTATGCTTCCACATTTGCTGATCTTGGCAAGTCCACCAGGGATATCTTCACCAACGAAGTCCAAGAATAAATTGGAATTTTCTAATTCAGGCTTCACCAACACAGTGTCACCAAAGTTAACAGTGATCTGGAAACCAAATATAGATGGACTGAGTACAGTTTGATGTTTACAGAGAAGTGGAACACAGACAACATCCCTGGCATCGAGATCACTGTGGAATACTAACTCGTGCATAGATTGAAGGCAACTATTGATTCGTCTTCCTTGCCTAACACTGGGGGCATATGTTAAAATCAAGACCGGGTACTAGAGGGAGCATATCAGCTTGGGCTGGACCTCAACCCAGTGTCCTCTTGTGCTTGGCTATGAGGACTAGCTGGCTATCAAATGAACTTTAAGATCCCCAAGTCTGGCATAACCCAGAGCAAGTTGAAAGTTGGCTACAAG